>JAVGWX010000009.1:76181818-76279318 GCA_036924085.1 Ariolimax columbianus | reverse complement strand
ATAGATAGATAAATATATACATATAAATATATATATATATATATATATATATATATATATATATATATATATATATATATAGATAAATAGAGATGAACAGATAGATAGATAGATAAATAGATAGATAGATAGATAGATAGATAATAAAAAGATAGATAGATAGATAGATAGATAGATAGATAGATAGATAGATAGATAGAAACAGTAAAAGGTAGTTACGCGTATGATAGATAGCAAAATAAATGATTAACCGCCGCTTTAAACAAAAATTGAAAGGCAGGATAGATGGGCATATATTTATTTGTTTAACGAAGAGAACAAGACCAACTGCCACCATTCACGCAGTTAACAGAGACTAAGGATGGAAGTGTAGTCATCCCCTGTGTAACAGGCAGTGAGTGTCCAAGGAGCTCCCACTTCAATAGCGCTTGCAAACTTTGGCACAAGCGAACGGAATTGAGTCATTATTGTGGCTGTTCTGTGTTCTTGATGGACCCAAAAATAAAGTGTAATAATGCATCCATTTTGTGTTTTAGATGACTAAAGCCAAGAGAGGTGTGGTTTTATCGAGTTGATGAGAATTTAGAAGATACCTCAAAGAAATATTAGGTTATAGTGAGACGTACAGATTAAAATATAGAAAGGAGAGACTATTGTTATTGGGAGTGTTTAAGAAAACAAATTTGGAGATATTGAACAAGTTGGGAGTGAAAAGAGAATTAATGACCGAAATCGGTGTTACACAGCTGCTGAGGACGGACGTGTCGGTCCGAAAGGTGCAAATATCGAGTCAAGCTGTAAACTAGCGATACAACGCATTTCATTCTGTGGACTACATCCTGCTACTTGCAAAGCCCTGGTCAAGGCTTGGTAGCAGGAGATTGAGAACGAAGAAGATGAAGAAGAAGAAGAAGAAGAAGAAGAAGAAGAAGAAGAAGGGTTAGACAGTTGCGTTATTTAGGTCCTAAAACAAAACATGCCTTCTTGTTGAGGACCATACTAGAGGGTAGAATGGAAGGCAGTCGTTCAAGAGACAGACATCGTTTTAAGTGGTTGGATAACATCAGGAGATGGTCTGAAAAAGCCTCTCAAATTGTACCATTACAGCAAGAGATAAGAGTACACTGGAGATCCACTGAAGCCGACCTTCGATGCGAAGATGGCACTTGAACTGAACTGAACAAGAAAGGTAACACAGTAGCACACTGTCAAATTAATTGTAAAAGAGACAAAATCCAACAAACAGAAATAATGTACGGACCTGAACAAGAAAGGTAACACAGTAGCACACTGTCAAATTAATTGTAAAAGAGACAAAATCCAACAAACAGAAATAATGTACGGAATTACTTGTTTATTAATAACATCCACCATACATATAAAGCATGCCATGTCCACATTGACCTTTTTAACATTAGGATAATTCAAATAAAACAACATCGTAGCAAATGTCAATTATTGCTGAAAGGGGGGGGGAGGGGGGGGAGTCAGGATGAAAGCGTGAAGTAGATAATGAAGTTCAGAGTTAACAACTGGGATTTCTATGGAACAGTTGAAAGAGAGAAGCAGTATTTCACACAAGAACCTTAGCAGAAAGATATATAGAAGTTGTTGTTGTTGATGTTGTTTAATGGCCACAATGATTTAGTTTACTCTTTGGTGCGCCCTAAAAAGGGCGTTCAGTGACGGGTTGTAGTAGCTTTCCTGACACCCCGAGCGTACTGATGAAGGTGGATCGCTGTCCTCCAGCCAGTTGTGCTATGCTTGGCTTCACCTTCGTGTCGTTCAATACAATGGGGATCACGTCGATCGGCATCTCGTCAGCAAGACTGCCTTGAAAACAGCCTGTTTCCAGAGAACGCTACATGGAAGAGAGATAGTGATCTTGGTCAGCGTATTGTGCCTGACCATGACGCGACGTCCTGGCCAGTATGTTGTGTCTGACCGGACTAGCGTCTCAGGCCCCCATATATAAAAGTACAACAACTATTTATATGTGCTTTATGGACTTCAAAAACGAGAAACAAGTAAAATGTCTCCAAAAATTATGCATGGATGGAAAATCCACCAGAATATTCAGTAACCTTAACTGTTTCAGTAAGATCTGACAGGATTTACTCAGCATGTATAGAGAGAAATGCTTTTTGCGGATGATGCCGGAATTACGACTCACTCAGAGCAGCAACTGCAAAGCTTACTATCTGCATTTTCTTATGTCTGCTGTGAGTTCGAGTTAACAGTCAGCAAAACAAAAACACAAGTTATGGTCCAGGGTGCAAACAAACTACCAGTAATCTCCATTGATGATGAGGTTCTCGATGTAGTAAATCATTTTACGTACTTGGGATCCTCAGGTCAGGTCAGGTCATCCCGTAACCGGTAAGGTCGTTGGGGCACACATGAAGACATCCTCACAACTCCACGCCATCCCTCTCTGTCAGAAGCCGCTGCCTGTGACTCTTCTGGTCGGAGACTGGTCCATTCTTTTATGTTGTCTTCCCATCTCTTTTTGGGCCGGCATCTTCGTCGTCTGCCATGCACCTTCCCGTGGAGGATTGTGTTTGCAAGACCATTTGATCTCGATATGTGACCGTACCAAGTGAGTTTCCTTCTTTTGACAGTTGCCAAGAGATCTTCGAAGGGCCCTATTGCCGTCGTAATTCTATTTCGGATTTCCTCGTTTGTAACTCGATCTTTGTACGTGACGTTTAAAAGTCTTCGGAAACATCTCATCTCCAAGGCCTGTATCCTTCGTTGAAGGTCAGCTGTAACTGTCCATGTCTCACACGCCTAGAGAAATATTGACAGGACCAGTGTACGCATTAATCTGATTTTCGTGCGTAGTGCTAACCGTTTATCTTGCCAGATTTTGTTAAGCCGTGCAAGCGCCGCTATTGTCTGTGCTATTCTGGCCAATACTTCACATTTTGATCCTTCATCACTGACAATCGACCCAAGATATTTAAAACGGTCAACTACTTCGAGTTCTTGACCGTTTGCTTTTATCTTGCTGTTGAAGCCCGTAGCGTTGTTTGTCATTAGTTTTGTCTTTCCGGCGTTTATCTCCATACCATAGTCAAGAGCTGTTTCATCGAGCCTTCTGACCCATTCCTGGAGTTCTTCTTCTGAGCCCGCCATCCCGTCGATATCATCTACAAAACGAAAGTTAGTAATCGTTCGGCCCCCTATCTTGACAGTACCAACGTGACCTCCAAGTGCCTCACTCATAATTCCTTCATGGAATATATTGAAAAGAGTTGGAGAGAGTGTACACCCCTGTCTCCCACCAACTGATGTGCGAAACCAGTCTCCTGGCCTCTAATTCACAAGAACTGCACTAGACGCCTTGTTATACAGCTGTTCAAGGACAGTTATAATATTTCCGTTGATATTTTACATCCTAATGGTTGCCCAAAGCGCTTTATGCCATACCCTATCAAACGCCTTCTTAAAATCCACAAACACGTGATACAGTGTTTGCTGCTGTTCTAGATATTTCTCGCTTAGCAGCCTTAAATTAAATATCTGTTCTGTAGTGCTTCTTCCCTGTCTGAACCATGCTTGCTCCTCGGCAATAATGTTCTCTGCTTGGGGTTTCAATCGGTCGAGGATTAATTTAAGCATGACCTTGCTAGGGTGGCAAATGAGGCTTATTGTTCTGTAATTTTGGCACAGCTTTAGGTTTCCAGACTTATGTAGCGGTATAACTATTGATTTCGTCCATAAGTCCGGCCAGTTTCCTGTCGCCCATATTTTGTTACAGATGTGTGTCAGACCTTCCACCACTACCTCTCCACCTGCTTGTAAGAGCTCTGCTGGTATATTGTCCTCGCCGGCCACCTTCCCTTTTCTCAATGTCTTTACCGCTGCAATTACCTCTTCCTTCGTTATCAGTTGGTTATCCTCTATATTTGTTGGTGTTGGGGGGAATGTTTTCTCAGGTTTGTTTCGCCCTTCATAGTTGTATAGCTCGGAACAGTACTCTGTCCATCTTGCCAGTACATCATTTCCCTCAATGAGACACTTGCCGTTTTTATCATGAATCATAAGGTTCCTGCTTTGTCTTGCTGTTACCAGTTCTTTGACCACATTGTATGCTCCTTTAGCATCATTTCTGTTTAGTCTCTATTCTTCTTCTTCTTCTTCTTCATCGTACGCTGTTTACAGCGATATTTACGTTGCACTGATTTAATTTGTTAGCCAGTGGCTCAGTGCATCCGATTTCAACAGGCGTTTCTGTAGGGTTGCCCTCCTTAGCCTTTGGCTGTCCCCAGCCTAACTGCAAGGCAGCAGTTGTTTTTGGTCAGAGTTGTCTCTCTTGGGAAGTTGTCTTGCAGGACTATCGAGTCTTCCCTACTCGTGTCTATAGCGTTTGGCAATGATAGGATGGACTATGTACTAGTTTGTACTATCCCGGAAGAGAGGCAGTCCAGTGTGACTTTTTCCCAGGATCGTCACGTCCTGCCAGAAACGTAGCATATGCATATGAGTGAGGTATCTTTTTGCTCGCTCTATTTTCTCGGCTCATCTGCAGTGATGGTACGCCTAGCATTCCCCGCCACCCGGGAGCTTGTCACCATAGGACAGGAGGTGCAGTGTCCGCTGGACTGCATCTCTTCTGCGTCCATTGGAATGACTGATAGCAGACAGATGCAAAGAGCGAGGAAGGAGTGCATTTTACCAGGTGCATTCCTGCGGCTCGATCAGGCCGGGACACAAGCCCCAGCCATGTCGTAGCCTCCCATCTCAGCGGTGCTGAGATTTTGGGCGGGATTCTGGCTTAGAGGCGTTGGGCCGTAATCCCTCAGATGGTAGCTTATCAGCCAAGCACGTGGACCAAATGTCAGCGACCTGTGATTCCTCTCGAAATAGTGCATTTGACCAGGTTACAAGCCTAGTCTTGCATGGAGATGTTGTCCGCCTAGGGAGCGGACATGGTCAAGGGTTGAGTCTCAGCAGTTCGCAGTGAGGTAGCTGATCTACTGCTTAGAGCACCCGACCGAGAACTAAGTCTTCTACAAATGATTTCATTCCTCATCGCCGTATGGGGTGAATATCGAGCAGCTTCCCGCCCGCTTTTATCAGCGGACGGCAGAGACCTCATTCTGCGGCTTCACCGGGCGGGGCTGGAGCATGACCCCGAGGTCCCCACCATGTCGAAGCCTCCCTTTGCATTCGTGCTGGGCTGCTTTTGGGCGGGATTTTTGGCTTAGAGGCGTTCGGCCGTAATCCCTCACCTCGAACCGTTGGCTTATCCGCCTAGTACGTGAACCAAAATGTCTGCGGCTCCTCTCGGGCTTAGCAGGATTACCGTAGCAAAGCATTGTCATTAGTAGGGTAAAGCTGACCTGTCTTCAGAGGGTCTATTTCCAGCACCCGTTCAATATTAGCCAGACCGTATCAATAGAGGGCTTTTAGTTTGTCAATGGCCCAGTTACTGGAGCCTGCGATTTCTGCAGGGTGAAGACCAGCTTACCGTAGCAGGCGCTCTTTCATTTGGGAGTTTGGAGACTGACCTGTCATCCGTGGGTCTAATATCAGCACAAGTTCACTATTAGACCCATCGAAGGTGCTCTCTTTTGACAGTCATTCTACACTATTGGCGTGTTTAGTCAATTTTAGCCTCAGGCTCCACTCCTGATAGTGCTCTTCCGTCAATTCCTTTATCGAACATTGGATGCAGACCAACCGAGCCACAGAGGGCATAACCCCAGATTTCTGAGGGTCTAAATCCAGCACCAGTTCCATATTAGACCCCAGGAAAGTGGTCTCGGCATGTCAGTCATTTCAGTGTTGGCCGTGTTGAGTCAAATTAAGCCGCAGGCTCCACTCCTGGTGGTGCCCTTCCGTCAATTCCTTTAAGTTTCAGCTTTGCAACCATACTTCCCCCGGAACCCAAACACTTTGGTTTCCCGGAAGCTGCCCGCAGAGTCATCGAAGCAACTCCTGCGGATCGCTAGTCGGCATCGTTTATGGTCAGAACTACGACGGTATCTGATCGTCTTCGCGCCTCTGACTTTCGTTCTTGATTAATGAAAACATTTTTTGAACTAATAAAAGCGCTCTTTCCGCGAGGGTCGGAGCTTGGTAAGCATGTATTAGCTCTAGAATTGCCACAGTTATCCAAGTAGGATCGTGTCATCTAAGGAACCTCGACTGATTTAATGAGCCATTCGCGGTTTCACCGTGAGACAGTGTGAACTTAGACATGCATGGCTTAATCTTTGAGACAAGCATATGACTACTGGCAGGATCAACCAGATATCTGTCGGAGACGTACGTACTGCGCACACCGGTCGGCGGAGGAAGGGTGTGTAAAAAGCCTCGCTGGGACGACGGCCGCAGGGACCGACTGACGGGACGGACGGACGGTTTGTTCCACCCGTCCCTCACTCCGTCGACCTAGGACCGCCTGACAGGGGCCTCCCACACGCACCAGACGACCGACCGACCGGGCTCGCTCGAGGAGGGATGGCAGCGCTCTGTGCAGAACGGATCCCAACTACCTCGGCGACGAATTTCACTGGGACTAGAGACACAATTTGGCCTGCCGGCCCTTCTTCTCCGTAGGGAGAACGCAGGGCCTCGAGGCAACGATTCCTGCTTTCCATTTGCCGGTCACAAGCTCTTTGCGAGAGTCGGACCACCAGCGAGACGTACTGTCGAGCTCTGCTATAAGCCTTAGATAAATCACCACGGACGGACCACGTTTCCTGATACGGACCAGACTAGCGCACCTCGGTGGAGGAGCCACTACCACAAACCGCACCCAATTCGCACTACGGGGAAAGGCAGGCGAGCGTTTTCCGCAAGCCCGCGCTATCGCTCCGCCTGGCGGGACTGAGATCGCTTTACGAACACTGGTTGAAATTGAGTCGCCGCAGCGAGACAACTACCCCAGATAGTCTCTATTCGATGTTTGCGCATTTCTCACATATCCACGCTTCTTTCGCCTCTCTCTTCTTTTGTTGTATGGCTTTCTTGATCTCTTTATAACTGCCGACCTCCTCCGGTGGGTGATTGTGTTTTTTCAGTGACCTTCTTTTATCACACAGATCTAGAATGTCTTTGGTCACCCATGGCTTCTTTTTTGTTTGGTGACATCCCAGGATCTCTGTTGCAGTATCTATGCGAGCTGCGTTAAGAGACTCTGTAACTGTATCTGTATCCAGTTCCTCTCTGAGAGCCAACAGTGGCGCAAATCTCCCTCCTACCCTTGCTTGGAACACTTCGGTGATTTTTGGGTCCATTAGTTTGTCCAAGTCAAACTTTAGCCTGGTCACATCCTTCTTTGCGACTCCCTTCAATCGCAGACGCATGATCATCATAACCAGATCCTCAGTCAATAATAAACTATCCCCGGACCAAAAGATCAATATCTGGATAGGAAAGGCAGCAACCACAATGAGCAGATTAACAAAAACGGGTCTGGAAGAACAAGAAATTCACTGTTAAAACAAAATCACTTGTTTACCAGGCCTGTGTCCTCAGTACCCTTCTTTATGACAGTGAGATTTGGTCTACCTACATGTACCAGGAGAGGCGGTTAAACAGCTATCACATGAGGTGACTGCGCAGAATCCTGGGAATCGGGTGATCATAAGATCACAAATGCAGAGGTGTTGGAGAGAGCAGGCACTGTCACAATCTTTTACATGCTAAGTCTTCGAAGATTCCGATGGCTGGGACACATTCGGAGGATGGATGATGGCAGAATACCAAAATATCTTCTCTATGGTGAATTTCAGTTGGGGACAATGTATCGGGGCCGGCCACTACTTCGGTACAAGGATGTATGCAAGCGGGATATGAATGATACAGGGATCGATTTTGAACCATGGAAATATGACGCCATGGATCGTGTCACATGGAGGGATAGGATTAAGGATGAAATACAGACAAAGGAGATACTGATGTTGATACGCTAAAGATTCAGTGTTTCAGAAGACACTCTACACCATGCGATACCACAAAAGTTCCTGATTTTCCTTGCACACACTGTGGAAGACGCTTCTCTGCCCGGATTGGTCTTACGAGTCACATTCGTTACCTTCATGGACTGTAGTTGCATACCTTTTTATTCAAAGCACAATTACTATCGTCCGACAAGACGGAAAAATGCATTGATAGATGTAAAACGAAGAGGCTAACAAGAATGTGGACTGTGTTTAAAAAAATATACATTTAAACATAATTAATGTTTAATCGTATGAAAGAAATGTCAGGGCTCATCTTCGGCTGAGTTCACACTTTCACCTTTGTAGGTTCAATGTAAAGCATAGGACAGCAAGGGGCCGACTTGATTTAATTACTGCTTTACTATCAAGCGGTGTAAGCCTTCTTTTAATTTCTTTAGGATGATGTAGACTACCCCATGCCCAAACCATGGAGCTAATGTTTAATCTTAGACATACAGATTAAATAGTTTCTATAGGAAGAGGTAGTCTGCCCAATGCCCGAACCATAGCGTCAATTTGTAATCGTAGGCATGTATATAAAACAGTTCAATTAGCCAAAAGAGGCAAAGACTTGCAGGAACGGAAAGTGAGAATACAAAACACAGTTAAGAAGTTTGAAATGACAGTGATACTGAGAGAACGAAAACTATGCTAAGACAAGTAAGTAGCATGTCCTTTGGAGAACATTGATCTTACAACTGCGTCTTCTTCTTCTTCTTCTTCTTCTTCTGCTTCTTCTTCTTCTTCTTCTTCTTCTTCTTCTTCTTCTGCTTCTTCTTTTCTTCTTCTTATTTTGTTCCCTGCGTTAGTTCTTAATTTTCCGCTACCAAGTCCTGAACAGGGATTTCCAATTAGCAGGATTATTTCGTCTAACGGAATGCAGATATTTAGTTAGTACCGAATTAGCCTTCCCTCTTTGATTCCTTCTCCTTAGTTAGCATGCCCTATTGCAGCCTTTCATCCAGGATCACCGCGTGGAAGTGTAGAAGGGTCTTGGCTGCTGGTATTGATGATAGAAGTCAGCTGTGGGTCGATGACCGTTGCATCTCATGCGCTGCTCAGCATCTTGATACCAACTGCCAGTCTATTAGCTATGTGACATGGTATAACATTCGCTGTGGTTAGGAGATGTTAGATAGCTCCTACAGGACCAAGACGCTGAGCAGCGCAATAGCTGCAGTGGTCAGCGATCCATAGCTGACTGCTAGCGTCAGGGCCAGCGAACCAGAGCTGCCGAGACCCTTCTACACCTCCACGCGTTGATTCTGGATAACAGGCTGCAACTGGGCAGACTGGCTAAGGAGAAGGGATCGAAGTGGGAGGGCAACCCGGTACTCAAAAATGCTTGTTGAAGTCGAATCTGTTCGACCGAAAGGTGCAAATATCGCAGTCAAACTGTAAACTACGACACAACGCATTCGTTCTCTGGACTACATTCCGCTACTTGCAAAGCTTTTTTCAGGGCTTGGTAACGGGAGATTTAGAACGAACACAGAAGAAGAAAATGGCTCCTAACCGACTGGTTGTCTACTTTACTCTAATGTTTGAGTCTCTTAAGACGGACTCGTACATCGGTTAACCACCTTCCGTGGTACTTGTCCCAATGCAGCGGAGAAATAAACTCCCCGTGCATAGCCCGTAAGCAGGAAATCGCCAGGAAACCCTCCTCCCGGTTATATTTGATCTACTATACAGAGAAGAAGCATAAACAGTAACAGCTGACGAAGGAAATTGTATTTTTGTAATGTGTATACACGAAGTGTGTTAAAAAAATATCCGATCTTTGGGTCGGAAAAAACAATTACTCACCTGGAGGTTTGAAACATTAATCCAGGTCACAGTACCCTCCTTAAGACTGCATACACTCTTCTCCCAACGGTCCTGATATTGATAGAAACACTTCAGGAAGGTCTTTTTGGGAATAGAGTACAGCTGGGTCGTCGCATAACTCGTAATATCTTCTCGTGACTCAAATCGAGTCTCTTTCAGCAGAAATTTCAGTTTGGGGAACAGCCAACAATTGCAAGGAGCCATATTTTGGAGAGTAAGGAGCCTGATGACCAGAGGAAGGTTGTATTTGGCCACGAAAGTTTGAATCAGAGGCGAAGAATGGGCTGCTAGGTTGTCATGATGGTGCCATCAAGTGTCCGTTCTCCACCGGTCCGGTAGTTTGTCTCACACTTCATCACGGTTGCCAAACATAACATACCTCTAATTCTCTAGGCTCCCTACTCCTCAGACATGTCTCTTTGACAGTGACCAAACATAACATACCTCTAATTCGTCAGGCTCTCTGCTCCTCCGACATGTCTCTTTGACGGTGGCCAAACACAACATACCTCTAATTCTCCAGGCTCCCTACTCCTCCGACATGTCTCTTTGACATATTTTATTGTTCATCAATCTGAAAATGCAGCTGAAAGAGGCCCGATTTGAGTCATGAGAAATTATTATGCGGAATGCGACGACAACGCTTGTAGTCCATTCCCAAAGAAGCCTTCCTGAACTGCTTCCGAGAATGGCAGAACAGCTGGGAGAAGTGTGTACAGTGATAAAGGATAGTACTTTGAAGGGGGTTAGGGTTTCAAACCTCCAGGTGATTCATTTTTTCCGGCACGAAGGTCGGATACTTTTTTCCCATGCATACACCGACGGTTCTGTAACAAACACAACACAGAACGGAGGGGCAGGGGCATTCCTGAGCCTACAAAATGGCAGGAAAATAACACTGCCATTGGCTACTGGAAAATACATAAGCAATTTCAGAGCGGAGGCAGAGGCACTGAGGGTGGCAGTGGAAGAAATGGTGACAGGTAAAAGGAATGAAAGCCATATAGTCCTGCTTACAGATGCCCTGGCCGTAGTCACAGCACTAAAAAGCCAGAAAAATACTGAACTTAATGATTTAAGAGCAGTACTCTGTCAACTATGCCAGCAGTCCGCACCAAAATCGGTAGTGGTACAGTGGGTTCCATCCCACTGCAACATCCAAGGCAACGAGGAGGCAGACAGACTGGCAAAAGAAGGTGCAAGACTACCACAACCAGATACCAGTGTGACATACGAAGAGTCAAAACGGCTTATTAGAGCTAGATACATGACCAAATGGGAAACAGAACATACTGGCTACACAAAAAACGATGCCTATTACCAGTTGAACAGAAGAGAGCAGGTCGTGGTCTTCAGACTCCGCACAGGCCACAATGGACTGAGGTACCACCTATTCAACAAATTGAAGATAGGTGGCACCGACGAATGCACGTGTGGTACCGGCAAAATGACCGCTGAATATTTGCTGCAAAACTGCCCGACATACGAGGATCAGAGAGAGGGTATGTGGCCATCACCAGTGGCAACACTAGACAAGCTCTCCTGCAGTGTAGACAGCCTCAGGATGACCGCTGCTTTTTTCGAAAAAATGAAGGTCGACGTCTGACAGCGTAAGAAGAAGAAGAAGAAGAAGGATACTTTTTGAACACATTTCGTATATAGCGAAAATGGTGGCATTTCACTCATAAAAATAAATAAATAGTGAAACTCTAGAGAAATTAAGGATAAGAAAAGAATTAGTGAACGAAATCAGAGTAAGAAAGTTAACGACAGTCAACGAATTCATAGTTAGTCAGTTTCAATAATAAATCAATGCAACAAAATATATTGGCTTGCTGAAAAACATACTGAGAGGAGAAGTAAAAGCCAAGTGACAAGAGAAAAACATCGCTATAAGTCGGTGGATAAAACCTTCCAGATCTTTTTCACTAATAGAATAAATGGAAGACTACTGTAGACCTTAAATGGGCAGTTGAAGAACAATCTCAGCTGATCTTTTGTAAATTATGTGTTGGTATAACGAGTTTGTGCCCTACTAAATACTGGCATCCCTACTAGATACTGACATCTCTACTAGATACTGACATCTCTACTAAATACTGGCATCTCTACTAGATACTGGCATCTCTACTAGATACTGGCATCTCTACTAGATACTGGCATCTCTACTAGATACTGGCATCTCTACTTGATACTGGCATCTCTACTAGATACTGGCATCTCTACTAGAGACTGGCATCTCTACTGGATACTGGCATCTCTACTAGATACTGGCATCCCTACTAAATACTGGCATCTCTACTAGATACTGGCATCTCTACTAGATACTGACATCTCTACTAGATACTGACATCCCTACTAGATACTGGCATCTCTACTAGATACTGGCATCTCTACTGGATACTGGCATCTCTACTAAATACTGGCATCTCTACTAGATACTGGCATCTCTACTAAATACTGGCATCCCTACTAAATACTGGCATACCTACTAAATACTGGAATCTCTACTAAATACTGGCATCCTTACTAAATACTGGCATCCTTACTAGATACTGGCATTTCTACTAAATACTGGCATCCCTACTAAATACTGGCATCCTTACTAAATACTAACATTCCCCTTCCACATCTGTACTTGGAAGGACATAAAGGCCCACTCAGTGTACCTCCGTGCATGCATTAAAGAGGCAATTCAAGAGGTGTGCATGGGACGAGCGACACCATCTCCAGAAACTACCACTGCAAAAGCACGCAAATCGCTTTGGCCCAGTCTTCCTAAAGGAAGACAACTGCAGCAGTTGTCCTATACTCCGGCTAGCGTCGATGTAACAGTGAGTGATCTAGCAACGTCCACCTACTATGGTTGCTGGTATCATGAGAAACTAGCCAGAACTGATCGAGACACTATGTCCCATACAATTGGCGTCATCAGCTAGCCAGAGCTGACCGAGACACTATTTCATCTCCAATTGGCGTCATTAGCTAGCTAGAGCTGACCGAGACACTATTTCCCCTAAAATTGGCGTCATCAGCTCGTCAGAGCTGACCGAGACACTATTTCACATCCAATTGGCGTCATCAGCTAGCCAGAGCTGACCGAGACACTATTTCACCTCCAATTGGCGTCATCAGCTCGTCAGAGCTGACCGAGACACTATTTCACCTCCAATTGGCGTCATCAGCTAGCCAGAGCTGACCGAGACACTATTTCCTCTACAATTGGCGTCATCAGCTCGTCAGAGCTGACCGTGACACTATTTCACCTCCAATTGGCGTCATCGGCTATCCAGAGCTGACCGAGACACTATTTCTCCTCCAATTGGCGTCCGTTGAAATAGACTACACTAGTGTAGTCGGTTAAGCGAATATGGATTATAGAGTGAAAACAAATCACGTCTCAAAAAAGAGCCATGCTGAAACCTGAAGTGTCAGGACGAAAGACACGTATATCGCAGCCTTCCTGTAAACTGCGACACAAACGTCAAAACACATTTTCAGAACGAGCGACAGAAATAAACTCATCGACTTGAGTGAAGAAAAATGGGACATTACAAGAAGTATATGGCAAGTTTGTGCATTCGTATATTGACAAGGCTGAACATTCGTGTATAAGCAATTTTTGGATATTAACAAAATTGTGTTTCAATAATTTCAGTATTGATTGCTCGAATATTATCAATATTTGCTTCCACATAATTATCAAATGTGTGAGTCCAGATGAGAAAAATTGTACGTTCGCATATTTGCAAAATTGTTTGCTCTGTTAGTATCAGCAAAAGATGATTTCCTGAATTGTGAATCTGTGATCAGGCGCAGACCAAAGACAAAAAACGTGACTCTTTACTTCCATAAACCTTGTCTGGTCGACGTAGCAATATCTTGCATCACAAATCATTATCCATCTCCCCTATATACAACATAAGAAATACAACAGCTGTACATTTCAGACCGTGATAACCATACTGTTTGATGGATTCGATATTAAGTTTGGGAAGACGTTATAAACAAATGATATTGCGGCCGATTTGTTTTGCACCGATGTTCGGTGTTAAGACATATATACACATACTTTATTTGATCCGATATTTGTATGGAATGTTTATAATGTGCGTATGTGGCCATACATGAATGTGTGTGTGTAGTCTACGCATTGTGTAGGATGTGGTTTCTATATACATGTTATGAATGCTGTATATGTCTTCGTTATCAATTAACAAAACCATGACGTCCTTGAAAACAGCCTGTTTCCAGGCAACGCTGGTCAGCATGTTGTGCCAGGCCGGACTAGTGTCTCAGCCGCCTCAAATCAGTATGTTGTGCCTGACCGGACTAGTCTCTCACCCTACCCTTCCCCCCTCCCCCTCCCCCCACCGCCCAAGTCAGTATGTTGTGCCTGAACGGACTAGTCTCTCAGCCTATCACCCTCACCCCCCAAGTCAGTATGTTGTGCCTGAGCGGACTAGTCTCGCAGCCTACACTCCCCCCCCCCCCCCCCCAAGTCAGTATGTTGTGCCTGACCTGACTAATGTCTTAGCCTACCAACCCCCTCCTCCCCCCCCCTCAAGTCAGTATGTTGTGCCTGACCGGACTAGTGTCTCAGCCTAACCCTCCCCCCCCCCCAAGTCAGTATGTTGTGCCTGACCTGACTAGTGTCTCAGCCCACCACCTCCCCCCCCCCCCCAAGTCAGTATGTTGTGCCTGACCTGACTAGTGTCTCAGCCTACCCTTTCCCCCTCCCCCCCCCCCCCCAAGTCAGTATGTTGTGTCTGAACGGACTATTGTCTCAGCCTACCCGCCGTCCCCCAAGTCAGTTTGTTGTGTCTGAACGGACTAGTGTCCCAGTCTACCTCCCGCCCCTCCAAGTTAGTATGTTGTGCCTGAACGGACTAGTATCCCAGTCTACCTCCCCCCCCCCCCCCCCAAGTTAGTATGTTGTGCCTGGACGGACTAGTGTCCCAGTCTACCTCCCGCCCCCCAAGTCAGTATGTTGTGCCTGACCTGACTAGAGTCTCAGCCTACCCTCCCCCCCCCCCCCCAAAGTCAGTATGTTGTGTCTGAACGGACTATTGTCTCAGCTTACCCGCCGTCCCCCAAGTCAGTTTGTTGTGCCTGAACGGACTAGTGACCCAGCCTACCCGCCGCCCCCCAAGTTAGTATGTTGTGTCTGAACGGACTAGTGTCCCAGTCTACCTCCCGCCCCCCAAGTTAGTATGTTGTGCCTGAACGGACTAGTGTCCCAGTCTACCTCCCGCCCCCCCCCCCCCCCCCCAAGTTAGTATGTTGTGCCTGAACGGACTAGTGTCCCAGTCTACCTCCCGCCCCCCAAGTTAGTATGTTGTGCCTGAACGCACTAGTGTCGCAGCCTACCTCCCCCCCCCCCCCCCCCCAAGTTAGTATGTTGTGTCTGAACGGACTAGTTAAGTTTAGTTTAGTCGAAGAATCAACGTCATTGCTCACGGTTTAACCCATAAGTGGCGTGTTCGTCTCCATTTTTTGGAGAATCTCAGCACAATGCACAAACACCGTAGCACCAGCGAGAATCCCATAATAAATTGTGTAGATTTTTAATTTCTAATTGTGTCCAAGCAGCGGCCGTTAGGCATACACCTTTCGATTTCCAACTGCCGAGAGATGTAACGTGCACGACACTGCACACTACCCAGAGATCCGGAATAGTGAAAAGAGACTCTTGTGTTCCCAACAAGCTCTTATCTCATTGGGATCAGAAAGTTTACCTACTTGTAGAACTCTACATTTCATATCTTAAAATGTAAAAAAAACAAACAGGTTAATGAACTTAAAAGGGCAGTATAAAGTGATGGGTTTCCAGAGTGGCTGCTGAAACTGTCAATATGCCTTTTCGTCGTCCAACGACCCGATATAAACTGGTGATTTGCATTCCAGACTTTGATAAACTGTTATTCTCAGTGTATCTATCTTGTCTGCACAGGACCTTTTTTGTCGAAGACCTACGTGTTCGTCTCTAAGCAATTTATTTATCGCCATTTTTAATCTGTTTAGAAGGAACCTGTTCAATATCTCCTTAGGCACTGATAATACCATTTTGCCGCCATAATTTGTCCACTGCAGCAGATCTTCTTTCTTTGGCTTCTCGACTACATAGCCTTAATGTTAGTCTACTGGTATTTCTTCATTGTCTCAAACTTTACTAAAAACTATATATAATATTTGTGCTGAAGTATTGCTGTCTGGTTTGATTGCTTCTTCGGAGATACCATCTGGAACAGTTGCTTTAACATCTTTCAGCAGAACTGTCATTCATAATGTCTTCTTGTTTGGTTTCTGGCCATTAACTTTCAGTTACGATTCTGCCGACTGAATGTATGAGAGCACTTAGGGAACTGGTTTATTTTAAAGTTGTTCGAAATGTTCTGTCCATCTCTCCACCTGCTCATTAAAGGTGAAGGTCAGTTCCATGGCAACAGTTGCTGTCAGGGATATTGATAACCCTTCATGTAGCCTATGAAAGGTGGGGTGGCCAGTTACCTTTTTTTACTGTTATTACCTTCTCCAATTCATACGTCAGATACCCGTTTACAGCTGGATTGACTGGATGAGCGGTCGTAGCAGGCACGAACCTCGTTCCGATTCTTTTCTGTCTGTCCGTAATTTCGAACCATTGCACGTTGTAATTCCAGCCAGCTGGCTGTCGACTAGGCTACACTCTCCATATTAACATGCTCATTAACGTTGCTAATTAGATGACCTGTGTAATCTTTAATAAAACCATTTACTTGCTTACATTTTCCTGTTAGTTTCTTTGTGCTATTGTACTGGTCTTTCATATTTTGTTGTAGTTTTCTCCTTTTCCTCTTGCCAACTCATCAATATATTTTATGCAGATTCTTCTGTTGCTACTTTTCACTTCTTGGTTGGCTATGATGTATATTTTGCGTGTATATTATACTTGGCTCCAGTATGTCTCGTTTTGCTTCCACTCAAGTATGCCTTCTTCCTGTATCTCCCCTTTATCTTTGATACAGTTCGTGTTGATACCCATGATTTGTGTTGGCGTTTTCTTGTCTCCAAAACTTCTCCACAATTCTCGTTCCATAATTTTTTTTTAAAATCTGTCATCAGTGCTCTTCTGTATCCTCTTTTTCTTCTAGTTGTTAGAACAGATGATATTGTGACTAAACTTACCTTGTATGCCCTTGTTCCTGTGGATTCCCACATCTAACTGATTTTTGTAGTAATATGTTGTTTAATACCTTTAAGTTTCGTCTTTATTTTGTCTATCAGAGATGGTGGTCTGATGTAACGTCTGCTCCTATGTTTGTTTGCATCGTGTAATGATGATCTGAACTTTTTATTATCACATATTCGGTAAATCTGGTTTAATCTCCTGTGATGTAATAACACTCATGTTGCTGTGTGTACGAGTATTTGTTTTGCAGAAATATGCTGCAACCAATCAGAAAACCAGATTTAATTCTCCATCTTCAATGTAACTACATATTCCACGGTAAACCAGAATCTCTTCAAAACCGATATTATCATTCCCAACTCCAGAATTCAGGTCTTCCATCAAAATCGTAACGTAATTCCTTCTCTCTTTTATCCCATATATTTCGACGTCTGCTGTAACATTCTCCTTTTATTGAGTCTTCTTTATCATTGCTTGCAATTGGACAATGTTCTTTGTGCCAGGTTTGAAAGCAGCTTGATCGTAATAATCTAAAAGTGCCTTTTGCGACTCATTATATCTTCACTGTTTTGTGAGTCTACAAAGTGTCATGAGGACATTAGCATTTCCTATGTGCTCCGTTTCCTCCTGTCAATTTATTTCTAGCTTGTTTCAGCCAGTCCCAGGATAGCAATTTTGAATCACATCTCCACTGCCACTTGTGCAACCTGCCCCTGTGCGTACATTGTACGAACATTCTAGTAATCTTTCTCTTTGTTTTCTTAGACGAAAACATATAATTTATGTGTGTAGATTTGTGCCGTTCTCATTGGGCCTGTTTATTTACCTTTTTGGCATAAGAAGACGATTTAATATGTCAGTGCAGAAGCGAAAAAGTATGAAAAATGCATGACACAATACAAACAAAACAACTACACATAATAATCCCGTGAACATGCATTTATCATGCGGCAAGCTTCGGTTGAGAGACATGAAGTTATAATGGAATTCATAAATCCCGATCGGTGCACAGGACGTAGCTTACGTAATCGGGCGTACCAACAGCTTCCTGCACGGAAGAGGTATATCTCATGTCTTTTCTATTTATTACAAAGTAATTCTATTACCCGGGCATATAATCGTACAAGACATATATAACACATACTAGTTACAATAAACGTCTGTGCACAGTATAATAGTGTTTGACACAGTACAGCAGCTAAAGCATAAACCCATGTACTGCATTTACTAAAATACAACACTGCTTATCTACAGTATCTTAGTTATTTAGTCAACACAGGGAACTACAACATCGCATACAACTTTCTCAAGTATATACAGCAATATGGTGTTCGTACGACGTCCAGAAAACACAACGTCATGCATCGAGGACGCAAAGCAACCCACACATGTATGTATGTATGTATGTATGTACATATGTATGCATGTATGTGTATGTGTGTGTATGTATGTGTATGTGTGTGTATGTGTGTGTATGTGTGTATGTATGTGTGTATGCGTGCGTGCGTGCATGCATGAATGTATGTGTGTACGTGTGTATGTACGTATGCATGTACGTATGTGTGTACGTATGTACGTGTGTATGTATGTATGTACGTATGTATGTATGTACGTACGTATGTGCGTGTGTTTGTGCGTGTGTATGTGCGTGTGTATGTGCGTGCGTGCGTGCGGGCGTACGAGCGTGCGAGCGCGCGTGCGTGCGTGTTCGCGCGCGCGTATGTGTATATATATATGTATGTATGTATGTATGTATGTATGTATGTATGTATGTATGTATGTGTGTATGTATGTATGTGTGTATGTATGTATGTATGTGTGTATGTATGTATGTATGTATGTATGTATGTATGTATGTATGTATGTATGTGTGTATGTATGTATGTGTGTATGTATGTATGTATGTGTGTATGTATGTATGTGTGTATGTATGTATGTATGTATGTATGTATTAGGCGGTTTAATCATATGTCCTTCTTTCCATTCTGTTTGCACTCTGTCCTCTTCCCATATTCTTTTGAATAATCCTTGCAATGTATCAGTGACCTTATCTATATCTGCCATTATTTCTGCTTTTATTCTATCTGGTCCTGCTTTCCCTTTCTAGAGTTTAGATATGGTCCTTTGGATTTCTATTTTACTTGGTGGTTGCCACGCAAGTTCCGGGTCTGCTGTGCTGGTAGTAAGTTTGGTGCTTCTTGTGGTGGAGGTCTGTTTAGACTTTCTTTGAAATACTCAACCCATCGTTTATGTTGGTCTCCCGATGATGTCAATATCCTGCTATTTCTATCGTTGATTGGTCTGTCTGTATATATCTATTTGTCATTTTCTTTGTTAATGAGATTTCACATATTTCTTCTCTCTGCTGCCTCCTGTGTCAGCTTGTCAATATATTCCCTTTTATTTTTCCGTATGGATGTGTTGACTTCTTTGTCTGTAACAGTATGATTACTCTGTGTTTCTGCTTTGGTGGCTCGGGTTCAGCAATTGTTGAGTATAGCTTTCTTCTTTTTCCTTTCTTTGATTTTATGTAATTTCTTTGTATTGATACATTCTTTGTATTAGTGTCTCTTGAATCCCACAGTTTTTTCATATGCCGTTTTCCACATATCTTTAGCCTGGTCCCAATTACTATTAATGTCCATTTCTTCATTCTCATGTAGCTCTTGTGGCACTTGATGAAATATGTTTTTAAGCTTTAAGCTAAATTCTGTCTTCTTCTCCTGGTGTTGCAATAAGTGTAGGTTATATCTTGCTCTCCTTGCGCCCTATACTGGCTACTTTTTTAGTTTGAGCTTGTAAAATCTCTAGCAACATGTAGTGGTCTGACGCTACATCTGCACCTCGATTTACTCTTACATCTTGTAGTGTACTTCTGAACGCTTGACTGACACAGATGTGATCAATCTGATTTTCCGTCACATGGTCTGGAGATCGCCACCTTACCTTATGTATCTTTTTATGTGGAGACATGCTTCCTCCAATTATCATTTTGTGTAGCGCACGTAACTCTGCAAACATTTCTCCATTTTCGTTCATCTGTCCTTTCCTTGTCTTCCCATAATCTGTTCGTAACCTAGGTTGCCTGCTCTCATTTTAGCATTCAAGTCTTCCATCCAAATTAAGAAATCTTTCTTTTTCTGCGTGTCAATGACCTCTTCCAGCTTGTTGTAGAACTCTTGCTTTTTATCATCGTCAGTCTAGTTAATTGTGGCATAGCACTGAGTGATGTTTATATTGATATTTTTTTTTTCTCGTTCTAAAGCATGCGCTCATGATTCGGTTGGTAATAGCCTCCCACTTTATAAGCGCCCGCTGTGCTTTTCTGGAGAGCATCAATACCACTCCCTCTGTATGTTGGGCATCAGTTCTCTCGTTTCCAGAATAAATTATCCGTTCCCCAGTAGTCAGTCTCATCTTTCCTGATTGTGTCCACCTTGTTTCGCACAGTCCCAGCACTGCCAATTTGTAATTCTTTATCTGTTTAGATATATGGGCTGTTTTATCTGCCTGGTACATTGTTCTAAAATTCCATGTCACTGTATTTGTTTACTTCTTGGTATTCAGAAGGGCAGTCATCCGTGGAGCTTCTTTGCGACTTTCACTCCCCTGCGTCATTCTGCTCTTTTTCGAAGGGCCTTTCTTTCCTATAGACGTTTGCTTTTGCATTGTTATCAATGTTTTCGTAACCGACTTTAAAAAAAATAGATTTGGGTGGTCAGCCCTAACCTATTATAGTGTAAGTGAGTTGTCCATGTTTAATCTATTCCCTCCCCCATGACCTACCCAACTTGAGTGACCCTTCTGGAACCTTTCACTTCCGTTGGCTTATCTCCTGTGATCATTGAGACATGCAACCTCCCTCACCTCCATTTCAAGGTAACGGACTTCCGGCAGATATGAATATATATATATATGGTTAGATAGATATGCCGAGGATGGCTGGCCGAGTGTTTTGTATGCAGTGTTCTGACCAGGAGAACATATATTCAAAACCTCATTAAGACGACCTTTATTCCTCAGTCTTACAAACCTCTCTGTGAATCTTAGCAATGGTAATAATCCCCGTAATGTTGAAAATATGTATACATATATTTGCAGATAAATATAGACGTTTACAGAGATATAGATATTTAAGAAATATAGATAGATATATGGGATCAAGATGCTGAGCAGCACATGAGCTGCAGCGGTCAGCGATCCATAACTGACTGTTAGCGACAGGGCCAGCTAATCAGAGCTGCCAAGACCCTTCTACACCTCCACGCTGTGATCCTGGATAACAGGCTGCAGCAGGGCAGACTGGCTAAGGAGAAGGGATCGAAGAGGGAATGCTAACCCGGTACTCAAAAACTGCTTGCTGAAGTCGGATGTGTTGGTCCGAAAGGTACACATATCGCAGTCAAGCTGTAAACTACGACAGAACGCGTCCCGTTGTCTGGACTACATTTTGCTACTTACGCCCTTTCAGGGATGGTAGCGGGAGATTGAGAGCGAACGAAGCTAAGCCAAAATAGATATATAGATAGATAGATAGCTAGCTAGATAGATAGATAGCTAGCTAGATAGATAGATAGATAAATAGATAGATAGATAGATAGATAGATAGATAGTTTATTAAAATCTGTTTGTATATAGTATTGTTTTTGATCTGAAATGCGTTTGTATGTTGGAAAACAATCAGTCTCTCCTCTACCACTTCCAGCAAGCACGATTTACCACAATATTCGAGTCATTGAGAAATATGATCTGACACGCATGTGTGTGTGTGTGTGTGTGCTAGTGTGTCGTTGTGTGCTATTGAATTCATTTGTTTGACCTCTGAAAATGAATGTCCAGTCAGTCACCTTGTCTGTGATATTGATAGCACGTGCACATGAACCTTTTCGATGTTTGACCGAGAACCAGTTTTCGTCTGATCATTAAACTATTTATAGAACTCACATGTAAATAAATGCGACCAGCATTATCGTGGTCTCTGAGGCTTTATTTTTGATGACGCACGTTCGTGTGCTGTTTCATAAACACTCGCACTCATCCACACTCACACAAACACACACACACACTTACACATAAACACTCACACACTACTAGCGCCATCTCCGTTCACGTGACATTCCATACTGTAATAGATTTATAAAACTGAACCCTCAACAGGCAGAACACATACAAACTTCGTTACGTAGAAGAGTAAACCGTTTCTTTGCTTTGCTCGGATGTATCACACATACTACGTTACGTAGAAGAGTAAACCGTTTCTTTGCTTTGCTCGGATGTATCACACATACTACGTTACGTAGAAGAGTAAACCGTTTCTTTGCTTTGCTCGGATGTATCACACATACTACGTTACGTAGAAGAGTTAACCGTTTCTTTGCTTTGCTCGGATGTATCACACATACTACGTTACATAGAAGAGTAAACAGTTTCTTTGCTTTGCTCGGATGTATCACACATCCTAATCTCCTTTGCTAATATAAGCGTGTTAATTCCTATTTATATTGAACTGCTAAAGAAATCTTAGTATCATTATATCCAAGCGAAGGGTAATAACTTAACTTAACGTCTTTATACTGGTTTAGAAGACCCTGCGGAGTCTGTATACAACCAGTTACATATCTGAGTCAGATAATACATACTGATCTAGACAGAAACTCACTTCCTGGCAAGTTCGGGAAACAATCTATGTGACAGGAATATGACCGACGTGGTGGTGAATCGACACTGCAATTCCCATAGTGGTAAACGTACTGAGAAATCTAGCATTGCACTACGGCCAGGAGGACCCCGGTGTATCTTTTCAAGTATGCTTCAGGATGTAAGATAAGCCACTGTAACCTACCATCGCCAATAGTTAAACTAACTAAAATAACCACGTCTAAGTTATGAGTACTTTATTTGTTTGACATTTTTATTTCCATTGGCTTTGTCCATCTTGACTTCTTCTTGCACAATACTAGGCATATCTTGGTTACATCTGCTGTCCCTCGCATGCACGAACTAAGCGCATTCTACCACATATTAAGAAGGTTAAAATTGATCTTTGTTTCAACTCTGTTTACCACATGTGAGTGTGTCCAATTGTTTTGTAGTCCTTTTGGCAGTGGAACAAAAGGGGCTGTGCAGTTGATCCCGCTTCCTTTTTCCAGAGTTTCATTTGGGATTATGTCCAATTGTTCTTGCTTGCCTTTCCCTGCGTGACATTTGAGAGTATTTTAAACTCTTCTTATTTCATATTCGTTCCCCATCGAGAATATGACTTCTTTTTAGTGAATATCTGACTATTTTGTTTCGCAAAGTCGTGTCCATTTTGTTTTAGCAAAATTGTACCCATTTTGTTTCACCAAACCTTGCCCACTTTGTTTTGCCAAATCATGCCAATTTTGTTACGTCAAATCTTGCTCATTTTTCTACGATAAATCTTGTCAATATTGTTTTATCGCCAAATCTGTTCATTTAGTTTCGTCAAATCTTACCAATTTTGTTACGTCAAATCTTACCAATTTTGTTACGCCAAATCTTACCAATTTTGTTACGTCAAAAGCTTGCCCATTTTGCTCTGCTAAATCTTGCCCATTTTGTTTTATCACGAAATCTTGTAATTTAGTTTCGCCAAATCTTGCCAATTTTGTTACGCCAAATCTTACTATGTTGCTTTACTAATTCTTTCCATTTTTATTCACAATGTCTTACAGATATACTTTATACTGATATCCACAATTCCTTTGCGTTGCTGTCTTTCATTCTCATAGATGGAGACTTCATGTGGGAAGATATGCTTCATTCAACCATAGACCCAAGTCCCTCTGGTTATATTAAGATGTTCCTTTGCATCAATAGATCTGATGGATACACAAGTATTAACGTAAACTGAACGTCATAAATAAAAAAGGAAAAAAAAAACTGTCATACGACACTTTTCCCATTTCTGGGGTAGTCGAGTGGTTTTGAAGGCAGTGTACAAATGGAGTAAAAATTGTGTTCATTTCTTACATACTGAGCCACTTTATTGATCCAGCTTGTGGCCTACATTTACATTTTTTAATAACTGCCGTCTAGGCGCACATGCTAGTGTCTGCACCAGCTGCCTATGTGGATAACTATTTAATCTCTGCCTTTTATTCCCCCGTGATCTGACTGCGATCTTTGTCCAATATTGAGTGCAGATTTCACCTATTGCGTTTAGCAATTGTTTTTCTCTTTGTGTGGTGTTTTAGCTGCATATAAGCAGTGCTCATCAGAAGTTGAAGCAGTCTAATTATGTACAATGATCTTTCAATACGTTTTAGCTTTGAAAAAATTAAAATGTGTTCGTACATTCACTGTCCACTAAAGCTGTTATTTTTGGTGCTGTATACGTTGATCAGTAGCGCAGTGGCTAGCGAGCTGGCTTCGTATCTCAGTGATCCTGGGTTCATTCCCTAGTGAGGCTGAAATGTTTTTTCAGACCGCAAGGCCTCCCGGGTCGACCCAGTCTTAAATAGGTACCGGTTCAGCACGGGAAGTAAAAACGGTGAGGGAGAGGAGATGACTACCGCCATCATATAGCCGAGACTTTAAAATGTGAGATCGCTAACACCTCAACCCTTCGGCAGTCATTCTATGGGTTTACTTTACTTTTTTTACTTTATGTGTTGGTCCGATTTAGGTGGAAATGTCAGAATCCATTTTTCACTATTCTCGCGTGGAATGGAGTGCGTTGTATTATATTTTGCGCCCTAACGGATCAGTGCATCCGACCGCAGTGCTAACTTTTGATATTAGTTTGCTTCCCATAGAGGTACGAACTTCCTGTTTGATAAGGTCGAACAGAAGCAAGTCCTTATTGTGATCGATACCACTAACTTTCTTGCCATCACCCCAACCCCGAACTGCATTTCTTCATCTTTTTCTTCTTAGTCCATCCTCAGATCAAGATCAAAGTTTCTCTTACAAAGGACACTGTTGTTTATACGGATGTTTTATGTTCGTACAGTTTGTCTCATATTTGTCTCGCGTGGCTAGTATCGTTCTCTCTCTTCCTGTGTGAGCTTGCAGTTTTTGTAGGATATACATCACGTCAAGGTATGCCCCCTACATGGGCGATTATCATCTGTAAAGTTGTCCCTTGAGTCTATGTCCAATTCTATGTCTGAAGATGACGACTTGCTCTTCTCTAGCTAAATCATAGTAGTTGTCTTCTTCAGATGTGCAGATCTTGATCAGAAAATTTTCCTCTAAAGTTGACTTCAATTATGATCTTGGCTGCAATATAAATGGTGCTGAGGTCTGAACTCCTCCACACATTGCTACTTTGTCTACAGCTTTATTGTCTTCGGTATTTCAGTGTGAGGGGATCCACTGAAGAACCATTCTTGGCTATTCTGCTGAAAGCTGTCTCAGTGTGTACATGTATTGCTCCAGATCTTCATCTTTATGTTGTTTCAGTGGCATCTGTCAGGAATACAATTTGTTGATGTTAGGAATCTTCATCTTTCATTACAAACCCAACAGCACCACAGACACAAACGTAAGTAGCATGTCCTTCACAGAACGTCGCTTTTTACAACCCGCCAACCTGTTTGGCTGTTATAAGTTTCTTGGTAAGTGTGCAATACACTGGGTTGTCATTTCTTTCCGTACGTGGAGGAGCGAGAAAAAAAAACCCTTGTCTGTCAAATTAGGCACGAGTATGATTCAAGCCCTGCGTGTTGGGGTAATGAAACGGATAGGAAACCCATAGGCCACGCAGCATCATAGCAGCTCAGAACTACATCCAATATTTTTCAGTTGATAATTACCGTATACGACACCTGATAGCAAATACTGCTTTCTCCACGACTCAACTGTTAGGAGCTTGTCTATCAAACCCGACTATTGGTAAAGTGATTAGAGGAATAATTCTTATAGGGCATCTGAATAGCATAGTAGCAGAGCACGCGCATGTCACTACTGAAGTACAGTATTCAAGTTCAGGTACTCGCACACTACAGTCCACCCAGTTTGAAATGCTCAGTGATGTTGTCCACGCATCTCTTCCTTGGACGTCCTCGCCCTCTCTGTCCCGGTACGGAACCAAAGAGTACCGAGTTGGTAATTTCGTTGGACCTCGCGACGTGCCCGCTTCAGGCCATCTTATGTCTTTCTTTTCTAGGCCATTCAAATTACACAGCTATCAGAGCCAAACATGGATCACATCATCTTTCTACCAACCCTGTGCTACCAGAGTCAAACATAGATCACATCATCTTTCTACCAACCCTGTGCTACAAGAGTCAAACATGATTCATGTACAAGGCACGAGATAGCAAAATCTCCACTTGCGAAATGAGATCTCGGCGAATTTAAGCCGACATTTCCAAGAGAGACAGATCGATGTTCAAAGACATTAGGAAAAGGCTCGGTGCTAAGTACATGTCCAGACAGAAGGTACTATTCTTCGGTCATCCAATGAGAATGCTCTACCATGACCTTTCCCTGTCGAGATTACGATGTCGGACAGGTCATCTTCCTAGCGAAAGAACAATCAAGAGGAAGGTGTTAGACGATTTTCCAGCGACGCGGGTTGACGACATCAGACGTGACACACGTGACACAGACTCCTCACATCCTAGAGGGTACAAGTAAACTGATAATAACTGAATGACTTGATACAACACATCAGTGTATATATTTTTTATTGTTGTTAAATTTTTTGCGTTCGCCTTATTTCTCTAATCCCCAAGGCGATGTGCGTTGCACTGTGGTTTTTATTTTGCGCCTGTCGGCCCAGTGCATCCGACTTCAGCATGCATTTTATGTAAGGATCTGCTTCGTTCTGCAATTTTTTAAGGGTTAGCTTCCCCGGGGTAATGGCCGGTGCTGTGATGGGGATCGAACCCAGCACCTTCGGGATGCGAGTGTGCCACTTAACCACTAGGCCACGCTGTCCCTAAGTGTATGATATGATTCTTCTTTGCGCTGTTGAACTTACAAAACTGCAGACCTTTCATTAACAGACATTCCACCACATCATTCATATTACACGGCTAGATGTAATAGGAAACATAGATATGAAAAAAAAATATGAAGAACCAAAAGACCTGAAGGTTAAGACGAAAACACACCTTCAGGAAAACAACACAATTGAAACAAACATGCTTTGGATTGGAAATCGTCATAGAAAATTAGAATGGGGCTGCGAGAGAATACATGTCGCTGAGCAATGGAGGAGGAGGTCAAGAGAAGTTGAGCTTCATTTAGGGATATAAAGAAGAACACACACAATATGAATCGGTGTCCCGTGATCATTGCAGTCATAGCTTCCAAAAGAAACCAAGAGTTAAGTAAGTTTAACCGTAATGATGATCACAGAGAAAGTATTGATATTGAGTTTCACTAATTAGCACAATGATATTTTAGAGGTTCAATGGTTGCTAATAACAGTTACCGAAATAGCGCTAATTTGTTACTTAAAACAGAAAGATGAGATTGGAGTCCCTGGGGCAGCCACGTGATGTACTGACCAGCAGAGGTCATAGATAGCCAAGTCAGACCCAGAGGGTAGTGTTTGCTGAGTAAACTTTAGATGAGATTTATGGTTGTGACATCAGGGAAAGAGAAATAAGAAGTTGGAAACTAGAGAAAGCGAGAGGAAGTAATTAGATAGGTCAAATAGTATGAAGGCTGTGCCATAGCAGATCGAAATATATATTCAGGTAATAGATAGATTAAAGCGTAGATAGATTAGATCATGGGTAGATTAGATCGTAGACATTTTACATTGTTTTATAGGTAGACCAGCCCGCAGAAGACGGATGTGTCGGACCGAAAGATGGTAATATCGCAGCCAAGCTGCAAACTAGTGACACAACGCATTCCGTTCTCCGGACTACACCCTGCAACTTGTGAAACCCTGTTCAGGGCTTGGCAGTGGGAGATTGAGAACGAACGCAGAAGAAGAAGAAGAAAGACAAATATATGGGGTGATATGTGTTATATATAGGCAGTTTGATAAATAAATAAAAAATAGATGAATAGATAGATTTATAGATATATAAAAATATATAAATATATATGTGCCAGCGTGAGACAAGGGTGTGTGCTTTATCCTCTGTTGTTTAACATCTACATGGACAAAATCGAATTAGAGACTAGTCAAATTGAGACATCTGAAGCAGAACAGAACTCAATACACGAATGACTCTTCGCAGATGGTTAGTGTTTAGGTGTTTAGATTAGGTACTACGATGAAAATAAACTGCAAAACCACATGATCGCTCTTGTTACTGACTACCTGTGCTAAATGTAATATCAGATTAGTGAAAACAAAACAGAAACTGTGAGAATCAGTATATACCAGTACATACCAGTATATACCTGGGCCACTCAAGATAAGTGAGGCTCATGAGTTCAAATATTTGGGCAGTATTTTTTCGACAGACGGCAGGATGGACAAGGAAATTGAGACTAGGTGTCAGAAAGCATTTGCCGTGACTTATCAGCTGTCACCACTGCTTAGGCATCTGGGCATTAGTTTGGCAACAGAGCAACAGCTGATAATCAGTATATTTATGTCGACTCTGTGCTACCAGTGCCAAACATGGCTTCTGGCCAGGACGAGTAAGAGCAACATTTCGACGTGTGAAATAAAGTGTATGAGAAAGGTTATCGGTGTCACAGAAGCGATATAGTGCGGAACGACGACATTCAACGTATGGTCGGCACTACGTCTTGTTCTGAATACATTTCCAGGCAGAAAATAAGTTGGAATGCACCCTCATCAACTTCCACTGATGGCTTACAACGCTGGTAGATCTGGCTATAGGGTAAGAGAGCTGCCGCGAGGTAGGTGTAGTGATATTAGAGGGATTGTGCAACAACACGGGCTCACATTGACCGACGCAACGAACTTGGCGCAGGATAGACGACTTAAGCTTCCCACAGCGCTTAACGGCACAAGTGGAAAAAGAACAAATTTACTACATATACGCTTGTAGATAGATTTAAAGATAGATGTTTAGATAAATAGATATTTAAATAGAGTGGTCCGTCGGGTTCTTTGTGTATGACACGGACATGAATAGGACCACTGCCCCAAAGAAAGCAGGCGCTAAGAGGCGACTAACTACATCATATGACATTCACCGGCCATGGTTATGTGGTTTGTTAATAGCGGTATAGATGGCGCCTAACTGGCTGCGGGTCTACTTTACTCTAGAGTTTGAGTCTATTAAGATGGACTCGCATATCGGTTAAACACCCTCAGCGGCACTTGTCCAAACACAGCGCAGTAATAATCTGCTGGAACATAGTCCGCTTAGCAGGAAATCCTCCTCCCGGCTACATTCAGCTCACGCCAAAGCGGGGACCTGCACAGATACATCTGCCCCTGTAGAAGTACAGGCCGACTAGGTGGGACCTGCACAGATACATCTGCGCCTGTAGAAGTACAGGCCGACTAGGTGGAACCTGCACAGATACATCTGCCCCTGTAGAAGTACAGGCCGACTAGGTGGGACCTGCACAGATACATCTGCCCCTGTAGAAGTACAGGCCGACTAGGTGGGACCTGCACAGATACATCTGTCCCTGTAGAAGTACAGGCCGACTAGGTGGGACCTGCACAGATACATCTGCCCCTGTAGAAGTACAGGCCGACTAGGTTGGACCAGCACAGATACATCTGCCCCTGTAGAAGTACAGGCCGACTAGGTGGGACCTGCACAGATACATCTGCCTCTGTAGAAGTACAGATCGTCTTCTTCTTCTTCTTCTTCTTCTTCTGCGTTTGTTCTCAATCTCCTGCTACCAAGCCCTGAGCAGGGCTTGGAAGTAGCAGGATGTAGTCCGGAGAACAGAATGCGTTGTGTCGCTAGTTTAGAGATTGACTGCGATATTTGTACCTTTCGGTCCGACACATCCGTCTTCGGCAGCACATGTTGTCTAAGAACTAAGAATAGATAGACAGATAGACAGACATACATACACACACACACATATATATATATATACATAGGTACATTGACATGTTTATATATGTTTATGTATATATAAACACATAAATACTTACGTTATGACATACATACATACATACATACATACATACATACGTACAAACATACATACATACATACATATGTGGAAATTCAGTAGATAGGTAGGCAAGTAGATATTTCAGCTGAGCCAAACAATAGCCGAAGAAACAATGCTCACTTACTAAATTTGGCCCATTCGAAGACAGTCTCCGTACAACACTATATCAGCGCCTGATCTACTGTACTGAGAACATCACAAGCGGATCTGATAACGTGTGCGGCAGGGAGCCACTTCATCGAATCCTGCAGAGCCAGTGTGCCTGTGTCATGGCTGTGGGATGCTATCGACCTGCCGCCAATCGAACCAGGTAATCACACGTCACATGCTCTGTTAAGTTCCAGAGCTGGTCTCTATTTATTTCTTCGTTGTCTCTTCTTTCTGTATCTCTTTGAAAGTTGCAATAGATAGATAGAAATATATAAATATTATATATATATATATATATATATATATATATATATATATATATATAGATAGATAGATAGATAGATAGATAGATAGATAGATAGATAGATAGATAGAAATATGGATAGATGGATGGATGAATAGATAGATACATAGATAGATAGATAAATATATATATATATATATATATATATATATATATATATATATATATATATATATAAATAGATAGATAGATAGATAGATATATAGATAGATAGATAGATAGATAGATAGATAGATAGATAGATAGATAGATATATAGATAGATAGATAGATAGATAGATAGATAGATAGATAGATAGATAGATAGATAGATAGATAGATAGATAGATAGATAGATAGATAGAAATATGGATAGATGGATGGATGAATAGATAGATAGATAGATAGATAGATAAATATATATATATATATATATATATAAATAGATAGATAGATAGATAGATAGATAGGTAGATAGATAGATAGATAGATAGATAGATAGATAGATAGATATATAGATAGATAGATAGATAGATAGATAGATAGATAGATAGATAGATAGATAGATAGATAGATAGATATATAGATAGATAGATAGATATATATATAGATAGATATATAGATAGATATATAGATAGATAGATAGATAGATAGATAGATAGATAGATAGATAGATAGATAGATAGATAGATAGATAGATAGATAGATAGATAGATAGATAGATAGATAGATAGATAGATAGATAGATAGATAGATAGATAGATAGATAGATAGATAGATAGATAGACATACTGACAATCATCAAGTCACACATGCAAACGGACAGAGAGAATGGTTCCGATACAGAAGATTGAGAGACATAAGAATATAGTCGACTCCATGTATCCATAATAATCGGTATATGGAGATCTGTTGTCTCCCTATTGTAGCCCATCACGAAAAGATCTACTTTCTAGCCTCACCTATTTGTATAAGATAACCCCTATAGGAACCTTTAATGATATAATCTTCACGACAGCTTACCAAATGCGAATAGATTGCACATTGTAATGTTCAATGTAGGGCAAGGATGCACAGATTTCCGAATTCATTCCAAAGCTGTTGCTAGCGTTGATGTAGGAAATAACATAATCCAAGTGTACTCAAACTTTTTGTTTCATCGGCGACTCTTTTGGAACAGACACATTTTTTCTCAACCTGACACTCAATGGCATTAATAGTACTAAAACTGTTATGTATATATATATATATCGCATTCATAGTTTTACTGAAGGTTGACACAAATATAAGAATAAGGTTACCTTTAATAGGATGCATGTGATTGCTTATTCCGACACAATCACTCGAATCTAGGCTGAAATTCTTCACTGTTGGTTTCATAATAATCCAGCTAGTTCTTAAGATTTGAGGGTTATTTTGTTTTAAGTTAACGTCAATGTTGAAAATGCCGATTCGTTCAAGTAATTGAATAAAAATGGCAGCAGAGCTGCTGTCTCTTATTCCGACAGTATTGGACAATTTGCTTTAACAGCATTTTAGTTTCTAATGTTGCAGCTACCCCAAATTATTATTTACGCGACCCCTCTTCCCGCCACCCCCAATCCCCCTCTCCCCATTTCCTCCAGTGGTTTCGACTCATAGTTTGAGAAGCCCTGACATACACCATACGGTAACGAGATTAGCTGCATTCAGTGTATAAGACCTAATGTTTACGTAGACAGTAATGGGATTGCGTAAAAAAAAATGAGGTATGTCATGTATACATTTGATCAAAACTAACATAGAAATCTTGACAAATGACACAACCCTCAGAGAAATAAGCTAGTCAGATGTAGCGGATCTAAATATATGGATGACTGATATGGCAGCAAATAAAAAGCTTTTGTTGCTCGAAGCAAGTCGGGTTGAGTTAACTTTTAACAAAGTTTCTTTTGATGCAGGTTACAGTGGCTCTATTTTTATACGGCCGAGGTATACTTGAGAAGGTGAACTGTGGTGCTCCTGGATGTAGTGAAATGCGAGAAACCTCAGTAAGTTAACTATGGGGATTACAGTGTCCCTCCCCACCTCCTAGCCGCTCGTACTATGGGGATTACAGTGTCCCTCCCCATCTCCTAGCCGTTCGTACTATGGGGATTACGGTGTCCCTCCCCACCTCCTAGCCACTCGTACTATGGGGATTACAGTGTCCCTCCCCATTTCCTAGCCGCTCGTACTATGGGGATTACAGTGTCCCTCCTCACCTCCCTGTTTAACAAGGCGTCTAGTGCAGTTCTTGTGAATGGGAGACGAGGAGACTGGTTTCGCACATCAGTTGGTGTGAGACAGGGGTGTACACTCTCTCCAACTCTTTTCAATATATTTGTGGAAGGAATTATAAGTGAGGCACTTGGAGATCACGTTGGTACTGTCAAGATAGGGGGCCGAACGATTACTAACCTTCGTTTTGCAGATGATATTGACGATTTGGCGGGTTCAGAAGCAGAACTCCAGGAATTGGTCAGAAGGCTCGATGAAACTGCTCTTGACTATGGTATGGAGATAAACGGTAGAAAGACAAAACTAATGACAAACAACGCTACGGGCTTCAACATCAAGATAAAAGCTAACGGTCAAGACCTCGAAGTAGTTGACCGTTTTAAATATCTTGGGTCGATTGTCAGTGATGAAGGATCAAAATGTGAAGTGTTGACCAGAATAGCACAGACATTAGCGGCGCTTGCACGGCTTAACAAAATCTGGCAAGATAAACGGTTAGCACTACGCACGAAAATCAGATTAATGCGTACACTGGTCCTGTCAATATTTCTCTATGCGTGTGAGACATGGACAGTTACAGTTGACCTTCAACGCAGGATACAGGCCTTGGAGGTGAGATGTTTCCGAAAACTTTTAAACGTCACGTACAAAGATCGAGTTACAAACGAGGAAATCCTAAATAGAATTACAACGGCAATAGGGCCTTTCGAAGATCTCTTGGCAACTGTCAAAAGAAGGAAACTCACTTGGTACGGTCACATATCGAGATCAAATGGTCTTGCAAACACAATCCTCCACGGGAAGGTGCATGGCAGACGACGAAGAGGCCGGCCCAAAAAGAGATGGGAGGACAACATAAAAGAATGGACCAGTCTCCGACCAGAAGAGTCACAGGCAGCAGCATCTGACAGAGAGGGATGGCGTGGAGTTGTGAGAATGTCTTCATGTGTGCCCCAACGACCTCACCGGTCACGGGATGACCTGACCTGACCTCACCTCACCTCCTAGCCGCTCGTACTATGGGGATTACAGTGTCCCTCCCCACCTCCTAGCCACTCGTACTTGAATTAATTTAACTCTTAGCTATGTTGCTATGGTGGATTGTTACAGTGGTTCTTATTACATCCCGAAATGTACGCTCGGACTAGAGGGTGGCGGTGGACCGGGATCCTTCCGGCTGTAGTGCAATGCGCGACACTTCAATAAGCTAATCACTATGGCCTGACTGCAATGATACGGTATGTTTCCAGGGAGAAAGATCGCGGAAGTGAGGTGGGTGTTCTTGATCAGTACGTTTCACTTGACCGTGATCGCTCTTAGCTCCCCGTGTCCGGGAGAAGCGAAAGTAACAGTCAGAATAACATATTAAAATAGGAGATTTAGAAAGTAACATGTATAACACATTCTGTTCTCCAGACTACAACCTGCTACTTGTAAAGCCCTGTGCATGGCTTGGTAGCGCGAGATTGAGAACAAACGAAGAAGAAGAAGAAGAAGAAGAAGAAGAAGAAGAATATATAACGCGTGCATCTGAGAACCTGCTTAATCACGTGACCGGAAGACACGATAGTTCATATTAATTTTTGCGCAGTTGAAATGTTTATATGAGTATTCATTAATTATACATTGAAACATCATAAATGTCATGCATACGTATAAATATTCGTGTATTAGGTATCGTTTTTTTGGTAAATTGAGTGCAGTAGCATCTTTAACTAATTAGTTTAATATATTGGGAACACGTGGTAACAATACGACCAGGAAAGAGTTACTCAGCAGATATTGTTATAAAAAGAAGTGTCAGACAGTGTTGTGTGTTATCACCTTACCTTACTTAACATCTACACAGAGAGTTTTCAGACAGATTCAGGGGATGGCAGGACTATTTATCAACGACAGGGGAGCTAACAATATCCGTTATGCAGATGATTCTGTTGTTGGTTGAAAGTGAGCAGGAGTTGTGGGAACTGCTAGATACTGAAATGTGGAAATACTGAACGACGAGTTACATCTCATGGACGGAAAAACGAACTAGTATTGAAGTCTCATAACAATTGGGACGAGAAATACTGATAGATACAATAATTGAGAAAATTCAATATTTTTAAGATGTAAAGTGACACGACACACTGCTGAAAACAATACTGTCAAAGGTCAGAGGATGTTGGAGGTTTATTGCAGCGAACCTTCGATCCGGATCCGGCACTTGGTATCTTCATCATTAGAATCTAATGTGAGAGACCGTCTTCCCAGTTGCGATATGATTGTTCACCATGCTGTAAATGGGCCCATGTCTTACAGATAGGGAAGGTAAGGCACCAGAGAAACTAGCTGGTCACGATCACAACATACAAAGTGGATCAAACACTGTCTATAACACTTCATCCCAGACAATAGTTTAGGCTTTCGGTCTGTCCTTACCTTTATTATATGCTCCGACTACAAAGCTACAATCAGGTAATCTACAGCACAATTACCTCAGAAAATCTCTTAAACTCTCAATAAAGTATGCCTACTGTATTTTGTGCTGGCAACATATATCTTGTAATGTCATTTGTATGTCATGACATGTATTTATGTATGTAAGTGTGGGGGTTGTGTGGTTGTGTGTGTGTGTGTGTGTGCGCGTGCGTGCGTGTGTGTGTGTTGGTGTGTGTGTGTGTATGTATGTATGTATGTATGTGTGGGTATGTGTGGGTATGTATGTGTGTATATGTGTTTATGTGTATGCGTGTGTATGTGTATGTACGTGTATGTATGTGTGTGTTTGTGTGTGCGGGCGTGCGTGAGTGTGTGTGTGTGTGTGTATGTGTAGGTAGCTAGGCAGTTAGGCAGGTAGCTAAGTAGGTAGATATGTATATATGTATATATGTATGTATTAATGTATGCATGTAGGTATGTATGTATGTGTGTGTGTGTGTTTGTGTGTGTGTATGTATATATAAGTAAGTAGCATGTCCTTTACAGAATATCGCTTCTTATGACCGCCAACCTATTTGGCTGTTACAGTTTCTTGACAGTAGGTAAGTTGCTATTACTTATCGGAGCGATCACATAGGAAAAAAAGAACTACTATATATATATATATATGACAATCTCTAAAGTTGTGTTCCTTACCGAGGAACCTCGTATTGCACTACAGCCAGGAGAACCTAGGTCGACCTTCTCAAATACACTTCAGGATGTAAGAAGAGCCTCCGTAACCCGCTTACAGAGAACCGTGAAGTATGAATCCAGCACGATTAGCTTTAAAAAGCAGCAGCCTGCATGTGATAACATCGCTGATATGTTGTCCTTAGAATCAGCCTTCATATTTTTTACTTGATACGCTTACATATCGGAAGTAGGTTTTGACCTACTGCTATTTTTATGTTGGGTTTGCGCTTATGCAGTAAATCAGAAAGAGGCTTTTGCTGTTAGCTTACCAATCAAAGATGCAGCACTGAATGAGTTGACAGCTGACAGCAGCTCATAGTTGGCTACTTGCGTCAGGGTCAGCGAACTTTACCTGACCAAGACCGTTTCAGCGTACACGTGACAGTCCTGGAAATAGGCTGCACTTGGGAAGTCTGGTTAAAAGAGACGTGATCGTAGAGGGAAGGGAAACACATTAAAAGAAATGTTCTGAAACTGGATGTGTGAAAATGGAAGGTGCAAATATTGTAATAGTTGTCCATTACAAGTGATGAAGACCATGCTCTTTGTTCAGCCGTGTGGACAGTCGTATCTCTTGCTGTGTCCATCCATCACAAGTGATGAAGACCACGCTCTTTGTTCAGCCGTGTGGACAGTCGTATCTCTTGCTGTGTCCGCTGAAATGGGTGACTTGCGCGGTGATTTGGATTAAAGTGAGGAAGAAACTGCGCCTTTTGTCAACCTCACTCACAGAGCCTAAGCTGCCTTTTGCCAGTGGCAAGACCTTCATCGAAACGACTGGAGATAGCATAGGATGCAGATTTTGCCTCAGGGTTACCACCGAAGCCTTTCCGTAAACATGTAACCCGCAGGGTAGAAAGGTGGGATGGCATCTAACGCAGTTTGTCGTGCCTTTTCGATAACCACAAGAGGTCGTATGGACAACACTCAGCGTGTGAGTGAGTCTGGCATCTCTCCCCAGCTGTATTCAGCTCATTATAGTAGCATCTAAAATTCCCACACGCCAAATTCTTGAAGGTACGACACAGGTATAAGCGTAGTGTCATTCAGCCGGTGTCCAGACCAGAATAAACGGATGGAAGAAATCACAAAAAAAAGAACGAAATAACAAGTCCAGACGGAAAACAACACCACTTTTCCGTGAACACAAGCGTAAGTCGTCGACTAGTGTGAATTCCAGGCAAATCCGTTGTCTAGCGGCACCCATAAAGATCCAAAACAGTAGAGAAATGTAGTCTCGCTGTAAACTGCGATACAAAGTCCCAACGTCCTTTTGAGGACGAACGTCAAAGAAGAAGAAGACCTTACGTGCACGAATAATTGTATAGTGTCATCAAGCGGATGTCCACTAGTTATTTCATTAATTGTGTTGATTCTATCAGATAACGTTCATGCATTTATGGTAGTTCAGAAATACCAATGTAAGGGTACGGTTTAGGAATATCAATGTAATGGTACGGTTTAGGAATACCAATATAATTGTGCGGTTCAGATGACCAATGTAAGGGTATGGTTCGGGAATACCAATGTAAGGGTACGGTTCAAGAATACCGATGTAAGGGTACGGTTTAAGTTTAATCAAAGCACAATAAAGCTAGAGCATGTTTTAAACTTAGCTTTTTGCGTTTTCGAAACGACAGGCCGAAGAGAGAGAAAGAGAGAGAGAGAGAGAGAGAGAGAGAGAGAGAGAGAGAGAAAGAGAGAGAATTAGTCAGGGCAATACGCGAGGAGAAGTATTTGTGTTCAGTTTAACATGAGTTGATACAAAATTAGTGACTACTTGATTAAGCCAAATTGTCTATAAGCTAGCGAAATAAATAAATAAGACTTTGTTATGGTTGGCGAGCGCCAATAATTCAAATCGCGTAAATTAAATGCACAAGGGATACGTTTCTAACGTGTGATCAGCCCGAGGTTCTATTTCCGATGCATGTTAGACAATAAATGTCCCAGTTAACTCCCTTGGATGACTGTATGTCTCTGGATGCATAGGCCAGACTTAACGTCTCTTCATCGATATCTTATCAATATTCATCCCAATCGTTCCCAGCTGAACGTAGATCTGCAACTGTTGCTTAGCACATATTTCTATTTGGAGCAGCCTATCTTTGTTCAGTACACAGACTTCCTTTTCCGTTTGGTTTGGCTTCCTTGTCTACCATTCTTCTTCTGTTCTGATTTTCCCTTTTCAGTTTTCAATTTTTCTTCTCCGTTATTCGCTCTCTAATAATCACATCTATCTACTCTAATAAACTTGGTTGTGTGTCTCAGGCTTATCTCGTCACTGTAGGTGTATCTTTAAATAGATTTAGCTGCAGTGGCCAGCAACCCAAAGATGACTGCTAGCGTTAGGGCCAGCGAACAAGACCTGTCAAGACCCTTCTACGCCTCCACGCGGTGATCCTGGTTAACAAACTGCAGCAGAGCAGACTTGCTAAGAAGAAGGGAAAGAAGAGGGAAGGCTAACCCAGTACCCAAATATCCCTGCTGAAATCGGATGAGTCAGACCGAAAGGTGCAAATATCGCAGTTAAGCTGTAAACTATGACACAACGGATACCATTCACAGAACAATATCCTGCTACTTGCAAAGACATTTTCAGGGCTAGGTAGCGGGAAATTATGAACGAACGAAGAAAAAAAATCAGTGGAATAGAAGGGTTTTATTTTGTCACTCTGCTCCTCTGAAGAAGTCGACAGACTTGGAAAACATATTCTCCTATTCGTCTATTATCACCGCAAGGCCCATTCATGTGAGTACAAATTGTAATTTATGGAACAGGTATTGTCTGAATCTGCAGTAGCTGTTTCGCACAAGTCAGTTCACAGTACGCGACCTATACAATTGACGCATGTTGTCCAGAAATGAGAAACGCATATATAGCAGATTCTGCGAATGTCGTAAATAACGACTTACAAAGGATGCGCATAACGACATCAACACGCAAACCAATTGCGTTGAAACCGCACTGCGAGTCCGAAAATACAGCAATGATATATATGGCAGTAGCTAGCGAATGATATCTAGACGCATGTCTGGCCAAGACTCTATTACGCCTCCAATTGCCGGCCCTGAAAACAGACTGCAACAATTCAGCCTGGCTAAGAGAATAGGATCGAAGTGGAAACGCAAACCAGGTTTAAAAAATGTTAAGATTAAACCGGATGTGTAGAGACGAAAGGCGTAAATTACGCAGTCTCCCTGTAAACTACAACAAAGGACGAACCACTACATAACAAACGCCGAATAATAATAATAATGATATCAATAATGCACAAATTAATGATAAAAAGAATAAGAAGAAAGACAGAAGAACAATAACAAGAACAAGAAGAACAGCCTTGCGAATGACTGGAATCAGGCTTGTATGAAAGCTAATTAGGGTAAGCCAAATGCAATGACGGGCCAATGCTTGAATAACTGGGGTGACGGGATTTTAATTAATTTGACTGATTTTTGACACACATGTGTATAGTGTCCTGGTTGACAAGAAAAGGGCCACTTTAACCTTTCAATCATGTCTCAAAATGCCATGTAAACAGCATTGTGCTGGGCGCTAACAAACTCATGACGTCAAACCATTTCTTTTGAAACTGCTGGGTAACAGACGTGTCGTAAAGATGACAGCTGTAGTCATTAGCTAATGCTAGGAAGTAGACCTCATGTAAAGGGGACAGCTGTCGGTTAATGCTAGGAAATAGTCTTCTTGTAAAGAGGGCAGCTGTAGTCATTGGCTAATGCTAGGAAATAGAGCTCTTGCAAAAAAGACAATGTAGTCATTGGCTAATGCTAGAAAATAGACCTCTTGCATGAAGGGTAGCTATAGCCATGAGTTAATGCTAGGAAATATATCTCTCGTAAAAAGAACGGATGTTGGCTAATGCTAGGACACAGACCTATCGTGAAGAAGACAGTTGTAGTGATTGGCTAATTCTAGGAGACATACCTGTCGTAAAGAGGACACATCTAATGTGATACTTCATTTAGAGAGACAAGATAAATCATCAAATACATGCAGAAGTCAGAAAGAAACCTTAATGTTTATTTTCTCACATAATGTAGCATACTAATATTACTGATTGCGTTCAGGTATGTGGGCAGTATTTTTTCCAGAGACAGTAGACTTAACAGGGAAATCGTGACTAGGTGTCAGAAAGCTTCTGTTGTGACTTAATAGCTGTCATCACTGCTTAGGCACGCGGATATTTGCTTGGCAACCAAGCAACAGCTGATAAACAGTATATTCATGCCGACTCTGCGCTACCAGTGCCAAGTAGGATGTTTTTTATATAGATAGGGAGGAAAGTCACATGACCCAACAGTTCTGTTAACTGGAAACCCCAAGAGCTAATCATTCGGGGAAACTAATTAATATTAAGAAGGAATGTCATCGGCGTTATCAGGAATGAAAGTCAAAGTATGGTTGGTATTACCTTTTGTGCAGAGTACATTTCCTGGCATAAAATTCGCAGGTCATGTCATCTCATTAGAATGCCCCATCAGTAACTTCCACTGGTGGCTTACATCACTTATATGTTTGGTTATAGGGCAAAAGAGCGACCGCGAGGCAGATGGATAGATTGTAGTGATTATGCAACGACACGTGCTCACAACGACCATCGCAGAGCACTTGGCACAGGGCATCCTATTTAAAATATCCCACGCCGCTCAACGTCGCAAGTTTTTTAAACAAAACTAAACTAGAAACAAACTGACATGGACTCTTCCTGGTACTACAAAAACAATAAACACATAAACAAAAAACAACAACATTGTTTATCGCTGTAAGCGCTGCATATCGCCATTGCAAATGATCACTTAACTAAACGATAACAAGTTGGCAGTGTCCGGCAGATTGCAAGTCAAGTACTAGGTTCAGTAGTTGGTGAATGCTGGGTAAGATTACATTTATGTATATCCTTAGATAAACTAACTACTCGACCAGAGTGGTCTTCGGGAATGAAAGAATGGGATCTTACAAGAATGTAGTAAAAGGTGATTTTAGAGAACTGTGCATGGTGATAGCAATTCTATCATTTGGAATGGCGCTGGAGAAGCTAAATATGAGTTGACAGCAGTTAGCAGCTTACAGGTGACTGTCTGCTTCAGGGTCCATGAATCAGTGATGACCAAGACCCTAGTCCGTCCCCAAGAATAGGCCCATGGGAACATGCAGCATCCGGGCTGAAACAATAAGGTCCATGAATCAGCGATGACCAAGACCGTAGTCCGTCCCCAAGAATAGGTCTCTGGGAACATGCAGCATCCCGGTTGAGATAATAAGGTCCACGAATCAGTGATGACCAAGACCCTAGTCCGCTCCCAAGAATAGATCCCTGGGAACATGCAGCATCCCGGCTGGCATAATAAGAATCGGAGAGGGAATGAAAAGCATGTCTAAAAAACGCTGAAACAGCAATATGTCGGACCCCAAGGCGCAGATATAGATATCTACCCGTAGTTTCGCTGTAAACTACGACATAGCGTAGCGCTAAGTCAGGGTAGACAAAGAAGAGAAGAAGAAGAAGAAGACAATGGTTTGAAATAAATGACTACCTAAACAGCTACTACCAGAGGGCACAATAGAGCCTTGATACAGGCGTCCTGCAAGTGGGCCAGCTGCGAAAGCGGCGCCTCGGTTCATATGGAGCAACAATGGAACATAATAAAGCAACACAATTTCCCCTCGCTGGATAATCTAACCGATTTAACAGAACGCACCAAAATATCAACGGCAATAATTGGTTATTTTTGCTATAATATCTCCACATCTGGGCTACTCTGTCAAGCTTCTTGTGGCGAAACGCCAGCTATCTATATATCTCTCAACTGGTGCGCTTGTTCCCACTCAACAGCCGCCAGAACAATTCCACGACCCAGGATGCGGTCTATTTACTACGTTTGCAAAGATTACTGACGAGGGGTTTGAGGATAAAAGCACGTAGGGAAAATAGAACGATCCGACCGAAAGAAAAGAAAATGTAGACTGCTGCGGTGTCTCGAATATTAATTCTCTATAGTTGGTTTTTATTTCCGATGATGTAGCTAAAAAAGATTCGAGGTGATTGACCTCAATTAAGCATACACAATTCAAAACAGCTGATCTGAATAGACCATTTAACATTCAGAACAGCTGATTTGATAGAACAACTAACATTCAAAACAATTTACTCAATAGATTAACCAATATTCAAAACAATTTATCCGAAAAAAACAATGAATATTCACAACAGTTTACCCGAACAGAAAAACCAACATTCACAACAATTTACCTGAACAGAAAAACCAACAGTCACAACAGTTTACCCGAACAGAAAAACCAACATTCACAACAATTTACCTGAACAGAAAAACCAACATTCACAACAGTTTACCCGAACAGAAAAACCAACAGTTACAACAATTTACACGAACAGAAAAACCAACTTTCACAACAGTTTGCGGGAACAGAAAAACCAACATTCACAACAGTTTACCCGAACACAAAGAACCAACATTCACAACAATTTACCCGAACAGAAACAATCAACATCACAACAATTTACTTGAACAGAAAAACCAACATTCACAACAGTTTCGGGGACAGAAAAACCAACATTCACAACAGTTTCGGGGACAGAAAAACCAACATTCACAACAGTTTACCCGAACAGAAAAAAACCAACATTCACAACAGTTTCTGGGACAGAAAAACCAACATTCACAACAGTTTACCCGAACAGAAAAAAACCAACATTCACAACAGTTTCGGGGACAGAAAAACCAACGGAAAGAAGAACGAATATTCACAACAATTTACTGAAATAGAAACAGTAACAATTAAAACAAATTATTTATGTTGAACATCAACCATTCGATATGATTTACCTCAGTAGAACACGTACCCATGTTACTGCGGCCCGAACGCAAGACAAGAATAATAACACTGTACCCTGCCATACATGTCGCTAAAGTCATGTATGTAGAGGTGTGCATGGATCTAGTTACTCCTTCTTGCAGATAAACCTCAACTAAAATTATACAATACCTGTTTACTTCATGGTAGAAAAGAAACGACCAAATCAAGTCAGAATATGTACAACTCAATTCCGTTTTCATAGTGTAGTTGACATGTCAAACATCTAAATCGTTTTCATTTGAGCTGTCTGCATAGACATAAGAAGCGCTACGGAGACTCGTTGATAATGTCTCTGGAGAGCTTCAGCATTGATGCTACCTCCTACGAGTTTCTTGCACAAAACCGTAACTTTTGGGGCATTAGCATCACCGAATGTGCTCAGATCACAGAACGAAAATCAATCGCAGAGGCTCTGAAATCGTGCTGCCTGAAGGAACAAAACGTACGACTTGATCCTAAAATGTGTTCCATGATTGGTCTTTACAGTAATAAGAGAAACATATCTCGCAGCTCAAATATATAACGACGCATCTTCGCTTGCGATGGACAACTGTTATTATATTTATTATTAACTGTTTTGGTATCACCTTTCCCTTGGAGCAAACAAGGCAGACGGAGAGAGGGACCATACTGCATGGGCAACACATGGTCTCTATATTTCTGTCCAGGCTTTGTGCTAAAAACACAATTACTATCGTCTGACAAGACAAAAATAGCAAATCAACCGTTTGGGATATGCAACAGCTAAACCAATTTGACTGCCTGAAACATACACAATTAAAATAAAAAACCGAAACAGAAACTGACAAAATGTTTAAAAAAATGCAGGTTCGTGAATACTTATAAAGTTAGTAAATCGAGGACTGATAAAACGTGTTACACAATTGCACAAGTGAGTAATCTATTTATATATTGCAGGAATTTAAACCGCACAAACCCGCTCTGCGATAAAGACCCATTTAAACCAAAATGGTGGAGAAGAAAGCTGAGAAGATGGCGAAGGGTGCTATAATAGGGTACTGGTAAGCTGAAAAAAGGAGTCCCCTCTGACACACGAGACAAGAAATCAATGGCTAATGATAGGTCTGGAATAGTGCGGCCATGCGTCTTGTGCGGTGAATAGATCAGACAAGATTGTGGAGGATGTTCAGGAACTTTTACAAGAGGGAGCTATTCAATACTAACACCGTTTTGATGAAGAGTTGGCTATTTTTGAATAAAAAGGAAGAAGGAAAGTATAAAGGTAGGCCCAGATACAGAATGCTGTCGAGGATGAAGTGTTAGATACTTTGTTGAACAAGAAGAAAGCTTGTTTATGAAGTGGGATAGCGAGCGCCTTTCCTCGACGTCTTTCCTTCTATCACAGTAAATCTGGTACCAATTTTCAGTTGGGCAGACAGAAGCGTATTGGTTGGTCTTGTTGTTTACTCTTTTCTGCACCCTGAACGTTAAGTGGCAGGTTGTAGTAGCTTTTATAAAGATCGTGAGCGTGCTGATGAAGGTGGGTCGGGGCCTCCAGGCTGTTGTGCTATGATTGGCTTCATCTGCGTGACGTTCACTACAACGGGGATCACGTCGATCAAAATCTCGTCAGCCAGACTGCCTTGGAAAAAGTCTGTTTCCAGGGAAGGCTACATGGAAGAGAAATACTGGTCTTGGTCAGTATGGGAAATGATATTGTACTTGATACACGAGTGATCTGAAGTGGTCTTTGTGTATGACAAAGACAAGAACAGCACCACTGCGTGACAGAGAACATGTCGTAAGAGGGGACTAACTGTGTGACATGTCATAACACCGGCCATTTTAGGTGGTTGAATAAGAGCAGCATAGATGGCGTCTAGCAGGCTGCAGATCTACTATGTTTTAGTGTTTGAGGTTATTACAATGGACTCACACATCGATACAAGTGTCGTGAATAGTGATTAACTGATGTAACAGAGTAATAAGCTGCTCGAGCCTAGCCCGCTAAGTAGGAAATTCTCTTCACGGCTACATTCAGCTCACGCCAGAGCTGGGACCTACCTGCACAGGAGCATCTGCCACTGTAGAAGTACAGATCGACTAAGACTAAAACTCGGCACCTTTGTCTCGGGAAGCGAGCAATTTACCTCTGTGCCACTCCGGGAAATAGTTGTATGAGTATATATACATGATCTGACAATTTCAGATAGCGATATTGTGAGAGACGTTAACATTCAATTTTTAAGAAGAAGAAGGTAGGAAAGTGAGAGTACACACTCAATCTAAGAAACATTTTACAAATACAATCTGAATATATGAAAACTAAAAGAGAATGAAAGTAAACAATACAAACTATTTCTGAATTAAGTTTAACAATAACATATTTGTTTAATACAATAACATATTTGTTTAATACAATAACATATTTGTTTAATACAAACATTTATTTAATACAATAACATATTTTTTAAATACAATAACATATTTGTAATACAATAACATATTTGTTTAATACAGTAACATATTTGTTTAATAAAATAACATATTTGTTTAATACAATAACATATTTGTTTAATACAATAACATAATTGTTTAATACAATAACATATTTGTTTAATACAATAACATATTTGTTTAATACAAACATTTATTTAATACAATAACATATTTGTTTAATACAATAACATATTTGTAATACAATAACATATTTGTTTAATACAATAACATATTTGTTTAATACAATAACATATTTGTTTAATACGAACATTTATTTAATACAATAACATATTTGTTTAATACAATAACATATTTGTAATACAATAACATATTTGTTTAATACAATAACATATTTGTTTAATACAATAACATATTTCTTTAATACAATAACACATTTGTTTAATACAATAACATATTTGTAATACAATAACATATTTATTTAATACAATAACATATTTGTTTAATACAATAACATATTTGTAATACAATAACATATTTATTTAATACAATAACATATTTGTTTAATACAATAACATATTTGTTTAATACAATAACATATTTGTAATACAATAACATATTTGTTTAATACAATAACATATTTGTTTAATACAATAACATATTTGTTTAATACAATAACATATTTGTTTAATACAAACATGTATTTAATACAATAACATGTGTTTAATACAATAACATATTTGTTTAATACAATAACATATTTGTAATACAATAACAAATTTGTTTAATACAAAAACATATTTGTTTAATACAATAACATATTTGTTTAATGCAATAACATATTTGTTTAATACAAACATGTATTTAATAAAATAACATGTGTTTAATACAATAACATATTTGTTTAATACAATAACATATTTGTTTAATACAATAACATATTTGTTTAATACAATAACATATTTGTTTAATACAATAAAATATTTTAAAAAGAGGTGCACAAATAAATGATATCATACTTATAACGAATGGTCTTGAGTTCTCTGTGACAGCATAGAAATCTGGAAGAAAAGTAGCTACAATGGAATGAAAGGCCCATTGAATTGTATGAGATTATGGCATGGAAAACAACTAGTGTGGAAGTTATGTTATGCTCCAAAGTGGAAATAATTGGCAGTCAATTTTAATGAAGAAAATTATTGTTGTAATGTGGTTACAACTTGTATTTGGTATCGCTAATGAAAGACAGGGGAGATGGAGGGCAATAAGGGTCATTGCTGTATGTCCAACAAATATTGAGGATCCACACCATAGTCCCTCTAGCAATAAGCTTAGTAGTGAGCGCTGCGTTGCACTACAGGCAGGATAACACTGATCTACCTTCTGAAATACGCTTCAGGAAATGTGAAGAAACATTGTAATGTGCTACCATGGAAACCACTTTAAAAATGTGAACCAATACAGGAAAGTGAATCATCACTGAAAGTGAATCACTACTGAAAGTGAACCACTTCCATAAACATTACAAGAATATGAACCACTTTATAAATCTGAACTACTAGATAAATATGAACCACTACAGGAATGTGAACCACCACAGGAATGTGAACCATTACAGAAATGTGAACTACTACATGAATGTGAACCACTACTTAAATGTGTCAGCGCTACAGGAATGTGAACCACTATAAAAATGTGAACCATTACATGAATGTGAACCACTACAGGAATGTGAACCATTACAGGAATGTGACCCACTACAGGAATGTGAACCACTACAGGAATGTGAACCACTACATGAATGTGAACAGCTACAGGAATGTGAACCACTACAGAAATGTGATCCATTACATGAACGTGAACCACTACAGAAATATGAACCACTAGAGAAATGTGAACCATTACATGAATGTGAACCGCTACAGGAATGTGAACCTCTACAGGAAACCAGTATAGAAAACTGTTATGTTTCAATATTTAAGATTGGTCAATATAACTCTAATCTCAAACCAGCAGAGGATGATGTGTTCGCGGAATTGATTTGTCACGCGTCTCTGATCAAAAATATAGGAAAAGCAGATTTCTCATGTGAAGGTAATCGTACTCGTGAAGTAGGCACTGCTGTTAGGGATCAAGTGTTTGGGAATTTATTGTACTGTGTCCGATATTTTTTAGAAAAACAAATTTGTTGGTGGGTCAATTCCCTTGCTTTCGTCTTTCCTTCCCTAACAGTAAGTTAAGTGGGACATAGATACATCCCAGTTTAAAGAGTTTGCAGCAGTCAGTTACTCAAAGTTGGCTGCTGACTGCTTTCATGAGGATCAGCAAACCAGTGCTGACCTAAACATTGTCCCGCCTCCAAATGGCGGCCCTAGAAACAGACTGCACTAGTGCAATCTCCTTAAAAGAAATGGGGTCAAAGTGGCAAGGCAAACCCTATTCCCAAATACGTCACGAAACTGGATGTGCGTAGCGAAGAGGCGCAGATATCATTGCCTTGCGGTAAACTACAAAATAACTACACAACGTCCTTTTTCAGAACGAACGCCTAAATAGAAGAAGAAGAAGTTGAAGAAAGGCAGGTATCATTTACAGCTGGGGCGACTAGAGCGTGCTGATAACTGGGATCGATTCTAACATTTTGCTGCGTGAAGCAAGCGCTATTTAACTGCTGTTCAGGCGATAACTCGTTTTATTAAGATATGTCAAAACGTGAAATATATCAAAATAATACACTACAGCTGGCGAAAATGGACTGAAAGTAGAGATATATAGTGCTCACCCGTAGGAAGAGGACTAACAGTATTATGAAATGTGCTGCTGATTGGAACCAACAAAAGAGTAGTGATCTTGTGGAAATTGTGGCTATGTAAACTGAAGGCTCATGGGTAGGACTCAAGAATGCGTCGCGAATATGAATTATTAGACAGTCGCCGTTCCAATGTTCAGTTTCCATGGATTTAAAATGACATTTTGTAATTTTTCAACTACATACTGCCCCCCCCCCCGACCCCTCTCTTGATTGATGACATTGCAATCACAGAACCGGCAATCCACAGATTGTTGAGTTTTTAATTCATTCGTGGATCCAGAAAAGAGAAGCGTTTCAGTTGGACGACACCAACTCCACTGATAATTTATTGTCGATGACAGTCAGACCAACTCCACCGAGGATGTATTGTCAATGACAAACACACCAACTCCATTGATGATTTCGGTTTTCTGGACAGCAAACAGGACTCTGATGCACAAAGTCACCGGGACACCATTGGAAGACTCGGCCTATAGGAACGCCCTAAATAGAGTCGGAGCCAGCAGAAACTAGGAACCTACATAACCTGCGTTGTCCCCATCCTGATGACGAAACCTAGCCTGTTCAGCAAGGACGGCGCGGGCTAGTGGTTAAGTGACACGGTGGTTAAGTGACACGCTGCTTAAGTGACACGGTGGTTAAGTGACATGATGGTTAAGTGACACGATGGTTAAGTGACACGGTGGTTAAGTGACACGATGGTTAAGTGACACGGTGGTAAAGTGATACGGTGGTTAAGTGACACGGTGGTTAAGTGACACGGTGATTAAGTGACACGATGGTTAAGTGACACGGTGGTTAAGTGACACGATGGTTAAGTGACACGGTGGTTAAGTTCGCTCCCCATCACATCACTATACTTACACAGGGCGAAGCAAACTCTTAGAAAATGTAGGATAAAGCAGGAAACACCGCATTGGAGAATAGAGAAATAAGTCGTATACAACAAAAACAAAACAAAACAAAGAACTTTAGCAGATCGACATTGAGGTCGTCCACATGGCCATCTAGATGTGCATTCTTGTGACCTACTTGCATGACCGAGTCTCAAACAATGAATTACCGAAGGAGCAGTACAATGTATGAGCTGACAGCAGCTGTGAGCTCACAGCTGGCTGTTTGCATCAGGGTTAGCGGACCAGTGTTGACAAAGACCCTATTCCGTTTTAAAGCTGCGGCCCTGAAACAGGCTGCACTAGTGTAGTCTGGCTAAAATTAGGATTACAGTGGAAAGATAAATCACATATACAAAAAAAAAATCAAAAAAAAAAATAACTGAAACCGGATGTGTCGGGACGAAAGGAGCAGATATCGCAGCCTTGCTGTCAACTACGACAAAACGTCACGACAGCCTTTTTAGGATCCAAATCGAAAGACGAAGTGACCCAAAGGACAGGCCTCGAATTCACACTCACTCGTGCATGTTTGCCCTTAGTAGACATGTGACCCGTCTTGTCGAAGACGTCCCGTCACCAGCTCTTAAAGCAGGACGTAGACATCAAGGATGGGGAAACGCCACTCTTCAAAATGGTCAACGCCCCTCTTCAAAATGGTCAACGCCCCTCGCTCTCCGACCACCAATACGCACCTCACCACCTGGTTAGGTTAAATCAGAAATACATTGCATGCAGCTTGGAACTCATCGTGATCATGAACGTTTGGAATGATGGACTCTTGTCGACTAAATTATCTACCTACCTGCCTGCCTATCCACCTACTTACTTTCCTACCTCCATACACACCTGCCTACCTACATACCTACTTATCTACCTAAGGCAAAGGCAAAGCAAAGGCAAAGACCGAATTCCATCGTAGACGATGATGGCATGATTTATTTTGCTAGCGCTATTTTTAGTAAGGATTAACTGCGCTACTTTTTATCCTCACTCTCTCTTCTCGAGCCGCCCGACCCCAGTCTCAAGTCAAGGACAAGACACTAGGGGGCGACTACGAGATGCAGGGGACTCCGGATCAAGCACCCGTGAAAAAGACGGAGGAGTCCGGAGTTGAACCTACACCACCTGATCACGAGGCCGACTGCTTAACCACTTCGCCACGGAATCCTCAACAAATCTACTTACCTACCTACCTACCTATCTACCTGTGAATCTTATACGGTGTTGTCGTAGAAGCTGTTGCTGTCGATGTAATAGTAGTACAAGCAAACCTTTCTGTATACTTTTATATTTCTGTGCAGTATTATTTACACATTTTAACTTTCAAGTTCATGCGAAGTTTCCAATCGTCTTTAACAAGACTTATGTAAAGTCTAAAGTCATAAGTTATCATGTCAGACCAAATCTTAAGTTAAGTCCCTGTAAGTCTCGAGTCGAGTCTTACATGAAGTTAATTATTTGTTTTGCCTGGTTTCCTAAGGCAGAGTGTGTTGTGCTGTATTTTGCGCACTAAGTGCACAACTTCCATCGTTGCACATAATCTAAGAAGTTTCTGGAGGAGTACCATCCCCGATTGGTGCAATCAGGAAGACATGTACACCATCATTACCGAGCGACGCTGGAATTGGTTTGGTCATCTCCTAAGAAAAAAAACCTGACACTAACACAGAATCAGCAAGATATGATCCCTAAAAAGCAAACGAAATAGAGGCCGACCAAATACAACTTAGCGAAGACGTGTAGAAGACGAAATAATAATAATAATAGCTGTCCATCGTTGTCGATGAGGACCGCCGACATCATCCTTGTGACCGATTTCCCTGTTGGGTGTGGGTGCGCATGTGGCTGAACAGGCCAATGCGAGCACGAAAACATCTGCTACATATCGGGCACACGAGGTTTGAAGAAGCGGATGGTGTTCCCGCTGCTCGGGATTTTCGCGTCTCGCGTTTGCTCTGGTCTTTCACAACACGGTCGTCTTCACCGGCAGCTACACCTGATTTGACTGCGCTTCTCCAGTCAGATCTGTTTTGCGCAAGACATTCCCAGGTGTCGATGTCCATCTGGCAACTTTTTAGTGAGTCCTTCAGACCATCTTTAAACCGTTTCTTTGGGAGCCCTCTCTCGCGCCATCCCTCTCTCAGCTCGCCGTAGAGAAGCTTCTTTAGGAGCCGCTCGTCTGACATACGGACGAGGTGTCCGGCCCATCATAGTCGTGCTATTTCTAGCAGTGCATGGATGCTGGGCATGTTAGCCCTCGAGAGAACCTCGATGTCAGTGACACGATCTTGCCATCGGATGTGGAATATTCGCCTCAGACAACCTGTGTGGAAGTGGTTTAACCTCCTTGCATGTCCAGAGTATACAGTCCAGCTTTCGCAAGCGTATAGTAGGGTTGGAATGATGGCTGCACGGTAGACTTTGAGTTTGAAATCATGAATAAGTGATAGGACACCAATCGAAGGATAGCCGCAGGCCGGGTGAAGTGAAGGAAATGTGTTGCAGATTTCAAAGATATCACCAGATGTGATATTCAAGGACCATTATGCCAGTCAATGATGAAGGATCTAAGAAGAGGTGGAACAAATATACGACATCAGCACGAATTGTTTTAGAAGGTTTTGTTCCCAAAAAAGCACGATCCTGCTGTTTCATAAATTGAAAGACAAGCAAGTTTGGATTACGTGCAACGCGACTAACTGCTTATCACCACCACGACTGACTGTCTCTTAACGTTTCATATCGATATGCCAGCAAAAACTTTCGATGATACTATTTAACCGCATTCCTTAAATACTCGAATGCTTTAAAAAAAATCTATATAGCCCATTTCCGAAAATCAATAATACCTCAACGTATACATCTATATGTAACACGTGAACTGGAAAGTAGGGATTCCATTTCGGCGAGTCAGTACAAGTCAACTCGCCACATTGTTATGTAAGTAGCATGCTGATTCAAGCCGTTGATATTACATGCTGGATGTCAGTATAAAGTCAATATCCATATTCGATTGAAGTGCGACTGAAATCAGAATCGACTGAATCGAGTCGACAACTGCTTCTGTGTGGAATTGTGATGAATGTATAGTTAACTCATGACCGGTTATTAGGGGAGGAGAAAATCGTCTTTGAGATCTGCTAATCAGAGATACATACTTTATCGTTTGTACAAATTGAAATTGAACTCGCTGATGAAATTGAAAGAGTTAACGCCAACTGATCCTTGCTGAGCAAAGCAATACTTTCATTGGAAATGTTCGACTTGTTTATTCAATATATATACATTGCATCTAATTTTTGGTATGGTACTTTAGTTGCGTGATCTCTCGTGTGATAGTCTAGTTCAGATAGTTTCAAGTCAGCGTATCATACATATTTTAGCAACAATTTGAGACCTGGCTAAGTGACATTTAAAATGTGCATTTTTCGGGTTCTCTAAGAAGCATAGTGGTACCCATTAAGGAGATCAAAGTCGCATTGAAAGACATGACAGCAGAACACGAAACATAGTTGGTTGCTTGAGTCATTGCTGATCATCTGTATTCCGCCTCCAAGCAGCGATATCAGAAACTTACTGCACCCGTGCAGTTTGGCTAGTGAACAGGAATCGAAGAGGGGAGACAAACCCTGACAATAAATGCTGAAACCTGATGTGCTAGGTCGAAAAGTATAGAAATGGCAGACAAGAGGAAAATTCCGACCTGGACTTCATAAGAAAATGTCGTTTTTAGGATTGACACAGAAGAAGAAGGAGAAGAAGAAAGAAGAGGTGGAGGAAAATTTATTTATTTTTTTGTTTTTGTTTGTTTGGCGTTCGCTTATTTCTCTAATCCCCAAGGCGGTGTGCGTTGCACTGTGGTTTTTATTGTGCACCTGTCGGCCCAGTGCATCCGACTTCAGCATTCATTTAATGTAAGGGTCTGCTTAGTCCTGCATTTTCTAAGGGTTTGCTTCCTCGAGGTAACGGCCGTTGCTGTAGTGGGGATCGAAGCCAGCACCTTCGGGTTGTGCGCCGTGCCACCTAACCACTAGACCACGCCTTCCCCATGGAAGAATGTGAAGAAAATGATAAGGGAAAAAAGAACTACCATTATAGCAAGCAAACTCATACAACATCAGAGCTGAAGTGAGATGCGCCAGACCTTTACACGCACAATACAGTACCAGTACACCACACACAGTCTTAGGAAAAATAAGTCGAACGAAAAGAAGAGGAGAAAGAAAATCATGACTGACGATAGTGTTAAACTTGAGGGAAGAAGTAAACATGCAATTTCAATCATTGAGTAATACAATAAGTCAAGCAGTCAGCTAAATTATTCAGTCAATCGATCTCAATTTGTAATTTATTCGATGAACCAGAAGAGCAAGCACATGTTACGTTACCACGTCAGTAGCTTTGTGAATAATTTATATCCATTAACGAATATGTTGGTATAAATGGTATAAAGTCTGATCTCTAATTGATTTTTTATTCGTTTCTCATTTAAATCATTCCATAACTCAATCAACAGCAAAATATTTGCAAATCAATCAGTTAAATAACCAGCCTTTCAAGTAGTTAATGATTATTCGACAATTAAATTCAAGATGAAATCAGCCAAATCATCAGTTAGCCAATCGACCATTTTTTTCTCATTCGGTCAGTCGATCAAACATTTAATAAATCATAACATCTTTCAGTCATTCGGTAGATCAATTACTCAATCAACCTATGAATAGTTCAGTCAGTAAAATAATTACTCAGTCAGTTAATGAGTTATGCAGTCAATCAAGCAGTTCTTATTCTTTTCCCCATTCTTTTTCTTCTTCTTCTTTTTCTTTTTCTACTTCTTCTTCTTCATCTTCTTCTCTGATCCTTGTATGTCATCTGTCTCGCGAGGCCTGTATTACTCTCCATCTTCCTGCGTGAACATACAGACTTGTAGAAAGTGCTGCACATGTATGCGTATGCTCCCAACGTCGACACCTGTCATCTGCCCCAATCCGCATTTTGTTGTAAAGATGAGCCTTGAGTTTATTATGCCAAGTTTTCAATGTCAAGATGACGACTCGCTCTTCTCTAGTTAAATCATAGTAGTCATCTTAGTTTCGTAAGTTCGGATGTTGATCAACTCATTGTCTTCTCAAGTTTGCTTCAATTATGTTATTTGCAATTTTTCATACTTGATGGTCAGGTCTGTTTGTGGCGGCGAAGTTCCTCTAGACTTAGCTAGTTTGCATCTTCATTGCCTTCGATATTGCAGTGGGAGGTCATCAACCGAATGACTTATATTGGATGTTCTACTGAAAGCTGTGTCAACCAAATATAAATTTTTTTTAAAATTCATACGACCCGAAACCAAAATATACGTATCATCACTGAAGCTATGAGAACAACACCAAGAAACGCAATTGAGAACAATGCAAGAATCGAAATCAAGGAATGCAGAGAACAAAAAACACTCCAGTGGGGTAGAAGTTCAAACGAATGCCAGACCATTCAATATATGACAGGATAAATCGCTTGGGAAGAGTGGGATCAAAGAGAAATCCCATCATTTAAAAAAAAAACGATCGTGCAAGATCAGACCGAATCATTCGCCAGGCAGTGGCTAGAGATCTGAAACAAACATCCACAAACCCCAATATGAATAAAAATCAAATTCCCGTGAGATGGTAGAAACCATAAAGAGAATAGAGAAAACGGGAACTGAGATTTAGAAAGGAAATTTATCACGAAAGATTATCTTAGGACAGTCAACCCGTCAGAAACATGGATACATATAGATACATATTTTTCAGCTAACAAAGCCACACCCATTGGAGATGGATGAGTATTATAGACTAATGAAGGACAAGAAACAAAAATATAGTACGGGCACATTATACAATAACTTATCTGCTGAATCAGAGGCACCAAAGGCCGCTGCCGAGCTTGTAGTTCAAGCTGTAGATAGCAATCAAGAAAACATGGCATTGCTGACTGATACCTATCAACAGTAACAGCACTAAAACAACATTAAGATGGATATTTAGAGCAATGTAAGCAGTTATTCGATTAAGGCGCCGAAGTCAGCTGTCGAAGAGTTAAATCTTGCTACCAAAAAGTGTCATGACCTTGCACTTCACTCACATTCACATAAAACAAAAATGTCTTGATCACTGAGCTAAAAATACTTAGTGTTGTTTCATAATTTTTAAACTGAACTATATACAGAGCAAGGGAAAAATAGCGTGCCAACACATGTTTGAATGAACACAATCGTACACAAACATTAGTACACAAATAATCGCACAAACACATTCGTGCAAACACACAATTGTACAAACACACTGTAGTACAAACAAACAATCGTACAAACACATAGGTGTGTATACATATAATCGCTCACACATAATTGTACAAACCCCAAATTGTACAAACACACTGTGGTATAAACACACTATCGTACACACACAGTAGTGTACACATACAATCGTACACCCATAATTATACAAACACCAAATTATACAAACCCAAAATTGTACAAACCCAAAATTGTACAAATCCCAAATTGTACAAGCCCCAAATTGTACAAATCCCAAATTGTACACACCAAAAATTGTACAAACCCCAAATTGTCCATACCCCAAATTGTACAAACCCCAAGTTGTACAAACCTCAAATTGTACAAAGACAAAATTGTACAAACCCAAAATTGTACAAACATAAAATTGTACAAACCTCAAATTGTACAAACCCCAAATTGTGCAAACACAAAATTGTACAAACACAAAATTATACAAATACCAAATTGTACAAACCCCAAATTGTAGAAAACCAAATTGTACAAACCTCAAATTGCACAAACCCCGAATTGTACAAACACCGAATTTTACAAACCTCAAATTGTACAAACCCCGAATTATACAAACCCAAAATTGCACAAACCCCAAATTGTACAAACACAAAATAGTACCAACACAAAATTGTACAAACCCCAAATTGTACAAAGACAAAAACCGTACTTACATAAAAATCGTATAAATAAAAAAATGGCATAAATTCACAATTGCAAATACACAAATTAACACAAACACAACACCAAATCACACAGACGCAACGGAGAACATCAGCAATCCGTGTGGGCGAGTGTAGTTCATTGACCGGATAATTTACAGGAAGTTCAAAAAGTAGAATAATTACGCTAGTTTGCAATTATGTACTTATTGCTTAGGAAGCCATGTTTCTTTCCTAACGACCACTCGATATGTCAGTTCTACCGTCCAGTAATTGTGGGAATGGAAGAAATGTAATAGACTTCGACAGAAATTAGCAACAACAAAAAACTAGTTTTAAATAGAATGATATGATTTTATTATCAGATTAATGCGTACATTGGTGCTGTTAATATTCCTCTATGCTTGTGAGACACGGACAGTTACAGCTGACCTGCAGCGAAAGATACATGCCTTGGAAATGAAATGTTTCCGAAGACTTTTAAGCGTCACGTACACACTGACGAATACCAGTATGGTACCGGGAAAATGACCGCTGAGCATCTGCAGCAAAACTGCCCGACATACGAGGATCAGAGAAAGCAGATGGGGCCATCACCCGTGGCAACACTAGACAAGCTCTATGGCAATGTCGACAGCCTCATGATGACCGCTGCCTTTTTCGAACAAATAATGGTTACTGTCTGACTGCGTACGATGAAGAAGAAGAAGAAACGTCACGTACACAGATTGAGTTACAAATAAGGAAATACGAGATATAATTACAATAGCAATAGGGCCTTTTGAAGACCTCTTGGCAACTGTCAAAAGAAGGAACCTCGCTTGGTATTTTCACAAATCCAGATTAAATGGTCTTGCAAATCTGATCCTGCACGGAAAAGTACACGGCAGACGACGAAGAGGCCGTACCAAAGAGAAGTGGGAGAACAACATAAAAGAATGGACCAATCTCCGACCAGAAGAGGCACAGGCAGAGGTCGCTGACAGAGAATGATGGCGTGGGGTTGTGAGGATGTCTTCATGTGTGCCCCAACGACCTCACCGGTTACGGGATGAACTGACCTAACCTGATTTTATTTGAACGAGATCTCAACTTGTACGATGTTTCTCATTTACAGCAGGCTACACTGATTCGATTCGCTACTAAAACGGCGAATATGGCACCTTTACAAAGTTCTAGTCCTTCATACGCTTACGACGGCAGGGGCCTTACTGCACATGCGCTGTAGTTATTGAAACATAGGTCCGACACTGCATTTCACCTTTAACCTTACCCTTTCTAAGAAAGCCTTGGTTTCAGTCAATTGAAGTTGCGTTTTCAAAGTAGTGAATTTTAAACGAGGTGTTTCCAGCTCCAATGCAACAGAATGGAATAAATTGTGTTAATGGAGACAGTGGCTCGTGAGTGCAGAAACAGTAATCAGGATACAAATGCGGGCATATAAGAATTGATAAACAGTTAAATCTGAGAAGTAATGGGAAGGTATTAGGTAATGTGAATGTGTTATAATAATAATAATGTTCGCCTAAGCATCTATGGTCCGTTGCGTCGATCGACCACTACGATATCCAACTGCTGAGGCTTGTAGCCAAACGTCGTTCAATAGCGAAGGAGATACTGCTATCTCACTGATCCACGTAGAACAAAGGCGGCCTCTCTCACGTCTTCAGCCGGCTACTTAGCTAACCTGGACAATACCGGATCAGCCGGAATTTTCCGGTCCAGTCGAACCACGTGACCAAACACTGACAGGCGGCGGTTGACCAAAGTGTCCGAGATGGTGAGAAGACTCTTCTTTGCAGACACCTGGACATTACGGACGGGGACGAACCACCGGATACAGAGGATGCGTCGCTGGTTGCGCATAAGATATGTCCTGTTTAAGTAGGGTCCCCGCCTGATAAATACGAATTTTGGATCCGAGAGAGAGTCTGCCATTATTCCACACCCGACGGAGGTCGTTCATAGCGGAGGCAGCAAGCTCGATCCGCCTTAACATGTCAGGTGCGCTGCGTCGATAGGATGAAAAAGAACTCCTGGGGATGTCAATTCATTGTTGCACTCCACGGACAACCATGCTGTAAGAACCAGTGTTGGAGCCAAGGTTCTGAATTTGTGTCTTGGCCTAAGATATAAATAGGTCCAGGTTTGATGTTTCGAGACCTGTCGAAGAAGGGTGTGTCGGACTGAAATGGGCAAATATCGCAGTCAAGCTGTAAAACTAGCGACATAACGCATTCCGTTATCCGGACTACAACCTGCTACTTGCAAAGCCATGTTCAGGACTTTGCAGCGGGAGACTGAGATCGAACGGACAAGAAGAAAAAAGAAAAAGTATGTTTCTAGATCAAGTTTCGAGAGAGAGAGAGAGAGAGAGAGAGAGAGAGGGAGAGAGAGAGACTGTTGCATAGCCGCATTGTCTGGCCCGACTTTAACTATGTCATCAGCATAGGCGACGTCTGTGTTGCGTGTTTGGCAATGCGAATATAGAAGGTAATGTGAATTTAGAAGGGCATGCGAATGTAGATGATAATGTAAATGCAGAAATTAATGCGAATGTCAAAAGCAATGTGAATAAGGAAAATCGGTAAGTAAAATTTACACTCAGAAAGAAATCGCCTGCCTTCATAGCTGCGTTATATATATATATATACATGACTATGCCAGTAGTGCTGCACCGGAAGTAGCATGGTGAACGTTAGATGGACACAACACATTCGAAATAGATGCAATAAGTAGGGTAGTCTTCATCACGTGACATGGACAAACATGAGGACTAACGGCAGGGTCTACCAATCGGACTGGGTTGAAGGGAAAGGCATGTAACCAATGGGAGATGCCGCTGTTGTCCAAAATGAAGGAGCTGGACATCGAATCATCTCTTTCAGAGCAGGTCGTGTCTTCAGACTCCGCACAGGCCACAACAGACTGAGGTGCCACCTATTCAATAAACTGAAGATAGGTGGTACTGACGAATGCACCTGTGGTACAGGGAAAATGACCGCTGAACATCTGCTGCAAAACTACCCGACATACGAGGACCAGAGAAAGGACATGTGGCCATCATCAGTGGCAACACTAGACACGCTCTTTGGCAGTGTCGACAGCCTCAGGATGACAGCTGCCTTCTTTGAACAAATACAGGTTGACGTCTGACAGCGTACGAAGAAAAAGAAGAAGAAGAATCAACTCTTTCTAGAAGATCTTAATAAAATAATTAACAGCTTGGCCACAGGCAGAGGTAGCGACGGAATCCCATCTGATTTAAACAAGGGTGCACTTTTACAGCGGATCTATATGATGTTATGCCAGTGGTGAAAAGAGCTCATTATACCCCAAGATATGAGAGATGCACTGGTTGCACATTATACAAAAATGAAAGTGACAGAAGCTACTGTAATTACAATTCAGGCGTATCTCTGCTCAGTGTTGTAGGAAAAGTCTTCGTTACGGTAATCCTACTACGGCTACAAAGATTTGCTTAGCGTAGTGTGGATTCTGGTCTAAAAGATCAACGATCGACATGTTCTTTTCTTTTCGACAACTTCAGGGAAAGTCACGCGAGCAGAACCAGATCTTTTAAAGCGCCTTCATTGACCTGGCAAAGGCATTTGATTTGGTTAGCAAGAATGGACTTTCAAAATCCTCCCTAAAATAAGCTGCCCAGGCAAATACAACAAATAGTATCGTTACATGAAGCCATAAAAGGAACAATCCAATTTAACGGTATTATATCCCAACCATTTGGTATTCGAAGTGATGTTAAGTACTTCATAGCCACGACACAGTCTACAACCTAATTTGTTCTGTTACTCAAGCATGCATTAGGTAACCCAAATGAAGGAATGTCTTCACATGAGGTCGAATGGTCGGCTGTTTTACCTTGAAATGCTCATTGCCAAAATTAATATTAATGAAGTCACCATCAGAAACTTTTTTGTACGCTGATGACGCTGAAATTGCCCCATTCAGTTAATATGAACTTCAAAGCTTGATAGATCGTTTCTCTCAGGTGTGCAAGGATTTTGATTTGACAGCCAGTCTCAACAAAACAAATGTGCTAGAACAGATGGTAGATACCACACCAAATCACAGTCTATATAATTATGAACCGACAGCTGTGAATCAATTCACATCTCTCATCAACAGCAAGCTCTCTTTAGACCCAAAAATAGACAGTCGCATTAGAGTAACCTGGTGTCATGTTAGCTAATCTTACAAAACATGTTTGGGAAGACCAGAAACTGACAATTTAAACCAAGGCTATGGTGTACAATACGTATCTGGTCAGCACACTTCTATATTGTAGCGAGACTTTAACAACCTATACCAATCAAAAGTACATTCTTAACACGTTACATCTACTATACCAAGCTTTCATTTTTAGATATACATGGAGGGACAAAGTGAAAAATGCAGAGGTACACTCTCGCACCGGTCCCAAGCATGTACACTCTAACACCGGTCCCCTAGGCATGTACACTCTCGCACCGGTTCCCCAACCATGTCCACTCTCTTTAGACAGTGAAGACTAATATGGCTTGGTCATATTCGTCGCATGGAAGATGATCACATTCTCAAAGATTTCCTCTATGGACAATTGCCGTATGGCAAAAGAGCAGTCGGCCGACCACATCTGATGTTCAAAGATGTGTGTAAACGTTACATAAAAGCACCAGGCATGGGTCTGGAATCATGAAAAAAAACGAAGCTGCAAACCGATCACTAGGAGATGTACCCTGCAGAGCCAACGCGAGCTAGGTGAAAACATGCTCTTGAAACACGGATAAGTGAAACGATAACGTCGATAGGAAATAAGATAAAGACAAAACTCAGAAGAGAATTATCATTCAAAGTCGCATCATCCTATAGTCAGTCATGAATGGAAGGGGTTACGATACTGTAGTCAGCCATAACGGAAAGGGGCTACTATATTGTAGTCAGTCATGAATGGAAGGGGTTACTATACTGTAGTCAGCCATAACGGAAAGGGGCTACTATATTGTAGTCAGTCATGACTGAAAGATCCTATTAATTGATCAGCATGCTGCGATACCTGCTCTTCTTCTTCTTCTTCTTCTTCTGCGTACACAGTCAGACAGTAACCATTATTTTCTCGAAAAAAGCGGCGGTCATCCTGAGACTCTCGCCACTACCATAGAGCTTGTCTTGCAGTTCCACTGGCAATGGCCACATCTGCTCTCTCTGATCCTCGTATGTCGGGCAGTTCTGCAGCAGATGTTCAGTGGTCATTTTACCAGTACCGCACGGGCATTCGTCGGTACACCCTATCTTCAATTTGTTGAAGAGGTGGTACCTCAGTCTGTTGTGGCCAGTGCGAAGTCTGAAGACAACGACCTGCTCTCTTCGGTTCAACTGGTAATGGGCATCGTTTTTGGTGTAACCAGTATGTTCGGTTTCCCATTTGGACATGTACCTGGCTTTGATAAGCCGTTTTGACTCTTCGTACGTCATACTGGTATCTATTTGTGGTAGCCTTGCACCTTCTTTTGCCAGTCTGTCTGCCTCCTCGTTGCCTTGGATGTTGCAGTGTGACGGAACCCACTGTACCACTACCCTTTTTGGTGCGGACTGTTGGCACAGTTTGCAGAGTGCTGCTCTTAAGTCATTAAGCTCAGTGTTTTTCTGGCTTTTTAGCGCTGTGACTACTTCGAGAGCATCTGTCAGCAGGACTATATGGCTCTCATTTTCACTGTGTGTTACCATTTCTTCCACTGCCGCCCTCAGTGCCTCTGCCTCTGCTCTGAAATTGCTCGTGTACTTACCAGTAGCGAATGACAGTGTTATTTTTCTGCCATTTGGTAGGTTCAGGAATGCTCCTGCCCCTCCGTTCTGTGTAGTGTTTGTTACAGAGCCGTCGGTGTATGCATGGGTCCAGTCCATGCTTGGGTAGCTTTTCGTTATGAAGCTTAGGGTAGTATCTCTCCTTTCTTTTTCGGTCTGGCAGTTTTTGTTTGCAATACCTGGTATATTTTCTACCACCTCTGGAAATATATCCTGCCTCCAAGTAGGTTTTCGTACAGTAGTGATGGGTTTTGGTGTTGTTAGTGCGTTTATGGGATCTTCGTGCATCTTTGCTTTGGCTATTTCTGCAAAGTTTCTCCGCTTTAGTTTTCCAGTTCCCAAATTGTTTAGCCTCTGGTACATTGGATGGTCCGTCAGTCTTCGGAGTTTCTCTGACTGCAGCTGGGCTCTGCAGTCTCTTCTGTCGGTCATGGATTGCAGTTTTGTAATCTTTTCAAGTTCTACAATTGGCGTTGACTTCATTCCACCAGTTATGATTCTCATAGCTTGGTTTTGAAGTTTGTTAACTTTATCGAAGTTCGCCTTTGCTGCTGTTGTCCATGCCGCGATGCCATACTCGAGAACTGGTCTCACTCTTCCAGTGTACAGTTTCTTTAGTATGCCTTCGTCTGCTCCCCAGCTTGTGCCAGCAAGTTTCCTCATGATCGCCATTCTTTCTCTGGCTTTCATTCGGTTTCTCTCAATCTGACTTTTCCATGTCATGCGCCGATCAAATGTGACTCCCAGATAGGTTGGGTTGTCGTTTGGCTGCAGGATTTTGCCATTTAGGCTTAATTTGGTACTTTGGGGTTTTAATGAGAGCGAGAATATTGTGCACGTGGTTTTCTCCTCGTTTATTTTGACCAGCCATGAGTTCGCCCACTCTTCCAGCGATGTTAGGGCCGTTTGCATCCGATTTCTTGCTATGGTGAGATTCTTTTCAGAGGTCCACATAGCCAGATCGTCTGCAAACATTGAGCTATGGACTCTTCTTGGTATATTCTCTGTAATATCGTTTATATATACCAGGAAGAGTGTGGGTGACAGTACTCCCCCTTGGGGTACTCCCTGCTCGAGTGTCACCTTTTTGCTCATCTGCCCTTGTACTTGGACTCTGGCCGTTCTTTGTTTGAGGTAGTGGTTGATCCACTTGTACATCTTCCCACAGACATCACTTCTTCTTAGCTTGACTCTAAGTCCATCCTTCCAGACTTTGTCAAATGCCTTTTCCAGATCCACCCAAACAGCTACTGTGTGTTTCTGTGCCTGGTAGGCATCTTCTATCTCCTGGGCTATGAGGATGACCTGGTCCTCAGTGGATCTGTGCTGTCTGAAGCCGGCTTGCTGTGGAATTAGTATTCGTTTTTCTTCCAGATGCCACATCAGTCTGGTGTTTATCATCCGTTCCATCAGCTTGCCGACACAGCTCAGTAGGCTTATGGGCCTGTATCCATTCGGATCTGTTTTGTCCTTTCCTGTTTTTGGTACTGGTACCAGTATTGCATCTTTCCATGCCTGGGGTACAATACCCCTTTTCCAGCTTTGGTTCAGGACTGATAGTAGTTTTTCCTTCGCTGTTTGGCCCAGCCCCATCAGCATTTCGTTTGTTATCCCGTCTTTTCCGGGAGATTTCCTTCTCTTTAGTGTTCTCATAGCCTCTTCCATTTCGCGCATTGTTAGTTTGGCCATCATGTGCTCTTCAGGAGCCGTATTTATGTTTTCGTGCCCCTTTAGCTCTTCGCTAATGTCTGTATGCTTATCTGCAGGGACCTCGATGTGGTTTGCTCTGGCATAGTGATCGACAAAGGCGTTTGCGGCTTTCTTACCTGTGATCAAGTTCTCGCCTTGCTTGATAGTAATTTGTTTATTTGACGGGGTTTCGTCGTTCATGGCTCTGACTAGCTTCCATAGCTTGTTCCCTTCTTTGTCCAGGTTTAAACTTTCCGTTTTATTTTTCCAACTTTCTCTTGCTGTTTGCTTGAGAGTGTGTTTGTACTTCGCCGCGGCGGCTTTGAGGGCGATGTTTGCCTCCACGGATTTTTCTCGTTCTGCCATGTTCCTCGCATTAGTTACTGCATCTTCCACTTTCTGTAACTCATCATTCCAGTAGGGCTTATAGTTTTTCCTAGCTCCTCTTGGGATGGTTTCAGTGGCGGCTTGCATTATTGCCTTGCTTAGGCTCTCTACCATGGGCTTCATTTTGGTGTTTCGTGTGTTGATGGTTTCACACAGCCCATCTGTCAGGATTGCAAATCTGTCCCAGTCGGCTCGTTTGTAATTCCAACGTGGGAGCGGTTTTGTTTCCTGTGGGCCTACTTCCATGTCAATGGTTAGCCTGATCGGCCTGTGGTCGCTACCTGCCAGTTGGTTTAGCACCTGGCGGTCTATTTTATAGTGTATGTCCTGTGTGGAGAAGGCCAAATCTGGAGTCGAGGTGGTATGCCATGTTCTTGAATAGAAGCTAGGGCTATCCTCCGGCCTATTGATTAGGGAGAGATTTACATCTATCTCCCAATCTTCCACTTCGTCACCTCTACTGTCTGTGTCAGAGTATCCCCATCTCTCCGAGTGGCTGTTGAAATCTCCAACTACTATGCAGTTGGAGTCTCTGACCTCCATACTCGAGAGCGATAGGTCTCTGTTTGGTGGTCCGTACAGATTGAAAATGCGGAGTTTCGTCTCTAGAGCCATTATGTCAACTCCTACAATTTCTGCTTGTCCGGTGTGATTGACAGGTACCGCGCTACTCGGTATGCTGTTTCTGGTCAGTATCAGGACCCCTCCTTTGTGACCTTCTCTATCTAGACGGAAGGTCTGGTATCCTCTGATTGAGAATTTATGGTTATTGTTGAGGTGCGTTTCCTGGATACATGCCACGTCAATCTTACCTTCATGCAGGTGGTGTGTTAGGGAAAGTTTTTTGTTAATGACTCCCTCCGCATTCCACTGTAGTATTCTGAGGGTCTTGAAGTTTTGGCCAATAGACGTTACCCCATAGCCATGTGCCTTGACTCCACGACACATGGGTGGGTGACCACCATTAGTCAAGGGTGGGCCCCTTCGAGGCGTGAGGCCCGGCGCTATCGCTGCCTGGCGGGTCTCCTCAGGATGAGCGCCATACGTTTTTCGAATAGGTTGTGCTGCCATCATACTGTGATTTACGTTGCACTGTTTTGTTAGGCTTGCGGCCCCGTGCATCCGATTTCAACAGGCGTTTCTGTAGGGATGCCCTCCTTAGCCTTTGGCTGTCCCCAGCCTATCTGCAAGGCAGCAGTTGTTTACGATCAGAGTTTTCTCTCCTATGGAAGTTGTCTTTCCAGACTATCGAGTCTTCACTACTCGTGTCTATAGGGTGCAATGATGGTATGTGATATATGAGATGGACTGGTTTACCCGGAAGAGAGGCAGTCCAGTGTGTCTGTATCCCAGGATCGTCACGTCCTGCCAGAAACGTAGCATTTGCATGTGAGTGGGGTATCTCTTTTTCCCTTTATTTTCTTGGCTTCTATGCAGGGATGGTACGCCTAGCATTCCCCGCCACCTGGGGTGTTGACACAGTGGGGCAGGTGTGCAATGTCCGCTGGTCTGCATCTCTTCTGCGTCCAGCATGATAGTTATGGCTGATAACGTACAGAGGTAGATATCGTAACCGGAGTGCATTTAGCCAGAGGACAAGCCTGGTAATGTCACAGAGATGTTGATCGCCTGGTGTGCGGACAACTCTCATGGTCAGTGGTTGAGTCTTGACAGTTCACAGTGTGGTGGCTGCTCTACTGTTTTCGACACCCCGACCAGGTTCTAAGTCTTTGGTTGGTGTTTTTCGCACCCCATCGCCGTATAGGGTGAGTATCAAGCAGTTTTCCGCCCGCTTTGATTTGCGGGCGGCAAGGACCTCTTACTGTGGCTCTACCTGATAGGGCTGGGGCGCAAGCCCCAGGTCCCGAGCATGTAGGAGCCTCCCATTGCAGTGGTGCTGAGATTTTGGGCGGGATTGCGGCTTTCAAGGGTTCGGCCGTAATCCCCCACATGGTAGCCTCGCGCCCTTGGCTTATCAGCCTGGTACGTGAACCAAAGTGTCTGCGGCTCCTCTCGATTTGAGCTGGTTTTCCGTAGCAACGCCCTGTCATTTGTAGGGTAAAACTGACCTGTCTTCAGATCTATTTCCAGCACCCGTTCACTATTTGGTCAGACGAATTTATTGAGGGCTTTTGTTTGTCAATGACCAGGTATTTGAAATCTGCGGAGTTAAACACGATTTCCGTAGCGTTCTTTCATTTGAGCTGACTTGTCGTCCGTGAGTCTAATACCAGCGTACGTTCATTATTAGACCCAAACGGCAGCGCTCTCAATTTGTCAGTTGTTCTACAGCATTGGCGTGTTCAGTCAAATTAAGCCGCAGGTTCCACACCTGGTGGTGCCCTTTCGTCAATTCCCTTAGCGAGATAGTCAAGTTTCTTAAAGGGTAGCCCCAAAGATTTTCGAGGGTCTAATTCCAGCACATGTTCTCTATTAGACCCCACTAAGGTGTACTTTTTGATAGTCATTCTGCAGTATTGGCGTGGTAAGTTAACTTAGGTCTCAGGCTCCACTCCTGATAGTGCTCTTCCGTCAATTCCTTTATCAAACACTGGATGCAGACAAAACCGAGCCACAGGGGACATAACCCCAGATTCTGGGGGTCTAAGTCCAGCACCAGTTCCATGTTAGACTCCAGAAGAGTGGTCTCGGCATGTCAATCATTTCAGTGTTGGCCGTGTTGAGTCAAATTAAGCCGCAGGCTCCACTCCTGGTGGTGCCCTTCCGTCAATTCCTTTAAGTTTCAGCTTTGCAACCATACTTCCCCCGGAACCCAAACACTTTGGTTTCCCGGAAGCTGCCCGCAGAGTCATCGAAGCAACTCCTGCGGATCGCTAGTCGGCATCGTTTATGGTCAGAACTACGACGGTATCTGATCGTCTTCGCGCCTCTGACTTTCGTTCTTGATTAATGAAAACATTCTTGACAAATGCTTTCGCAGTAGCTCGTCTTGCGGCGATCCAAGAATTTCACCTCTAACGCCGCAATACGAATGCCCCCGTTTGTCCCTGTTAATCATTACCTCCAGTTCCGAAAACCAACAAAATAGAACCGAGGTCCTATTCCATTATTCCATGCACCATTATTCAGGCAGCCGAGGCCTGCTTTGAACACTCTAATTTTTTCAAAGTAAACGCGCCGGCCACCCAGGACGCTCAGCGAAGAGCACCCGTGGGAGAGAGCCGGCAGACGGTAGGGCAGGAGACAACGGGCAGTGAACCGGCGCGAGCCGGACCGCCCGCCTGCGCCTGAGATCCAACTACGAGCTTTTTAACTGCAACAACTTTAATATACGCTATTGGAGCTGGAATTACCGCGGCTGCTGGCACCAGACTTGCCCTCCAATAGATCCTCGTTAAAGGGTTTAAAGTGTACTCATTCCAATTACGGGGCCTCGAAAGAGTCCCGTATTGTTATTTTTCGTCACTACCTCCCCGTGCCGGGAGTGGGTAAGTTGCGCGCCTGCTGCCTTCCTTGGATGTGGTAGCCGTTTCTCATGCTCCCTCTCCGGAATCGAACCCTGATTCCCCGTTACCCGTTACAAACATGGTAGGCATGTCACGTACCATCGACATTTGATAGGGCAGACATTTGAAAGATGCGTCGCCGGCACATGAGGCCATGCGATCAGCACAAAGTTATCCAGAGTCACCAGTGGGGACGCCGCAACCCCGCGAGGGGAAACGACGATTGGTTTTGAACTAATAAAAGCGCTCTTTCCGCGAGGGTCGGAGCTTGGTAAGCATGTATTAGCTCTAGAATTGCCACAGTTATCCAAGTAGGATCGTGTCATCTAAGGAACCTCGACTGATTTAATGAGCCATTCGCGGTTTCACCGTGAGACAGTGTGAACTTAGACATGCATGGCTTAATCTTTGAGACAAGCATATGACTACTGGCAGGATCAACCAGATATCTGTCGGAGACGTACGTACAGCACACACCGGTCGGCGGAGGAAGGGTGTGTAAAAAGCCTCACTGGGACGACGGCCGCAGGGACCGACTGACGGGACGGACGGACGGTTGTTCCACCCGTCCCTCACTCCGTCGACCTAGGACCGCCTGACAGGGGCCTCCCACACGCACCAGACGACCGACCGACCGGGCTCGCTCGAGGAGGGATGGCAGCGCTCTGTGCAGAACGGATCCCAACGACCTCGGCGACGAATTTCACTGGGACTAGAGACACAATTTGGCCTGCCGGCCCTTCTTCTCCGTAGGGAGAACGCAGGGCCTCGAGGCAACGATTCCTGCTTTCCATTTGCCGGTCACAAGCTCTTTGCGAGAGTCGGACCACCAGCGAGACGTACTGTCGAGCTCTGCTATAAGCCTTTAATAAATCACCACGGACGGACCACGTTTCCTGATACGGACCAGACTAGCGCACCTCGGTGGAGGAGCCACTACCACAAACCGCACCCAATTCGCACTACGGGGAAAGGCAGGCGAGCGTTTTCCGCAAGCCCGCGCTATCGCTCCGCCTGGCGGGACTGAGATCGCTTTACGAACACTGGTTGAAATTGAGTCGCCGCAGCGAGACAACTACCCCAGATCGATACCTGCTCAACATGTCAGAAGCAAAACCTCACACGACACACAACTCAATTTTGATACCATTCACCAGATTCTGACTACTGCATTAATGAGATTTATTCAGATGAATGGAAGAAAGAAGGGGCAACAGTAACTAATATCATTGAAACAATAGTGAGAGAGGCGGCGTTGACCGAATAGTTTGGATGTTGGTCTTTGACCACGAGAAGATTTGTTCAAATCCTCGGTACGGCATGTTTTTTTCTGCCATTTGTAAAATACAAACGACTGTAGGGACAAGCGGTCTTCATTACTCAGTTCCTGGCAGACATCAGCACGAAAATAAACATGGAAGTGATAGTTTTTAATTTAGTTATTGAATAAATTAGCAAAAACAATCTTTTAAGTAATATTGAAAGGAATTTCAAAGATGAAGATAGTAAAAATATATTTCCAACATGTTAAGTAATATTACGTTTAATAAAGTAATGAAATAAAGAAGCAAAATAAAAATTAAAAAATAAATAATTAGCTTAAACATTAAAACCATTGAGGATGTAGAACGTGTGACAAATGTGAGAGAGAATGATGATAGGTAATGAGAAGACAGCAATAGAACATTGAACTTCCTTGTTTAGACGCTGTATGTTAAGGTGTGTCATTATGAGTAAACATGTTGACGACCGTATAGCTGTGGACGTGTTGAGAACGATGTAATTAGATAGGGAAGCGTGAAATTATCGCATGACGACGCTGGGAGTCGGTTAAGTGCGTTTGAAGTATTTGTGAAGTTAATATGCGGGGTAGGGATTCCAGTATTCGTGATAGCAAACAGTATATTAAATTTGCTATTATTTCTTGTCTGTTTTGTTGTTCAGCGAAGTATCACCTTTTTTGGCAATGCTATATCGCTGTCGAATGTATGGGTAACGAGAGTTCGGGACCGAGCGTTCGGTTCTCAAGGCATCTGAGATCTACTAACTAATTCAATCTTACTATTCTAGAAGATTTCCCACGTGATGCAGTTACGATACCTCGTCTTTATTCAACAAATGATTTGAAACTATGTCCCGTTCAGGTCTGTAGTTAGGGACGTAACATTCATTCTACGATGATTTCCATACTCGGTCGTATTTTTTTTAGTTCGTTAATGAGGTTCTAGTTATCGTGGCTTTCACTTTTATTTGGTGTTCTGGGCCTCGTCATTCTTCATATCACATGTCGGCACCTACCCCAACTCACGTCTGGTTACATTCTTCTGGAGGCTGTATCCTACATGTCTCGACCATCTCTTCTTTATCCCCAATGTTATTGATTGTTCTCGTAGTTTTTGTTGCGGCAAATCGACTCTTGTTGTGATGTCTGACCACCTGACAGGAAACATAGAACACACTCCTCTATCGGTCAGACGACATTCCTGATAAAATCGGCGAGCCCTCAGCATACAACTATCGTTATATATTGTTTGAATCTCACTAGACCGCGAACTACCAGGAATATTGATAACATTCTGGAATATTGATAACCACCTGTAATATTGATAACCACCTGTAATATTTATAATCACACGGGATATTGATAACCACCTGTAATATTGATAATCACACGAGATATTGATAACCACCTGAGATATTGATAATCACCTGTATTATTGATGACCACCTGAAATATTAATAATCACATGGAATATTGATAAACGTCTGAAATATTGATAACCGTCTGCAATATTGATAATCACATGGAATATTGATAATCACATGGAATATTGATAATCACCTGGAATATTGATAATCACCTGGGATATTGATAGCTACATGAAATATTGATAACCACGTGATCACTATTCATTGACGTTGTACCTATTGAGATAACATGAAAAGCAAATGAAATTGTCAACCGGTTTCCTAGAATGCCCGTTTTTAGCAGTTTGCGGTAGCAGCCCTACTATTATTTTACTGTGCTTCCTTCTATCGTTCTGTCTCTATTTGAATGTGCTCTATCTTTTGCTTTTATCTTTTTCTCATTCGTCTTCTTTCTTTTTATGCTTAAAAATAAACTGAATTCATTTATGTATTGCCGTATTTGCATTATTTATTTCATGCATTTCTTTACAAATACTTCCTTCTTCCTTTCTTTGTTTCTGTCCATAACATTTATATGCTACGGCTAGGGAAAGGAAGGCAGACATGGATAGAATTGGCGACCCCACCTCACACAAGCAGTGGCTTAGTGCAATTAAATCTGTAACACTTCATCCCCGAAAACAGTTTCTGCTATGAGATTTAATTTATTATCCCTACTCTTTCCATTAACAGAAAGGTGAAAGGCAGACGACAAAGAGGCCGTCCCAAAAAGAGGTCAGAGTACAACATAAAAGAAATAAAAGAATAGACCAATCTCCCACCAGGAGAGGCAAATGCAGCGGCCGCTGACAGAGAAGGGAGGCGTGAGTTTGTGAGGATGTATTCATGTGTGCCCTAACGACCTCACTGGTTACCGGATGACCTAACCTGACCTGACTCTTTCCATTTTCTGTTTTCACCTTGCATAAATAAATATCTGATAACGTTCAGCGACCTCATCAAATATCTTCAGATACGCATGCATGCACCTACCTGAACACATGCTTTGTCCTTGTCATGTCACGATAGCATTCTCGTCAACTTTTCTCATATCTACATTTCAAAATGCGCATTTAATTAAGTACCAACTCCTAACTGCACATCCTTTTAAGTACAACTCCTAACTGCACATTTAATTAAGTACAACATTTAACTGCACATTCTATTAAGTAAAACATTTAACTGCACATACTATTAAGTACACCATTTAACTGCACATTCTATTAAGTACAACACCTAACTGCACATTCTATTAAGTACAACTCCTAACTGCACATTCTATTAAGTACAACATTTAACTGCACATTCTATTAAGTACAACATTTAACTGCACATTCTATTAAGTACAACTCATAACTGCACATTCTATTATGTACACCATTTAACTACACATTCTATTAAGTACAACATTTAACTGCACATTCTATTAAGTACAACATTTAACTGCATATTCTATTAAGTACAACATTTAACTGCACATCTTATTAAGTACAACATTTTTTTTTTTTACATTCAGCTTTTTTTTATGTGTTCATATTCAAGGGTTATGCTAGACTTGCAGGTCCGTCGTCATGGCGATAACCACATTCTTTTCCAGACCGGGGCAGCGTCTGTCCTACAAATTATGTCGCAGTTTTATAATTACCCCCCACGCCACTATCACGGGACAGGCCTAGCACAGTAGGTCATAAATAATATGTGTCCATTATCAGCGAAAACAATTTCACAGCATCTGACTTGTGCTACGAGATTGATATTACTTATCTGTAAACTCCAATCCTGGCATGGTAGTATGCAACAAGGTAATCAGATACAATGTCATCTGATACAAAGTCATCTGATACAAGGTCATCAGATACAAGGTCATCTGATACAAGGTCATCAGATACAAGGTCATTTGATACAAGGTCATCTGATACAAGGTCATCAAATACAAGGTCATCTGATACAAGGTCATCTGATACAAATGTAAACAACATACGCAGAGCAGAGAAAACACACATGGGCATCACCAGCGCCAACCCTGGACAAAATTTCAGGAATTGCCTATAACATTAGGCTGACCACAGCTTTATTTTATACGAGGTGTGTTCAAATGAGAACGGACCGAACTGCAACAAGTGATCATACGTACGATGCGCATGATGTTGTTAATCCTCGTGTAAACAGCACACCGCAACCGTCAAGTTTGCAACACTTCATTATCCCCCGACTCATAGTTTCCTCAACAGACTGTTGAAAATATAACCGGTGTTATACAGAATCCGTCCAGAGTTGATCAGCGAGTAGTGATTGAGTTTCTAACAGCTGCAGGATGTCGACCAGTTGAAATTCTTCGCAGAATGCAGGAAGTGTATGGTGACAAAAATGTGTCGAAGACATTGAAGAACTGGGCAACGATGTTTAAAGAAGGCCGTGAGTTAACGAAAGATCTTCTGAGACCAGGTCAGGCGTATATTGTTTCGCCAGAAGATATCATCTCCAAAATTGATGCAGCAATTCAGATGGACCATCGCCGGAGCTTACTAAGTTCCGAACCACTTGCTGCTTTACGAAGAAGTTGATGATTCGTTTCTTTTGCGCATAGTGGCAGGTGATGAATCGTGGTGCCACCACTTTGAGCCGAGCAGCAATACTGTTAGCATGCAATGGAAACATACCGGATCACCGAAACCAAAAAAATTCAAGTCACACATTTCCGCTGGTAAGGTTATTGCTGACGGCGGTTTTTGACCATGATAGACTTTTGTTGTTAGACTTTAAAAAGCATGGCGTTGATATCAATGCCATCTGCTACAATGACACACAAGACGAGCTGCATACAGCAATCAAGAATAAACGACCTGGCATGCTTTTGCTTGGTTTGATTCTGTTGCACGACAATACGAGTCCACATGTCACGAACATTATTCAGAAAGTGTTAGCACGGAAAAGGTGGGAAGTACTGCCGCACCCATCCTATATATCCCGATATGTCCCCTCCCTTGTGACTTCCATTTATTTGGACCCTTAAAAAAAATTATGAAGGAACAAAGATTCGACTCCAATGCAAACGTCATGGCCTCGATGACCAAGTGGTTCAAAGAGCAACAAAAGTCATTTTTTTTTTCGGATGGCATCCGCCGTCAATCCACGCAGTGGCATGAGGGTATGAATGCCTTTGGCGACTTTTTCTAACTAACCCTGTGGCACGTTTGCTTCAAAACAACTGCTTTCTTTAATTCTGTCACACCAGATTATGTACCTTTCATATGCAACATTGATGGCGCCTAACAGGCTGTGGTTCTACTTTGCACCAGTGAATGAGTCTATTAAGGTGGACTCGCAAATCAAGAAACTGGTTGTATATAGATTAATTTTTTTTGGTAACGGTTTGCCTCTCTGTATTCTACTGGCGGAGGCATGCATATTTCCACCCCGGGCCGTAGTCCTTTATGCCATATAATGGCGTATTAACCAGTGCTTGGATGCATGTGTGCGTCTGTATGTACCTGTACTAGTGTTTCACTGATCCAAGATGTTCATGTGTGCATCAAATCAGACAGAATGTTCTGGCTCACGGAAGTATGGTCCCTAAATGTTGTGTGTATGTATGAAAGGTTATAAATCTTCTTAGTACCTTCTACACATTCTCTGCAGAGTCGTCTAAACCAGTATGCATACTTTAAGTTGTGTTAAGTTGACTACGGTATGCATCCGTTCCCCTGCCACAAAGTTAAGCTTTTTCCTAAACCTCCAACTCACGACCTGGTCAGTGACCTCATTTTTAATGAGCACATCTCACATGGTGTCCTTGAACTTGTACGTTTAGTGGTAGGCTCTGATGCAGACAAACATGACACGTGAAAGGTGTACCATGGTACACATACTTATAATACTTCCCTTGCATCCATCAACACATTCTCACATCTCTATGTGGGCCAGTAGAGGGTGATGATGGTGCTTTCTTTTACTGCAATTAAAGAAATCGGGCCACCACTACAGTTGGGCCACCACGGCCACCACTACAGTTGGGCCACCACGGCCACCACTACAGTTAGGCCACCACTACAGTTGGGCCCCCACGGCCACCACTACAGTTAGGCCACCACGGCCACCACTACAGTTGGGCCCCCACGGCCACCACTACAGTTGGGCCCCCACAGCCACCACTACAGTTGGGCCACCACGGCCACCACTACAGTTGGGCCCTCACTACAGTTGGGCCACCACGACCACCACTACAGTTGGACCCCCACGGCCACCACTACAGTTGGGCCACCACGACCACCACTACAGTTGGGCCACCACAGCCACCACTACAGTTAGGCCACCACGACCACCACTACAGTTTGACCCCCACGGCCACCACTACAGTTGGGCCCCCACGGCCACCACTACAGTTGGGTCATCACGACCACCACTACAGTTGGACCCCCACGGCCACCACTACAGTTGGACCCCCACGGCCACCACTACAGTTGGGCCCCCACGGCCACCACTACAGTTGGGCCACCACAGCCACCACTACAGTTAGGCCACCACGACCACCACTACAGTTTGACCCCCACGGCCACCACTACAGTTGGGCCCCCACGGCCACCACTACAGTTGGGCCATCACGACCACCTCTACAGTTGGACCCCACGGCCACCACTACAGTTGGGCCCCCACGGCCACCACTACAGTTGGGCCACCACTACAGTTGGGCCACCACGACCACCACTACAGTTGGGCCACCACTACAGTTGGGCCACCACGGCTACCACTTCCCGTATGGGCCACCACGGCCACCACTACCGTTGGGCCACCACGGCTACCACTACAGTTGGGCCCCCACGGCCACCACTACAGTTGGGCCATCACTACAGTTGGGCCACCACGGCCACCACTACAGTTGGGCCACCACGGCCACCACTACAGTTGGGCCACCACGGCCACCACTACAGTTGGGACCCCACGGCCACCACTGCAGTTGGGCCACCACGGCCACCACTACAGTTCAGCCCCCACGGCCACCACTACAGTTGGGACCCCACGGCCACCACTACAGTTGGGCCACCACGGCCACCACTACAGTTGGGCCACCACTACAGTTGGGCCACCACCGCTACCACTACAGTTGGGCCACCACGGCCACCAGTACAGTTGGGCCACCACTACAGTTGGGCCACCACGGCCACCACTACAGTTGGGCCACCACGGCCACCACTACAGTTGGGCCACCACGGCCACCGCTACAGTTGGGCCCTTGACAGGAAGTCTGTTTCCGAGAAATTGCAGCGGCTGTTTTAAAACAATAATTTTACAAAATAGGGCCACCATGCAAAAACCATTTCAGTGACATTGTGTGACATACTTGTAATGTTACAGTGAGCCTATATCTTTCAGCCGGATGATGTGGTTCTAATCTCAATTTCAAAAAGTATTTTCAAACAAATAAGCTTACAATTATGGTACAGGAACAATGGAAATTAGTTTATAGAATTGAACAATTTTTTTTTAGTTCACCTTATTTCTCTATTCCCAAAGTCGGAGTGCCAAGCACTATGTTTTTATTTTGCGCCTGCCGGCCCAGAGCATCCGACTTCGTCATGCATTTTCTATAAGAGTCTGTATTTTCTAAGCGTATTATTCCCAGGGGTAATGTCCGGTGCTGTGATGGGGAGGTAACTCAGCACCTTCAAGTCGTGAGCGGTGTGACTTAACCACTAGCACACGCCGTCCAACGGTTTATAGAATCAACTTCTTGCACCTGCCCCTGCCGACGATATAGCACGAACTTCGTAGACCCAGAGGCGGCTCTGACATTTTACTCTGCCTTTTTCAGGTACCAATTTACAGCTGGATCCACTGGAGGAAGCGGTTATATCGGCCTCCCCCCTATTTCAGACATTCTCGGTCTGTCAACGTGATTCGAGCCTGGCGCCTTGGACTTGTAAACCGAGCTTGCAACCCCTAGGCCACCAAATCTCCACAATTAAGTTATTTAAATGTTCTTGAGTTGACAGATACACCCTTTAACATCGCCATCAAGTGTCACGTCAATCGGTGCTGATGGTCAATCCACCCCCCCCCCCCTCCTCCACCACCACCACCATTGTCTATTATTTGACCAATTCAGTACTTCGGATTCTCTTCTCTTTGTTTTCCTTTATCCACGTTTCATGTCATATCAACATTTATTTGTATATCTATCTTCGTGTCTTCTCTATATACATATCACACCATCTTAGTAGAAATGCTACAACACAACAAAATTAACATTTGATCTATATTCTAAAAATAAAAAAACTACACGAATGGCGTATGCCTTTGCGCCCGTTTCCTAAATCCGCCACTGGGTAGTGGCACACGGCCAAATGAATGACGGTCATTCTGTGGCACGTCTTCGAAAATCAAGATGCTTAAGTTGTGCACGGCGCTCTAATAAGCGGAAGGATGTACGTGGAATTTTGACATCCGTTTTTCACAGGTGTTGGGAACTTGAAAGAGAATGTAGTACTGACAGAAGAGGTAGATTCAGATATTATGTCACACGGAGAGTAATAGGTTTGACGCCAAGCCAAGGCTACAATCTTAATGCTGTTAGAGAGAGAAATAAGGGTAATCCGATTGAAGATACTGCTGTCGGAGATAAAGTATTAGAGACTTCGTTGTTCGAAGCGACAGCTTCGTTATTAGGTGTGGCGGCCAGTTCCCTTCCACTCTGGCTTCCCTTCCTCCGTAGTAAGTCAGATACTAAACTACAGTTGAGTCAACTGGCGCGTGCAGGTAACCGGGATTCAACCACATACATTTGCCGTAAGCAGTGAGTGCTCTATCACTACGCTAACCAAATCAGAAACAGAGTGCTCAAATACAGTGGGACACACTACCATCACCAGACGCTTAGAATGTCAACAGATTTAATAAAATTGAACAAACCAAAACGGCACGAAAGAAAACAACGATTATATAATAAACACATTTTAAAATGTAAAGATATGAAGAATCATTAAACAACAGGTCTCTGTAGTTTAAAGACTGAATTAACACTAATTTTGAATTTTTACTTAAAATATTTTGATAAAATTACTTACTTTCCGAATCCATTGCAGCATGTCAAACATCAGAGGTCCAGTATTAAGACACCCTGACTGCCATGCCGTTTTTCTCGAGCAGATCGTCCATCCTACATGCGTGTAGTAGGCTTGTCATGAAAAGTTCTCGGTCCTGGGCAGCAACGTATTTCGTTATTGTAATATTGATATTTGTTTACACATATTTTAGACGTCTGATTAATGTAGTGGTTGTTACTCGCTTTGCAAGGCAGATGTACGAGGTTCAAATCCCACGTTCGTCACGTTTAAGTAGACTCCGCTGTAAATGGGTGCCTAGCATTCGACTAGAGAATTAAAAGGCAGCGAGGAAAGGGACGGGCTGGCCTTACTCATACAAGCTGTGGATCAGTATACTGAAGTCTCTAACAACATCATTCCCTGACACTTGTCTAACTACTTTGGGACAAACCTTAGTTCAGTATACGGGAGTCTAACAATTTCCTTCCCGGCAGAAGTGTAACTACTTTGGGATAAACCTCGAGTTAGTAAATTGAAGCCTCTAACAGCTTCAATCCTCCACAGTAGTGTAACTACTATGGAACAAACCTTGGCTTAGTATACTGAAGTCTCTAACAACTTCATTTTCCGACAGTTGTGTAACTACTATTGAATGCGCCACCGTTGGTATTTAAACTCTCCTGCATTCTCTCGCATATTCAAATGGTGGAAATAGATTTAACGTCCAGTAGCTTCCAATGCATCATCAATAGTAAGAGCTACCCAAAGCAAACGGAAATATCGGTAGCAGCAGGCTTGTCCTGCTAGATGTGTTCTCATATGACTGTAAAGAACAATCCTGGCGCGGCAGGACCTGCTCAACTGAGGCAAACATGTGATAAGTCGGTTATGGAGCGTCGTGCGTTCTGTTCGTTCAGGTGGATCGTTTTCTCTCAGCCTCTGCGATGAAGTAACGGTCTGGGATCTGAGCACCTAAGGCGATACTAGCACGCCAGGAGGAACGATACTAGCACGCTAGGAGGAACGATACTAGCACGCCAGGAGAAACGATACTAGCACGCCAAGAGGAACAATACTAGCACGCCAGGAGGAACGATACTAGCACGTCAGGAGGAACGATACTAGCACGCCAGGGGGAACGATACTAGCACGCCAGGAGGAACGATACTAGCACGCCAGGAGGAACGATACTAGCACGCCAGGAGGAACGATACTAGCATGGCAAGAGGAAAGATACTAGCATGCCAGGAGGAACGATACTAGCACGCGAGGAGGAACGATACTAGCACGCCAAGAGGAACGATACTAGCACGCCAGGAGGAACGATACTAGCACGCCAAGAGGAACGATACTAGCACGCCAGGAGGAACGATACTAGCACGCCAGGAGGAACGATACTAGCACGCCAGGAGGAACGATACTAGCACGCCAGGAGGAACGATTATGTGCAATCATCACCCAGGAGTAGATTTTAATGTTGAAGCTTTTCATTGTATTATTACCTCACCGGTGAAACTTTGAGTAGAAGAATGACAGAGAGTTCGCTTCTTGTGGCAAAGACAGCGTGTTCGATTCCCGTTATCAAAACATTGCCTTCGACCCAGCTATAAATAGATACCTGGCTTACTGTTAGTGAACAAGTAAAAGGAAACTGTTTATCCCACCTTATTACGTACTCTGGCCTAGTACAATACAATTTCTGACACTTCATTCCCGACAGCAGCGTCTGCTAATAGGACTACTTTTACTTTTTCATAAAAAGCAAAGAAAAGACAGACAAAAACAATTTTCTGCTTTTTAATGGACTGTCATCCAGACTGACAAGTCTCGGGACACATCTGATGATAAGTCTATTCTACCCAAAGAATTCAGTCAGAGCACGACACATCCCGGGCGCCAGGTCACCATGTCGAATAGAAATATTCACGTGGCGTTGAACATTTCAGGATCAGTGTCGTATTCAACCCCACAATTTCACCCAGCACGTATACACCCCCCCCCCCCCCCCGAGTTTTGTGGGACACAAAATACATTTTCCCGAGTAATCTCCTCTCCTTCCCCCAGTTTCTCAAAGTTAGACTGCCTGCTTACAAGTGACGCAGTATCTAGGTAATAATATAGAAAATTAATAGCAGAAATAAGGTCTGTATTACTTTGAAGAAAAAAAACAAACAACTCAATTGATACATTTAGAACGAAGATATTGTAGAACAAATTAAACATTTCTTGCACAACCCTACGATGAACCTGTTATTGAGCACTATGCTTGGCTCATTGATATTAAATACGAGGGCCCTTCAAATTAAATCCTTACAAGTGGGACACAAATTTGAAAAACCATGCCTTTGTATTGTAGCTTGTTAATATGGTTGCTAAGAATGTCAAAAATGTTATGCGCTTGTTATCGCGGTGCAGACTAACAACATGACGTTCTAGTTGCAGTTAAAAGATGGCCACCCCCCTATTGACATGCACCAAAGAGAAACCATTTTCTGTTATCCGTTTTTTGGAACAGCTGAGGGGTGAAACCTATTCAATTTCGACAGAAAATTAAGGACAAGTACAGTGATGCATGTCTTTGACTTCAGCAAGTGTATTAGTGGACAAGGGAGTTCTAAACCAGCTCTGGGGTCACTACTCGGCGTGCCAGACCTGGTCGCCAACAGTCTGTACCAGAAATCAAGCAGTTTTGAAACTTCCTACTCCACTTCTACACTTGGTAGAGTGAAAGGCATGCATCCCCGTACTGGACCTCCATTAGCCATATAATATCTTTAGTTTTCACTCCTTGGCTGCTAAGAAAACGGATAACAGAGCGTTGCTATTCTTTCGTGCGTGTCAATAGTGGGACGACCAACTTTTAACTGCGATTATGATGTCCTGTTGTTCATTTGCCCCGCGATGACGCGTACTGGACACTCTTGACATTCTTAGCAACATATTAACAAGTTACAATACAAAGACATAGTTTTTCTATCCTACTTTTAAAATTTTCATTTGAAGCCCCCTCGTATACTTATCATCCTATGCATAAACGCACATGCCACCAACGAAGTGTCCTTACCCCATGTCCTCTGAGTATTTTGTTTGTTCCCAAATCTACTCATACTGAGTTATTTGCCCTTGACACATATTCTCTGGTATCAGGTTTTCGCTGGCGCTTCTTATATCGAGGGGTGTACTGAAGAAGATCTACGCGAATCATCCTAGATATAGTTTAATACAATGCTTCTCAACAGATTCGCAGCTATAGGATAATAGTGAAAATCCCCACCTCGTTGGCCAGGCTGCTATAACGCATGACGAAGACGTGAGATAACGTCCTCATGACCTTGATGCTAACCTCAACTGGTTCCTGTTAGTATAGTCCTGTTTGTCACGTGAAGACAAGGTATTGGACTTTGATGTTAGAGAGTACTGTGTGTACTCAAATCTTTGTTGATGGTTGTGATTTGTGAAAAATCATGCCGACAAGGTATCTTCCACATTTAGTTAAGCAGCCCGTTTATCTCCTCTTCTCCAGATGGCTCCTGACGAAGCATATGGTCACCACTGTAGACGGCTTCTTACAGGAAACTTAAACTGAGGTACTGTGTGTGCTCTTGCTGTAGTGGTATTTGTAACAATGCATTTAACATAATGATTTTGCTATCTCCCTGTATTACTCACATTAACCACATTTAAAGACCATATTCTTTCTTCCCCAGGTAAAGGAGCGTGGGACCCATACACGGATTAGCAAGGTGGGACTGTTCAATGAAAACACATTCCTACGACGGTGAATTTGCACCTGCATTGAAATACCTGGCTAGGTACTACGGTGACATCAGTATAGAATAATAGATAGGTTTGGTTAAGTACATTACTAGACATAAATAAGAACTACACTTACGTAATGACCAATGAGTCCTCATCCTGGACAATCAACAGTGTACATAATAGAAATAATAATAAAAATAATAATAAAAATAATAATAATACTAATAATACTTCTTCTTCTTCTTCTTCTTCTTCTTCTTCTTCTTCTTCTTCTTCTTCTTCTTCTTCTTCTTCGTACGCTGTCAGACGTCAACCTTAATTTTTTCGAAAAAAAGCAGCGGTCATCCTGAGGCTGTTGACACTGCCATAGAGCTTGTCTAGTGTTGCAACTGGTGATGGCCACATCTGCTCTCTCTGATCCTCGTATGTCGGACAGTTTTGCAGCAGATGTTCAGCGGTCATTTCCCCAGTACCGCACGTGCATTCGTCAGTGTCACCTATCTTCAATTTATTGAATAGGTGGCACCTCAGTCTATTGTGGCCTGTGCGCAGTCTGAAGACCACGACCTGCTCTCTTCTGTTCAACTGGTAATAGGCATCGTTTTTTGCGTAGCCAGTATGTTCTGTTTCCCATTTGGCCATGTATCTAGCTCTAATAAGCCTTTTTGACTCTTCGTATGTCACACTAGGTTCTGGTTGTGGTAGTCTTGCACATTCTTTTGCCAGTCTGTCTGCCTTCTCGTTGCCTTGGATGCTACAGTGGGATGGAACATCCTGTACCACTACTCTTTTTGGTGCGGACTGCTGGCATAGTTGACAGAGTACTGCTCTTAAATCATTAAGTTCAGTATTTTTCTTGGCTTTTTCTGGCCATTTAGTGCTTACTAATAATACAACATGGAAGTAGAGGTGCAATAGGAAAACTTGAAATACTGATATTCAAATCGCAAGTGTATGTTTGATGCCAGGTAGGTTGAAAGCTGTTTCTAGCATGTTTTTTTGTGTGTGTGTAGGGGGGGGGGGGCGGGGGTGTTTGTTTTTCGTCAATCTCCAAAATGACTAAACGCAAAATCGATAATGACTTGCAAGATTCAAAACCCCATAGTTTGACTGTGTCGTTGCTTGAAGGTCAAGCGTCTTACTTCTCAGCTATAGCCGATCACCTAATAAACGATTTACGGTTTCTGTTTCTAAGAATCGACGTCAGCGCACTCTAGGCACACCAATAGGTGCTCAGTATGTCTTTCTCTTTCAGCAAATTGCGTAGGGTATGGTTGCTGATGGTTCCTGTAGCTCGCTGGTTGTACACTCTCTTGTTCCATTCTCTCATGCGCCCTACTCTGCTAGAACCTCGTTTGGTATCAAGATGCTGAGCAGCGCATGAGCTGCAGTGGTCAGTGACCCATAGCTGACTGCTAGCGTCAGAACCAGCTAACCATAGCTGTCAAGACCCTTCTACACCTCCACGCGGTGATCCTGGATAACAGGCTGCAGCAGGGCAGATTGGCTAAGGAGAAGAGATCGAAGAGGAAATGCTAACCCGGTACTCAAAAAATGCTTGCGGAAGTCGGATGTGTTGGACCGAAAGGTGCAAATATCGCAGCCAAGCTGTAAACTACAACACAACGCATTCCGTTCTCTGGACTACATTCTGCTACTTACCCTTTCAGGGTTTGGTAGCGGGAGATTGAGAACGAACCTAGAAGAAGAAGAAGAAGAACCTCGTTTAATGTCGAAACTTTGCAGCATGTGGATTGCTGTTTCATCTACTGCAATGTCCTCATATAACAGGCAGTCATTGGTTGATTTCAAAATGTCATTAAACACAATTCAACGGTACTAAGCTCAGGATATATGTGGACTGACAGACTCGCCTTTAATCATTAACACACTGTTGTTTACAGTAACATCAGACTAGACATGTAACTTATAAGTAAAAATGGAACGGGAAACGTAAGGGAAGTTTTATTGCAGACAATGTCGTCGGGGATGATGTGTTAACTTTGTTGTTTAGCTTCTTGTGAGGTCTGATATGATCAGTTCTCGCTACCACAGTACTCAATTGTTACTGGGTCGACTAGGTCGAGTTCAGAAATTGAATCTGGTTCATTGACCGGGACATACTGTCACTCTAACCGTGTTGTGAAAGCCCAGAACAGACGCGAGACGCGGAAATCCCGAGCAGCGGGAACACCTTCCCCTTCTACAAACCTCGTGTGCCCGATATGTAGCAGATGTTTTCGTGCTCGCATTGGCCTGTTCAGCCACATGCGCACGCACACCCAACAGGGAAATCTGTGACAAGGATGATGTCGGCGGTCCTCATCGACAACGATGGACAGCTATTACATTACTGTCACTCTAACCTATCTGCGTGGCTCAGGTCAGACTTAAAATAGCTGTCCAAACCAAAAAAAAAACATACGTCATTCTGTATGAGACAACGTTTTTTGCCAAAAGAAATGAGACACCGAATTTGTCAGCGCTATATGGAGTCAATCCGATCATACGGAAGTGAATCATGAACAATTAGCAAACAGACTATCAGATTATTGGAACTCACATAAGCATGAATGTACAACAAATGTTAAAAATTGCATCGAAAGACTAGTGTAGGCGTAATTAGTGAGACCAGAGCAGTTTATTTGACATTCCGTTATGAAAATGGTAACCAACCAGTTTGACATGTTAGAAGGCTAGATGATCTGGGGTATGACGTATGTTTACAGACGGTGCAATTGATGTAAAATAGAGGACAAAGGAGAGATAGATAGACAATATATAGATAGATAGAGAGAGAGAGAGAGAGAAAGAGAGAGAAAGAGAAAACTTAACTTAACGCCTTTATACTGGTTTAGAAGATTCTGGCAGTCTATGTACAACCAGTTTCATTTACATTTCCTTGCTCTAAACGTTATCCGCAGCCAATCCATCTCAAGATAAAGATATATATATATATATATATATAACTAGATATAGATAGATAGAGAGAGGGGGAGAGAGAGAAAGAGGGAACATACATCACATCCATCATGGAAGCAAATTCATTAAACAATTGTTCGACATTACTAGAGGCAGGCAGCAGTGGATATTCATGAATGCATATAACAGTTGGCATGAAACATGATGATGATAGCGAGCCAGGTTAATCGTTAACAGAAACTTTGCTACACAGTGCACTCGTTAAGCATCGTTCTGCTTAACGCATTCTCATATTGAGACATACACACCATCAGAACAACACATATCTGCGTTTATATATTTATACACTACAACCGAGGAACTCATTCTTGTCAGATCTCCAGGCCTCGCATACAGTCAACGGATACTTGCTGCCAGCTAATTGGTGTGTTTGGCGTACATAGTGATATCAACCGCCCACAGATATCGTGTACTAACAGGCGAGGGAAGCATGTACACAAACGTTACGCAGATAGCTAGCAGCGTGCCAGATAAGTGTGTTTACGTCTATCACAAATTGGCACAGACAGAAGAGACCTTCAGGTTTCCGTCTTGTAATTGTGACAGCCTAGAATGACACACTTGGAAATCTTCCCAGTATGCGTGTGTGGCTTCTTCTTCTTCTTCTTCTTCTTCCTCTCTTTCTTCTTCTTCTTCTTCTTCTTCCTTTTCTTCTTCTTCCTTTTCTTCGTCTTCTTCTTCTTCTTCTTCTTCTTCTTTTTCTTCTTCATTCTTCTTCCTCCTCCATCTTCCTCCTCCTTCTCCTCCTCCTCCTTCTTCTTCTTCTTATTCATCATCTACTTCTTCTTCGTCTTCTTGTTTTTATTTTTCTTGTCCTCATTTTTCTTCTTTTTCTTTTTCTCCTACCGTCTACCCCTCCCCACCTCCCCCTACGTTTTCTTCTTTTTCTTCTTCATTTTCTCCTTCTCCTTGCTTCTATTCTCCTCCTTGTTTTTCTTCTACTTCTTTTTCTACTTCTTGTGCTTATTTTGTTATCGTTCCTCCTCCTGTCTCCTCATCTCCTCCCATCCTTCTTTTTCATCATCTTCGTTTTCTTCTTCTTCTTCTTGCCTCTCCTTTTTCTTATTCCTTTTCCACTTCGTCTTCTTATTCTACAAAAGAAAGTCATACTGTAGGTTTTATTGTACATCCAGAGAAAGCAACATTCTAGAAGCATAATTCTTCAATGATAGACGAATACGCCCACAATCTGTTGACAATGGGAGAACACCAATAATATCATGTCCACACCTTATGCAATGAGAGACACACAGTTCAAGACAAAAATAAACTTTTTTGATCCCTTGGGTGTCTTTTAGACGTTATCAAAGACAAGGACAACCTGATCGTAGTGGGATGTTAATGAGAGAACAGGTTAAAACAAAAACTACTGCTTAGGAACATTCATTCACACCTATTCAAACAAACAAACAAAAGCACAGGAGAATAGCTTATAAATGTATGTACTACGGATCGTATAATACGTAATAAAACACCCCATCTTCCAACACGGAAAAAAGTCATCTCAAAGCATTTAACAGGTGGTTTGACTCAAATGTAACACCACAAATTGATTTAATATTAATAAAGTAAAGACAAAGAAGAATTACAACAGATTCCAAAGTAATCCCGAACATCTTAACAGACACTGACCATCGATCAGTAGTAATGATGCAAACATCTGAGAGGATAAAGGTCAGAAGAAAGAACAATCAATAATCTAAGAAAATTAATTTCGGAAGCTATTGAAAATTAATTAAATATCATGAGATGATAAATATTGTTGAGACACTAAATGGAGAAACTGAATACAGTTAACAGTGATTGGATCAACTTTAAAACAGTCACACAAACACTAAGAAATATGTAACAACATCAAATCGAATCGTAAGGCATGGCTAAGAAATACAACAAACGATATAATGGGATGCTGAAGTTATAGAATAAATACAGATGAAAAAGAAACGTTACAAGGCACGGCTGATGTTCAAGATGCAAGAATATTTTAGTAAGACGAACGACCAAATGTGAAATTAAAATATATGAAGACGATTCATGGAAAATAAAGAGAACAATTAATATCTATGTTTATAATTAACCCAAAAGATAAAACAATAGTATTTAACCAACGAGATTAAGAAATTGGATCTGTAATCCATGGTTACTGTCTAACTGCGTACGATGAAGAAGGATCTGTAATCCTCATTCAATCATTAATAACAGAAACTGATCCTCAATGTTTAACGAACATTGAAGACAACAGCGATGACAAGTTTCAAGAACGTTTCGACCCAACAAGCACACAGCAATAATGCGAATTTATCCCAAAAAACAAACATCATCCATAATCTGAGATATAGTATCAAAAGAAATAGAAACAGCTACGCTAGTATTAACAACACCCTTTGAAACATGTCACCAGGAAAACAGTGGCATTACAAAGAAGCAATTCAAGCTTGTAAAGAAACGTCTGAAGTGGTTTGAGAGCATTCTTTACAACAGCATGTAAAGAAAGAAAGGCATCAGATGGTTGGCAGCAAGCTACAATAGTACGGGTGGAAGAATTTAGCGGTGAAATAAACTAATACTTGTAGAGGTATGTCGTTACTAAATTATACAGCTAACATATATTCGAAAATACTTAACGAATAAGACCAATTGTGGAACCTCAGTTAAGCAAAGCACAATTTGGATTCCGAAAGAAAATTACACGCATTGGTATCTTATTCGACTGAAGACAACTAAGCAAAAGAACAATACTAGTATGCCAGGCGGTTAAATATATATGTATATAGACCAAATGTAAGCTTTTGATAGAGTATATAAGTATAATAGGGAACCCAGTGGTCTCCGTGTATGGTGTTCGCCTTGGGTGCTGAAGTTCGCGGGTTCTTCTTCTTCTACTTCGTACGCAGTCAGACAGTAACCATTATTTTTTTCGAAAAAAGCAGCCGTCATCCTGAGGCTGTCGACACTGCCATAGAGCTTGTTTAGTATTGCCACTGGTGATGGCCACATCTGCTCTCTCTGATCCTCGTGTGTCGGGCAGTGTTGCAGCAAATGCTCAGCGGTAATTTTCCCGGTACCACACGGGCATTCGTCGGTGCCACCTATCTTCAATTTGTTGAATAGGTGGTACCTGAGTCTATTGTGGCCAGTGCGAAGTCTGAAGACCACGACCTGCTCTTTTCTGTTCAACTGGTAATAGGCATCGTTTTTGGTGTAGCCAGTATGTTCGGTCTGTTCACGGGTTTAAATCAAGGTAGAGACCGAGATTTTTTCAAGTGAGACATCCGTTAAAAATGTTCCTTTATCTCTAAGAAGTGAGATCATCCACGCGTGTACATTGGCGCGCACGTTAATAATCCCTTGTGAGTTGGAAATCGAAAAGAGTAGGCTTAACGGCCACTGCTCGGGCAAAAATTCAAGTTAAAAACCTACTCAAATTATTCTTGGTATTCTCGCCACACAAAGAATATGTCGCAAAAAATGGACTGTGTGGCTTTAACATCAGGTCTTGGTTATACGATTAGCGCAGCAGCATAGACGGCGCTGTGCAAGCTGCGGGTCTACCTTGCTCTAATTTACTCTTTCGCCACCACCGGTCCCAAAAATAGGCGTTCGTATATTCCAGGGGCTACCAACCTAACGATTGGTACATATACTGCGATTCACCAGGAAAGTTACCAGCAGATTTTCGCCTGCCAAAAACATACGAAGAAAAGAACACATACCTCCCCACGTCGTCTAACAACACAAGTAGACTGAAAATAGATTAAAGGCAGATTGAGTAGATAATAATGTTCTGTAGGCAATATCAGATGCCTACGAAATTCAAGAACAATAATTAGATAATGGGAACAATATTAGAATTGTAAAGTGTTAGTCATGGCAAAACTAGTGCTTCAGCACGTGTACAATGAAATATATGTGCAGTACTGGCACCTGTTTTAATGCTACATGCCCCAAATGTCAGCGCCACCTAATGTCTGCACACTAGACCTGTGCTTCTGTCTGTCAGTGTTTCCCATGCAGAAGAGTTTGTGTAACTCTCATTGACGTCATTGCCTCTAACGTCGATGGAATTATAAAAGCTAGCGGAAGGCAGCAGTGTCGTGTTATCTTCAGCGGGGAGAGCTGATAGCAATGGTAATTGCACAGGAGCATGACCTAAGGTTCGCTCTGGGTGACGCACATAATTCAATCATTGTCAGTTCATCTGGTATGTTTGTTTAGGAATGCTTTCACAATCAAGATAAACAAGCAAACTTAGCCAAGATACATGTAAATCTTGTTTACTTTCAGCTCCAGACGAAGTATAGAAAGACAACTATGGCTGACCCTTTATTAATGGATGCACCGAATACGGATTTTACTATTCGGCGGAAAACGAATAGAAACCTTCAGCTATTCGATTTTGACGAATACGAATATAGATCTCTAACTATCCAAATAAGAATAGAGACCTTTAACTATTCGGCCGAAGACGAATATTTACCTTTAACTCTTTGGTCCGATACGAACACTTACTTACTTACTTAGTCGATCCTCTTCTACAGTGAGGTGTAGAGGTTCGATACGAACACAGACCTCCAAATAGTTGGCCGAATACGAATACAGAAGTTTAACTGTTCGGTCCGATACAAATAGAGACCTTTAACTATTCGTTCCGATACTTCTTCTTCTTCGTTCATTATCAAATCAAGGTCCCGGTTTCTCTCACAAAGGACGCCGTTATTTGTAAAGCTGTTTTATCTCCATACAGCTTTTGCCACATATCTGACTTGCGAGGCCAGTATTGTTCTCTCTTGCCCTGCGTGAGCGTGCAGCTTTGCAGGTTGTGTTCCACGGTCATGATATGCTCCCCATATGGATACTTGTCATCTGTCCCAATCCTTATCGAGACTGCTATGCCCAGTTCTTAGTTTGAAGATGTTGACTTGCTCTTCTGTAGTTACATTAAAGTAGCTGTCTTCTTTTCGGAATCGGTGTTGATCTGCGCATGTCCCCGTAAAGTTGGCTTTAATTATGATATTGGCCTCAATATATGTGATGCCCAGGTCTGTTTGTGAAGATGCTTCTCTACACTTTGCTAGTTTGTCTGCATCATCATTGCCTTCAATATTGCAGTGGGATGGGGTTATGACCAACCATGGGTGTTCTTTTGAGAGTTGTGTCAGGGAGAATATACATTGCTCGAGATCTTAATGTTTGTGTTGTTTTAGCGTAATTTAGCGTGTCCTTTAAATAATTAGACGAACACAAATAAAGACCTTAAATAATGAGCAGAGCACAATTTAAGACCTTTATATAATGAGATGAACACAAATAAAGACTTTTAATTATGAGCCGAACACAAATGAAGACCCTTAAATAATTACCGATCACAAATAGAGACCTTTAACTATTCGATCGGTTACAAATAGAGATATATATATATCCATTCGACAGAACAGGAAAACAAACAGTGGGTAAACGTCTAACATTGGGTGAACATTTAACATTGGGTGAACGTCTAACATTGAAGGTTGTGCTCATTTGATCGTTGGACTTTTCCTATAATTGTAAAGTAAACAAGAAAAACATTTGACCTTGCTCTGCGTTACGTGGCTGCAATTATGATGCATTTCACCTATTTCACTACAATAACTAATCACTGATCAGTTTAAAAAATCAAGTTCAAAAGTAATTGGTGAATGAAAAATGCATTCGTTTTAATAAATATAAGTCTCTCAAAATGCTCTGCCAAATGACGGAATCTGTTGTCTGAGAACGTGTTGTCGAGTGTGCTTAATAGATGTGCGCTTGGGATACTCGAATAGTCGATATCAAGTTTATCAATACAACAGTCACAATGCGAAGGGCTAACACAAATGCTGAATGTTATACGTTTAAGGTTTTGTTAGAGGGGAGTGGTAACATTGCTTCGATGACTGCCTGCTGACAAAGCATTTGTTGTGTTTCTGTTGGGGGTGATATAAACAAATAGTGCTTGCACACGACGTGGCGACAGCAGTGCCGAAGTGGCATGTAGTCCTCTGTCTAAAACAAAAACAAAAAAGAACTTTCAACAACTTCAACAATGGGAATAAAGTCGTAGAAAGTTCTTTTAAAAATGCTTCGTTTTAACCGTTTAACCGACTGGTAGGTATCCTATGCTTAGTTAGTGGTTGAACCTGTGACATGATAAAGTACTCTTGACTAGGAGCAGCGAGTCAGCTTAGACCGGAAAGGAAACTCAAAGTTATGAATCTGTTTTGAGTCTCAAACTATCGTTCCGTTATTTGACTTATTCGTATTCGATTGCAGGCTGCTGTTTGGCCGATTTGAAATAGTTCACTGAATACACTAAATGACACTGAAACGATTACGTCTAATACGTTGTCCATTCCTACTCTTCACACGAAGACTCCATCAAGCACATATATAGAATCTGACATACACAGGGTAAAAAAAAAAACGTTGATACATAGGACAAATTGCGCTACTATGTCATGCTTGAAAGGTATATGCAAATATATTTAAACACAATATAAGACTCATCGTTGAACCTCTACTCAGCAAATTCCATTTATCGATTCCATAAAGAAATAGTGTACAGATGCCTTAATCACATTCAGAAAATTTAAAGAAAGCACATCAGAACATGCCAAGCACCTGAATATAACATTTATAGATGATAAGAAAGTTTTGGATGGAGTTGACAAGAAATAATTCTAGATGATGTTAAAGAAATTCAACGGAATACAATGAGAATTATTAGAGAATGCTAGACTGATGTACCACATGTATGAAAATGAAATAATAATTTATGAGAACACAGACGCTTTTGAATTAAGCTCAGTAATATGGCTCTTCCCGTGGATGTTAAACATTTATAAAGACGGAATAACACTATAAGAGAGCCAAATTGCATCACAGATGTGGAGTTCAAAACAGGATGCGGTCTACCCAACTTAATACTTGAACTACTCTTTCTAGGAAACCAATGTCTATTATAATGGACGCAGATGGACTACAAATTCATGATTTAAACTGGCAAAGCGTGTAAAAGATATAATATGAAGATTATAACGTCAGATGGAAGCCATGAATATCGGTAGTACACCAGACCCACACAAACATACATGTAACCAATATCAGCAGTATGCCCGGCCTTACAACATACAAGTAGACAATATCAGCAGTATACCTTGCCTCATAACATACACGTAGATAATATCAGCAGTATACCCGGCCCACACAACATACACGTAGACAATATCAGCAGTACACCAGGCCCACACCACATAAACGTAACCAATAGCACATTTAAACAGACAAAACGGCGCTCAAATACCTGAGAAATATTTTCACAACATTGGAAGGCTTGACAACAATTTCGAAACCAAAGACAGAAAGTCCCTCAGGTTACTAATCAACTGTCACCACTACTCAAACGCTTGCCCATTAGCTTAGTCACTAAGCGACAAATAATAACTATCAGCTCCTCGCTACTTGGAACGGACATCCTTACAAAAGGCACATGGGACGAAAATGGCAACGCATAATATGAACTGCCTGTGATAATTCGTCAATGTTAAGGGGAGAGATGCGATTAGAAATGTTGTGAAGAGCTTTTCCTTATGATTGAAAGCATTAGCAAGACAGAAGATACGATGGCTCAGTCGTCTCAAGAGAATAAGATCTGATCAACTAACACTGCGCGTTTATACCGCGAGAATATCGTGTCACAAAACACGAGAAAAAACCACGTGTCAGACGAACACTCTATTACTACCACCGTGCTTCTAATACTGCAGTTCTTCTTACTACTACTACTGTTAATACTGCTACTACTGTTAATACTACTACTACTACCCTTACTATTCCTACTACTTCTGTTAGTACTACTACTACTAATACTAATACTTCTTCTACTACTACTACTACTACTGCTACTACTACAATGACGACAACTACTAGTACTACTACTGCTGCTGCTACAACTACTACTACCACCAGTACAACTAACACTGCCCCAACTATTAAAGCTACTACTACTATCTATCGTATCATCTGTATTTTTCTTGTGTGATCACAGTGACCTTGATCGAATAACAACAACAACAACAAAAACAACAAACAAAAGTGTCAAAATGCAGCAGAAGCTTTAATTTCTTCTTCAGGTGTCCACCCGAAAAGGAATGCGGTATCTCAGTTTACAGCTGCGATATCTGCGTCTTTCGGCCTGTAATAGCCGGTGTGTGCTTTCTCCTCTGTTGTTTAACATCTACATGGACAAAATCGCATCAGAGACTGGTCAAATTGAGACATCTGAAGCAGAAAATAACTCAATACACGAATTACTCTTTGCAGATGATCAGTGTTTGCTGTACGAAGATGAAAACAAACCACATGAACGCGCTTGCGACTACATGTGCTAAATACAATATGAGAATTAGCGAGAATAAAATAGAAACTATGATGACCAGTAGAACTCCTGGGCCATTCAAGATAAGTCTAAATAATATTCCTCTTCAACAGGTCCATGAGTTCGTGTATTTTGGCAGTATTTTTTCGGCAGACGGTAGGATCGACAGGGAAATCGAGACAAGGTGTCAGAAAGCATCTGCAGTGACTTATCACCTGGCCCCACAGCTTAGACACCCGAGCATTAGTTTGGCAACAAAGCAACAGCTGATAAACAGTATATTTATGCCGATTTTGTGCTACCAGTGCCAAACATGGCCACTGTCAAGGGCGCGGGAGAGCAGAATTTCGACTTGTGAAATGAAGTATTTGAGGAAAGTCATCGGTGTTACCAGAAGACCGGAACGACGGCACTACATCTTGTGCCGAATACATTTCCAGGCAGAAAATAAGTTGGTTTGGTCATCTCATGAGAATGCACCCTCATCATCTTCCACTGATGGCTTACAATGCTGGTAAATCTGGCTACAGGGCAAGGAGGCGGCCGCGAGGTAGGTGGATAGATGGCATTAGAGTGATTGTGCAACGCACTTGGCACAGAATAGACGACTTAAGCTCCCCACGACGCTAAACGGCAAAAGTGGAAAGAAAAATAACTAACTATAGCCGGTTTTAGATGATCGTATCTGTGTATCGAGTCTCCCTCCCCACTACGATCTCTATTCTATTAACCAAACTGTACTAGCGCAGCTTGTTTTCAGGGAAACCTTTTGAAGGAGGAAGATGGTCTTGCAAAGCTTAAGAAAGCCGTATACGAACTAAAAACAAAGAGAAGGGTAGTACTACAGCGGATACCATCCCACTGTGGCATGCAAGGAAATGAGACAGCAGATAAGCTGGCAAAGGAGAGAGCAACACGAGTACAAAACAATCTGAACTTATCCTCCGTCTGAAATATGATTTAGCCTATTGCATGCCGAGCACTGGCCCACGGAGAGGAATCTCTACACATCTCCGTTTGGAAACCTTTAAGAACTCTCCACTACAGAAACCTGAATCCAGAGAACTGGCCTTGACATGCAGATATAACATATACAACCTTGGCGAAGGAGAAGAAGAAGACAGCTCGCATTGACCCTAACGTAAATAGCCTGTTGAGTACCTAGCAAGTTCTTATGTCACAAATGTCATGGCCACACTACTGCCCTCGAAGACCAGATATGACAATCTAGAATGCTGTTCCCAGGAATATGTAGCCGTAATGTAGTGACGTGACCTGTATAAACTATACAGTTTCTGTTTTGTTTACTAGTGGAAATAGCGTTGTCATGAATTATAGTATAGTATTATAGTAAACTCTGCCAGGGATAAAGTGTTCGAGACTTTATTGTACTTTACGGATATTAATATGCATAGGTATTGTCTAATTACAGGGACAGCAACAAAACGAAATCTACATTACGGACATAATGCTTTGGTCAGGAACAGAGAAAACACGAAAACGCATACGATAATAAAATTAAGGAAGGCAATCCAACAGACCGACTGAAATTAGAAGAGAAACCACGTAAATCTCTTGAGATATGTGTACGTGTAGTGGTATCTGTCAGTGTGTCTGCTTATGTATATTAAATATGTGTGCACACATTTGATAATAATTTGTGTTTTTGTGTAATTTAATTGTTCGTTTCATGTCTGGCATATTCAAGCCAAAGTGTCCCACCGCGTTTCACACATTCATGGTCACTCTCTGGGTAATAAAGTAAAGGGCAAGAACTAGCGCTCCACCTTATCACCGTGGGTTTCCCCATATGACTGGGTCTCTCTCCGCAGAACGGTATCTCTCCTGCACGAACTCTGTAGCTCTAGCAATGAACCCAGGGATCCCTACAGACATGAACCCAGGGATCCCTCCAGCGATGAACCCAGGGATCTCTCCAGCAATGAACCCAGGGATCTCTCCAGCGATGAACCCAGGGATCTCTCCAGCGATGAACCAAACGATCTCCGGAAAAATTACCGTCTTGACCCGACCATCGCGGCTCAAATTCGAACCACGGCCGTCTGAACACAAGAAATCCCCTGGATAATTAATTCGCCTTAAGCATTGTACTGTGCTGTTTATTTTGTGACTCGTTAGATTCCTTCGTTTGTTCCTGGCAAAGGACTTGTGCCCTGATTGTTTTTAACCTTCTGCCAATCTAGGGTAGCTATACTTTCTTGCCGATATTAGCAGCCCAAAGTGTAAAGAACCATTTTATCATATAGGGGTAGTGTTTTAACGTTTATAATTTCAAACCAAATACTTCCGAAACGCTTAAATGTATCTTTATTCACTATACGTTAACATCTATCTTAGTCCCAGAGTTTGGATTACGAATCTTGTGTTTAAATTACTTTATACCTGATCCCAGACTCGTAATCCAAACTCTTCCTGAAATTCACATAGCAAAGAATAGGACCACTGCAAATCCCGAATAGGGGTGAACATGAGGCTTACAACCTAAACATGACACACCCACATATTGCTAAATAATCTACAAATACAACAGAACATAATGTTTTTTTAATGCAGGCTTCTGCTGGACCTAATCTTGGTGCCGAGGGAAAATGGGAAAAATTTAATCGCAGACATTAAACGAAAAATAGTCTGCACAGATGTTGTTGACAAATGTTATCATACGTGTAACTTAAATTATTTGCACATAAAACCAGACATTTAATGTAAATAAGTTTGCACATATAACCAGACATTTAATGTAAATAAGTTTGCACATACAACCAGACATTTAATGTAAATAAGTTTGCACATATAACCAGACATTTAACGTAAACTAGTTTGCACATATAACCAGACATTTAACGTAAACTAGTTTGCACATATAACCAGACATTTAACGTAAACTAGTTTGCACATACAACCAAACATTTAACGTAAATTAGTTTGCACATATAACCAAACATTTAACGCAAACTACAGTGGTCTGCCTGGGTATTTATGTATGACAAGGACAACAATAGCACCCCTGCCTCACAGAAAGCCTGTCGTAAGAGGCGACTAACTGTGTGACAAAACACCAGCCATGGTTAACTGGTTTGTTTAGATCAGCAAAGATTGCGTCTAAAAGGCTGCTGGTCTACTTTGCTCTAGTGTTTGAGTCTACTAAGATGGGCTCACACATCGGCTAGCCACCCTCCGTAAGCACTTGTCTCAACGCAGCTGGATATTAAGCTGCTCGAGCCTAGCCCGCTAAGCAGGAAACCCTCCTCCCAGCTACATACAGCTCATATCAGAGCTGGGACCTGCACAGGAGCATCTGTCCCTGTAGAAGTACAGGTCCACTAGCTGGGACCTGCACAGGAGCATCTGTCCCTGTAGAAGTACAGGTCGACTAGCTGGGACCTGCACAGGAGCATCTGTCCCTGTAGAAGTACAGGTCCACTAGCTGGGACCTGCACAGGAGCATCTGTCCCTGTAGAAGTACAGGTCCACTAGCTGGGACCTGCACAGGAGCATCTGTCCCTGTAGAAGTACATGTCCACTAGCTGGGACCTGCACAGGAGCATCTGTCCCTGTAGAAGTACAGGTCGACTAGCTGGGACCTGCACAGGAGCATCTGTCCCTGTAGAAGTACAGGTCCACTAGCTGGGACCTGCACAGAAGCATCTGTCCCTGTAGAAGTACAGGTCCACTAGCTGGGACCTGCACAGGAGCATCTGTCCCTGTAGAAGTACAGGTCCACTAGCTGGGACCTGCACAGGAGCATATGTCCCTGTAGAAGTACAGGTCCACTAGCTGGGACCTGTACAGGAGCATCTGTCCCTGTAGAAGTACAGGTCCACTAGCTGGGACCTGCACAGTAGCATCTGTCCCTGTAGAAGTACAGGTCCACTAGCTGGGATCTGCACAGGAGCATCTGTCCCTGTAGAAGTACAGGTTTACTAGCTGGGACCTGCACAGGGGCATCTGTCCCTGTAGAAGTACAGGTCCACTAGCTGGGACCTGCACAGGAGCATCTGTCCCTGTAGAAGTACAGGTCCACTAGCTGGGACCTGCACATGAGCATCTGTCCCTGTAGAAGTACAGGTCCACTAGCTGGGACCTGCACAGGAGCATCTGTCCCTGTAGAAGTACAGGTCCACTAGCTGGGACCTGCACAGGAGCATCTGTCCCTGTAGAAGTACAGGTCCACTGGCTGGGACCTGCACAGGAGCATCTGTCCCTGTAGAAGTACAGGTCGACTAAGAACTAAGAACTAAGTTTGCAAATACAGTAAATATTTAGCTTAAATACGTTTTCGCAAAATATCTGACATTCAGCTTCCATTGTCCACATAATGTCAGAGATGTAACCTTAAATTAGTTTGCACATAAAACAATCTATCAAACATTAACTGAATTTCCCCCAACCCATACAGTTAATACAAATGTATTAGCATATAAAGGCATACAGGTACGTAAAATGGATCGCACATAATCACATAAATGTAATACAATTTAGATGTCAATATAAATGCATATAAATCACCCCTGTGGACCCACAGCAATGGGAAAAAACCGTTCTTAGTTTGTGAAAAGTGCTCACGTATTTACGTACATTTAACGTGAATTAATTTGCAGATAACGCTAGGTTATTGACGTTTTCTGCTGACATCCGCAATTCATTAATTTCGACACAACTCTTGCTGCATGTGATTTATGAAACATTTATTTGAACATAATCTGGCCAACCAGGAAGTGGCTGACTATCCATGTAAAACTGTCCATGTTTGTTTACTCGCATCTCGATTGGCCAGAGCAGGTGTCAACGAGTTATGGTTTATGGCCGATTTATAAATGTTCCTGATGAATTTACGTCATTCCTGCCATTACATTTTCTCGTATCCGGACTAAACGATGCACACATTAGTCTTGGGTTGGGATTTGTGATTGGTGGTGTGGGAGGTGAGGGAGGGGGAGAGGGCTTGTGGTTCGCAACCATTGTTTCAAGGGCCTGTGGTTGAGTGGAGGAAGTATCAAGGAATTTGTTGAGGGCATCTCGTTCTGTGGTGAAGGACAGGGGGTTTAATTGTGTGCTGAAAAATAGTTTGCTAATGCAATCCCATTATGTGGTGAAAGATAGTTTCCTGAATGCATCTCTTCGTGTGGTGATAAATAGTTTCATTAGGGCATCTCTTTGTGTGGTGATAGATTAGTGGTTTGTTGAGGGCATCTCCTTGTGTGGTGATAGACAAGTGATTTGTTTTGAGGGCATCTCTTTGGGTGGTGATAGATAAGTGGTTTGTTGAGGGCATCTCTTTGTGTGGTGATAGATAAGTGGTTTGTTGAGGGCATCACTTTGTGTGGTGATAGATACATGGTTTGTTGAGGGCATCTCTTTGGGTGGTGATAGATAAGTGGTTTGTTGAGGGCATCTCTTTGTGTG
>JAVGWX010000009.1:75949318-76179318 GCA_036924085.1 Ariolimax columbianus | reverse complement strand
CTGTTTACTTGCCAGGGCATGCTGAAGAAGTGGATTTGGTTCACCTAGCTATAGTACAATACAATACGATGCATCTCAGCAGACTGAAGGCAAAAAGGAACACACTATGTCCATCTCGCTGGCCAGGTTGTTGTAACACTTCCTGTTCCAAGTTTGAGGGGGGTGGGGGTGGGGGTGGGGGTGGGGGGGGTATCGTTCAGTATGTCGACTTGTTCATGTAAATCATATTAGCTCCTTCAGGAGCAGAGAGTGCAGCTGCAGTTGCTCTCGTTGCAGGAAGCCTGTCTCAAAGACGGCATATACGGATTTTGTATTTGCCTTATCGGTCCAGATAGAATATAGGGGCACCGTTATAGGAAGGCTTCTGGATACGAGCATTTGCAGTAGCGATGTTTGTAGCAAGTGTTGTGCATGATTAGGCTGCTAATCCCAAGCGAACCTTATTGTGTTGTGCATGATGAGGCTGCTAATCCCAAGCGAACCTTATTTCGAGACCTTCTGCGACATGCTTGGGAGGTTAATGTAGTCCTAATATTTTCAACCAATCAGGTACCACTTGGGTGCATATGTGGTTGTGCAGATATTTTCTGTAGTACTGTGTTTTATATGATAGCGTTGCTAGACCCATGAACAACTATTCGTAGTTAAGCGTTCATCTTACAACAGGATAATGTCAAGAAATTAAAGGGACAAATCATCTGTTCGACGGAGAATCGAATGTGACCGTCAGATTTCCTCAATTGACAAAAATATGTGAAGAGAATGGCACGACGAATCCTGGGGCCCTAGGTGTCCAGAAATGTTGGGGCGCTTAACATCTCAGGACCAGTATCGTATTTGCTCACACAGTATTCACCCCCCCCCCCCCCCACCCCACCTAGTTTTTCAATAAACATTATATTTTCCTACTAAAGTAATTGCGTAATTTGTTCTCATTCCGTCGACTTTCAAGATCTGACTGTCGGCGAATCTAAGACAGAGCACAAATAAGGAACAACAGAAATGGGTTAGCATGATTTTCTTATATGAACATTAGATTTTCACATTAATATTTTGAAGAACAATTCACCCACTACCCTCCGGCATGTTGCACAACCCTAGGAGGAACTCTTCACCCAGCCTTTCACCTGACCTCTGCATCTTTAACCTGGCTCCTAGACCCTAAACACATTTGTCGACTCCTAGTGTAGAGTATCTTCTGACTTTTACTTCGTGCTTGGTAGGTCACAGTGAGTGCACTTAATTTTTCCCATTTATCGGACTCCATTTTAAGTTAAGCATTGTGGATATGAAAAGAAATTTAAGTCCAGCACAAGAAATAACGAAGCATGTTCAACTGCACTGAAAAGTTCGTTCTATTATTAAGCTCAGGACCTTTGAGAACAACAAAAACAGCAACGAAATAGTTACATACTTTCATAAATTAGTACTAGTGCCAATCAAGGGAAGTGTACGATAAGAGCCCCCGCTTGCGGGATACCTGTTTACGGGAAATGCTTCTGGAGTAAAACCCTGAGGAAATATCTACATCCGGTACTATCTCCCGTCGTCTCGATAATGTCTTGCACTGGCCAAAGTTGGCTCAGGACGAGAGAGTGAGGTTGACAAATGGCGCAGTGTCTTGCTCACTTTAATCCAAATCACATTGCAAGTCACCTATTTCAGTAGACACAGCAAAAGAAACGATTGTCCACACGGCTGAGCAGAGAGATCGATCGTCATCACATGTGATGGAAGAAAATCATATAATACGATCAATATAGTGGAGTTGTATGAAAGAACAGACATATCATTTGAAACTGAGGTGAGGAAAATGCTTGGATAGAACGCATATTAAGGAGAGTAGCTGATAGCATTATGTGACAGACTCTGTTTGTCTGCCCGCCTGTCAGTCTGCCTGCCTGTCTGTCTGTCTGCCTGTCTGTCTGCCTGCCTGTCTGTCTGTCTGCCTGTCTGTAGTCTATTTGTGTCGTTAGACGTCGTGTGGAGGTGTGGTCTCTTTTATAAAATATTTTTTTGTGACAGGCAAAAATCCGCTAATCACTTGTCAGGTCAATCCCATTATATGTTACCTAACGCTAAGTTAGTAGCTCCTGTAATATACGATTGTCTATTTTTGGGACTGGCGCTGGTGGAAGCGTAAATTAGAGCAAGTGAGACCCGCGGCCTGACAGGCACCATCAATGCTGCTCCGCTTACGACATACCCAAGACCTGTATAGCCACACAGTCCCCTTTGTTGCGACATATTCGATGTGGGACGAGAATACCCAAGAATAATTTGAGTAGATTTTTAACTTGAATTTTGTCGATAATCTTTTCGATTTCCAAGTGCCAAGGGATTTCTAACGTGCGCACCACTGACCACGGGTGTTTGATCTCACAACCCGGAGATCATGGACAATTTTTATCTGCGACCTCCAATACACGAGGCAGACACATATTTTCTACAAAGGGGCTAAATATAATAGTAATTCTATGCTTCATTCGAAGCGAAAAGGCGAATCATCATTTACAATGGATGTGTACATCTTGATACATGAACGGGAAACATCCACGGTAACACTTCAGATGGTGACACTACCTCCTTTTTACAGATTACATTTATGATTTCTATAATTTTTTGGTTTTTACTTTAAGGTCCTTTAACATTTCATTTGTAACTTCATCATTTCCTGGAGATTTCTTGTTTTTTAATTACCTAAGCGAATCTTCTAGTTCATGCTGGGTCAATTTTACCATCGTGTGCTTCTCTGCTGCAGTTGGTGTTTGTTCTTACATTGTTGTTTTTTAAATATATATTTCTCTTTCATTTTGCTGTTATACTTGTTTTTCTAACCATGCTGTATTTCAATTAATATATCTGATGTAAGCTTTTCAGCTTCTAGATTTCCATTTTCTTATAGGATAATATTTGATTTTTTAAATAGTTTCGTTGTTCAGGGACTTTGCAAGTCTACACAGTTTTGAACCGTATTCAACTAGGTTGAGGCTCACTGTTTCCTACAACTCTGTGTCATACTGCACCCTCCATAATCATTTTGCACTATGATATGGCTTTATTTAGCTATGCATTACTTTCCAGGGGTTAATCTATTTGTGATCATTCTGTTGCATCCTATAGTTCTTCTAGAAGTTTCTGCAGATCCTCTAACCAGTATCGAATGTAATTATTTATAGCTGCTCTGGAGATTGATTTGTTTGCTATTTTTAGGATTGCTCTGTTAAACATTTCTACATTGTCTTCCACTTTTTAATTACAATCTGCAAACGACTACGGTCTTCCATGTATACTTCAGCAACAGCACCAACCTTCCTTGTCCTTGCCATTTTGAATAATAATCTACTAGCTACCATAAATGTTTATATTATCCTTGGCTTCCAGAACAAACAGAACAATGGGACTCGCTAACAAGCAGAAGATTGGTGTCAATAATGTCACTAGTCCCCAGAGATATCCGCCTCTGCACCCATCAGACAGAGAAATCCAGAAAAGTGAGACACGGATCCAATTACCCTGGCTCTACCGACCTGACTCGACACAATGCCATGTCCTTGTTTCCAGACATTGTTCTCTCCTGATATCCAATTCTGGCGTCTGTTAAAGAATCGTCGACAGTTGTTAGGTTTCGACAACTTGTATTTCTTCTTTCACTGGTGCATGTGTTCGATTTGTGAGTTATATGAGTGACGCAAACCAGCCATATTAATATCTTTCCAACACTCTCTCTCTTTTTCTCTCTCTATCTCTCTCTCCTTCTATCTCCCTACCTAATATATATCCAAACACACATACACAAATATACGAACATACACACACACACATATACACATGGCCCATGCTCTGAGTATTGGATGGAGAAATACGTACTTTATTTGGTATTTGCTCCATCTGTTTCATTCAAATTGATTGAGTATCCTTCATCCTTTGATCGTAGGGATATTTAGTTATGATTTGACGTCATTTAGACTCTTTCATACTTTGATCGTAGGGAGAACGAGTAATGAAATGACGTCAGTGAGTATCCTTCATACTTTGATCGTAGGGAGAACGAGTAATGAAATGACGTCAAATTCTTCAGCAAAATCCAGAGCTTTTATCTTTTCTTGTGTGCTATAGTTCCACAGGTTGGGGTAGTCAGCCTCATGCCAACCCTCCTTAGTTCCCTCCTAAAACATGCCTGGCAGTTACAGTGGTGATATTACTTACTAGTAATTCTGTTCCCACAACCACGCGCTATGTAAAGAAAGCTACGCCCTACTCTGGAGGTGTAAGGCCGGTACTATGTTGGACTGTGTATAACAACAATAACGACAGCACTACTATCACCACCACCTCCAACACCAACAACTGAGACCTACAAAGCAATCACAGCAATCGCAAAGACAAGAACATTTTAAGAACTCAGAAAACATGCACTTCAGACTTTTTTTTTTGCTTAGATGTTTGCCTCACTAGTTTCTACTGGCGGAGGCGCGCCATTTTCCACTCCAGACCGTAGTCCATTGGGCGATATCAGGACGCATAAACCAGTGCTTGGATGCATGTGTGCGTCTGCATGCACCTATGCTAGGTTTGTGCGCCCTCAGAAGCTAGCCCAACCAAAGTGCAATGGAAGGGCCTCACCATGAGGGCGCGTGTGAAAGTTGTGCAAGGGTGTGACTGTAGGACAGAGTCAAATGAAAGAGTGAGGTGAGAGAAGGGAAAAGGGGAAGAGTGGCCCCCAGAGTTTCACTTGTGCTTCAGACAACAGAAAACACACAATTCAGACAACAGAAAACATACACTTCAGCCAACATAAAATACACAATTCAGACAACAGAAAACATACACTTCAGCCCACATAAAATTCACAATTCAGACAACAGAAAACATACACTCCATACAACAGAAAACATACACTTCAGACAACATAAAATACACAATTCAGACAACAGAAAACATACACTCCATACAACAGAAAACATACACTTCAGGCAACATAAAACACACAATTCAGACAACAGGAAACATACACTCCATACAACAGAAAACACGCAATTCAGAAACAGAGAAACATAGATTTCAGACAATAGAAAACACACAGTTCATGCAGCAGAAGACATACAGCTCAGACAACAGAAAATATGCACTCCAAACAACAGAAAAGAAGCACTCCAGAAAACATACAGTCCAGCCAACAGAAAACACTCCAAACTCTACACAACAGTAAACATATAATCCACATAATATAACATATACTCCATGAACAGAAAACATGCAGTGCAGACAGCAGTAAACAAACAGTCCAGACAACAGAAAACATACTCCCAAGACAACAGGAGACATACAGTTCAGACAACAGAAGACATACAGTCTAGACAACATAAAATATGCAGTCCATACAACAGAAAATATACTCCAAAGACAACTGAAGGCATACAGTCCAAACAACATAAAACATGCAGTCCAGACAATAGAAAACATACTCCAAAGACAACAGAAGACATTCAGTCCAGACAACAGAAAACACGCAGTCCAAATAACAGAAAACATATATTCGAGTTATAGGCCATATACAGACAAATAATATGCCAAGTAAAGACATCTTATAATGTCACTTAAGACGAGTAACATGTCAGGTAAAACCATAAATTGTCTTGTAAAGATAATTGATTCATCGTGTAAATCGTTTAACATAACAAGCAAAATCTGTTAATACTTGCATGTCTCGTGAAGATGAGTGATACGTCCCTTAAAGTCGAGTAACAAGTAAAAGCATTATCATTACGGTGCATTGGGCCATTGGGGACAAAAGACATCAAAGTTGCAAACCCATGCAGTCACCGGTCAGTGCAGCGTAATGTATGTGTCAACTTATACAGAGAACAAGGACAGTCAACTTGACAGACACGCAAGCCGTTCTTCAGAAGGTATAGAAGGGATGGCTTAGATAATAGCGGATAGCAACAGTTGAAGCCTCAAACCTCCAGGGGTTGACCTGGATATATTGTCCTGGTCATGCTAGGGTTCAGGGCAACGAACGAGCTGACATCTTAGCTTCTCAAACTTCTATCATGGACACGCTAGTGATGGAAATGAATGGCATTTTGAAATCAATCAATGACTGCCTTTTGGATGAGGACACCGCAATAGATGAAGCAGCAATCCACAGTATTGAGATCAAACAAGGTTCGAGCGGAGTGTGGCGCATGAGAGGACGGAGCAAGTGAGTGTACAATCAGCGAGCTACAGGGGCATCAGCATCCAGACCCTGCGCAATTTTCTGAGAGTGACTGAGCACCTATGAGACTGCCCAGAGTGCAAGGACGTCGATTCTTAGAAACAGAAACCGATAGAGAACAACCTTTCTTCGTTTTCATTCATCTTCCGATCAATGTCCAGAATCAAGATGTAGAACAATGCATGAGCTGTAGCGGGCCACGATCCAAAGCTGACTGATAGCTCTAGGACCAGCGGTTCATTGCTGCCAAGACGCCTTCCCACCTCCATGTGGTGATCCTGGATAGCAGACTGCACCAGTGCAGACTGGCTAAGGAGAAGGGATCAAAGAGGAAAGGCGAACCAGGTACCCAAAAATGTCATGCTAAATTTGGATATGTTGAATTCTTAAGGTGCAAAGCTATAAACTACGACACATCTCATTCCGTTCTCGGGACTACATCCTGCTACTTGCAAAGTCCTTTTCAGTGATTGGTAGCAGGAGTTTGAGAACGAAGAAGAAGAAGAAAAAGAAGAAGAAGAAGAAGAAGCAGAAGTAGATCAAGGTCTCCGTTTCTATTACAAAGGATTCCGTTATTTGAATGTTTATTTCCATACAGTTTTTGTCTCGCAGTGCCAGTCTTGTTCTCTCTCTCTTCCTGCGTGAGCATGCAGCTTTTTGTAAGATGTGTTCCATCAGCATGGTATGCTCCCCCACATGGACACCTGTCTTTTGTCTCAATCCTCATTTTGTTGTGAAGACGACCCTTCAATCTATTAGTTCAGTTCTCAGTCTGAATATGAATTGCTCTTCTCTAGTTCAAAAATAGTAGTTGTCATCTTTTCGGAAGAGAGTGTTGATCAGTCCATGGTCTAGGCCTCATTTTACATGATGCTCAGGTCTGTTTGTAGGGATGCACCTCCACACTTTGCTAGTTTGTCTGCAGCTTCATTGCCTTCATCCTTGGCATTCGTTGGTACGATTTCGTCCGGAATCTAGATGTTTCTGCAAGGACACATCTCCCCCCTGTCTCGGTTATCCCGGAACGTCGCCGTATTTCCCTGTTCGGTCATGTTGTCCGAGTGGACAAAGAGGTCCCAGCTCAGCAGATTCTTCAAGAGACAGTCAACAGTGTTAACGGCCTCCACTCTACTGGAAGCGCCGGACAGTCGACCTCGAAACACGTGGCTCCAATAGGTAGCAGCCTCCCCATCTGCCTTACAGGAGGCCTGGCAGCACGCAGTTACAACTAGACATGGTGGTGTTCATCCGACGCAACGGGCCTCAGACGCCTAAGCGAACATTATTATTTTTCATTGCCTTTGATATTGCAGTGGGATATGATCCACTGTATGGAAGATCTGCTGGGAGCTGTGTCAATGAGTACATATATTGCTCGAGATCGCGCCATCTTTGTATTGTTTTAACGCTGCTAATACTGACAAGTCATCATTCAGGAGTACTGTATTGTTGTTTTTATGGTGGGCATCTTAATCTTTCATTACAAGCTCGACAGCGATCTTAGATGCCTCTGCTTGCACACAAATGTTATAGATGTATGTTCCCGTTGGTAGAACTATCTGTAACAGACTCCTCGACCTCCATTGGCTTATGAGGTTCGAAACCGAGCTCCACTGACAAAAGGCAGATACCCCATTAAAGATTACTAATAAATATTATTAAGACCTAGACAAAGAAATGATTGTATTAAGTTAAATTTATAGTTGTTTCAGAGTTATTTTGTACTTACTTATGTCTGGCGACTACGGGACCTGGTTCAAATTTCCGGAAGCAAATTTAGACCTCTCTGAAGACTAACACTCTATCCCAGACAACAGTGTCCTCTACGAGACTACATTTTTTTCTTACAATTCGCCATTCACAATGGTTTTTACAAAATTATTCAAAAAGAAGCAACGCAGAATAACTTTTAATAATATGCTGGTTTCGACCTGAAAAAGAAAATATGGTTTCCCAGTGGAATGCGTTACTTCTTTACTCGAGTGTGTCGTAGCGACGTGCGCAAGGCTAACTATACTGCAGATGTGTTAGTTCTAGGCCTTGCGTGTTGGCTAACGCCACGCGCTGAGAGAGTGATTATGCGCGTGTCGTTCCGAGTCTAACATCACAGTCGGATGTGCTCAAGCATACATGTCAAGGTCAGTGTGGGTTATAAGGTCAAGTACGCACGCGAAGTCTAGTATAGTGTTTATCTAATAGTGAGTAGACAAACTAGGTTAGTAATGACAGCAATCACAAAGGGAAGTATTTTTGTGTTCTGAAAACAAATAAACTGAACAACTGAAAATAAAGCTATCCGGAATCGAGCACATCGGACGAAATCACATAGCTACTCGTGTACGATTTTCGTTCTGAAACTCCGGCTACCAAACCCGGAAAAGGGCTTTGCAAGTAACAGCATTTAATCCGTATAATAGAATGCGTTGTCTGGTAGTAAACATCTTTACTGTGATATTTGCAGCTTTCACTCTGAAACTTCCAACTTGAGCATGGCATTTGTGGGTACCGGGTTAGACTCGCTCTTCGATCCTTCTACTTAGCCAGTCTGCCCTATTGCAGCTTGTATTTAGGATCACCATTTCGAGGTGGAGAATAGTCAGCTCTGGGTCACTGACCCTGACGTTAGCAGATAGTTTTTGGTCGTTGACCGCTACAGCTCCTGCCCTGCTCAGCATCTTGATACAAGAGAGAAGTTAAGAAATTCGATTTCAAATCATTGCGTTCAGGACCAGAGAATGCAAATGTGGCCATCACCAGTGGCACCAATAGACAAGCTCTATGGCAGTGTCGACATCCTCAGGATGACCGCTGCTTTTTTCGAAAAAATACAGGTTGACGTTTGACAGCGTACGAAGAAGAAGAAGAAGAAGAAGAAGAAGAAGAAGAAGAAGAAGAAGAAGAAAAAATCATTGCGTTCAAAGTGTGTCTGGCCAGGGTCATGTACAGCATACTGAACAAGACTCCACTTCTCGTCCACGTCTTGTACCTGTAAATACGCTGTGTTGCAACAGTCTGCCAACGAAATGGGATTGAAACTGTGACCACCCCTTTCCCAGAAACCCCCTTCCCGCCCCCATCATATTGGTGAGCTTGCTGAGATGCCTCTCAATACACTACAGCCAAGAAGTTACAGGTCTGCCTTCTTTGACACGCCTCAGTACGTGTAGCTTCAAACAACCACACATAGCCTAAGGATAATGATATTCACACTGACACATGTAGTATCGATATACTGACACTTGTAGTATCGATATACTGGCATCTGTAGTATCGATATACTGGTAACTGTTGTATCGATATACTGGGACTTGTAGTATCGATATACTGACATATGTAGAATCGATATACTGAAGCTTGTAGTATCGATGTACTGACTCTTGTAGTATCGATATACTGACATATGTAGTATCGATATACTGACACTTGTAGTATCGATATACTGACACATATAGTATCGATATACTGACACTTGTAGTATCAATATACTGACACATGTAGTATCGATATACTGACACTTGTATAACCGATATACTGAAACATGTAGTATCGATATATTAGCAAATGAAGAATCCAAACACAAGCACTTGTAGTATAGATATACTAGTGTTTGCTATATCCATATAATAGCGCCTATGATATCGACATACTAACACTTGTTGCATCGATGTACTAGTACTTGTAGTATTTATATACTGGCATATAAAGTATCGATATACCAGCGCTTGAAGTATCGAAATACCAGTGTTTTGCATTTTGATATTTATTGTCACAGATGGAGAAGTAACGACATTTTCTTAAACGCCAATGTACAATGTCACAGCTTATACTTATTTGGTTTCCCTTTCCTGGCTGTATTTTCTTAAACGCCAATGTACAATGTCACAGCTTATACTTATTTGGTTTGCCTTTCCTGGCTGTATTTTCTTAAACGCCAATGTACAATGTCACAGCTTATACTTATTTGGTTTGCCTTTCCTGGCTGTATTTTCTTAAACGCCAATGTACAATGTCACAGCTTATACTTATTTGGTTTCCCTTTCCTGGCTGTATTTTCTTAAACGCCAATGTACAATGTCACAGCTTATACTTATTTGGTTTGCCTTTCCTGGCTGTATTTTCTTAAACGCCAATGTACAATGTCACAGCTTATACTTATTTGGTTTGCCTTTCCTGGCTGTATTTTCTTAAACGCCAATGTACAATGTCACAGCTTATACTTATTTGGTTTCCCTTTCCTGGCTGTATTTTCTTAAACGCCAATGTACAATGTCACAGCTTATACTTATTTGGTTTCCCTTTCCTGGCTGTATTTTCTTAAACGCCAATGTACAATGTCACAGCTTATACTTATTTGGTTTGCCTTTCCTGGCTGTATTTTCTTAAACGCCAATGTACAATGTCACAGCTTATACTTATTTGGTTTGCCTTTCCTGGCTGTATTTTCTTAAACGCCAATGTACAATGTCACAGCTTATACTTATTTGGTTTCCCTTTCCTGGCTGTATTTTCTTAAACGCCAATGTACAATGTCACAGCTTATACTTATTTGGTTTCCCTTTCCTGGCTGTATTTTCTTAAACGCCAATGTACAATGTCACAGCTTATACTTATTTGGTTTCCCTTTCCTGGCTGTATTTTCTTAAACGCCAATGTACAATGTCACAGCTTATACTTATTTGGTTTCCCTTTCCTGGCTGTATTTTCTTCCTTTACAGTTGGTTAGATACCCAGTTACGGCTGTGACCACTGAAACGTACCAATAAAGGAAGTTGAACTTCAAGTGTTTGCCGTTTAAGGTTAAGGCTCTGCCTGTACGCTAATCAGAGGTTCATGTCTTTATTCTTCACAAACAATTTAAAAAAAAAATAGAAACATTTTCATTTCATTTCATTTCATTTCATCTTTTTCTTTCTTTTCGCTTTTCTGCCATGTTTGTACAAACATTCAGAGTCAGTTTATGAAGAGGTTTCTTGACCAGCCCTAGTATGTGTTTCGTACACGGGGAGTTTCACTGCTTCTGTTATTTTTGCTCTTCATCTTTTGCATGGACGGCCCTTGGCTTTGTTTCGAAGGTCGGTTAGGTACCAGTTAGTAATTTCCTTACTTTTATCAATTTGCTCTGACAACGGCTAACTGCGTACTCTTACCGATTTTCAACTGCGAATGTTCTTTTACGTGAACAGCGTGTACACGGGATATCACAGTATTTTTCGTCAATCTCGAATATGACTAGGTGCTGGTCTGAGTATCCTGCGGTAGAAATGTTCTTTGCTTTTTGTTCCTATGGCTTATAGTTTCTACAGGATGGTGTAGTTGGACACTGTGTCCAACTCTCCCTAGCCGCCTCTCGTAGCATACCTGTCAGGTTACAGTGTTGCTATTCTTTGCTCCATTGTGAGCCTCAGTAACTCACGGGTTATAGTCATGTGATACAGAAGTCAATCACGGACATTAAGTTAATAAACGGGACTGAATTAGAAGGCACACATATGTGACAGGAAATGTTTGGAATACCAAAACCCACCTTGGGATATCGACAGCTACAGTTTTTGTCTTCTTCTTCTTCTTCTTTTTCTTCTTCTTCTTCTTCTTCTTCTTCTTCTTCTTCTTCTTCTTCTTCTTCGATTGACCTGATGCTATGCTTCTAGCCCGGCGAGGTTCACGAAAGGGGTTTTTGTTTCAGGTCTTCACCGGTCCACCACAGCTTGCGGAGCATGGTCGCTTTCCCGGAACAAACTGCCTTTCTTTGGTCTGTATAAGCAGGGCCGTCTGCAGGATGTGTTCTGGTGTTTGCTTTGCTGCTCCACATCTCACGTAGCGGTGCCTCTGAGATCAATTCTGTGGAGGTGGGCCTTGAGTCTGCAATGTCTCGTTCTAAACTTAAAGATCTTTGTCTGCCAATCTCTGACAAGTTTGTCTATGCTGTCATTTTCTGGCTTGTATACTTTGTGCTGGTCTCTCCATCCGTTCTCATGACCACTACAGTGATGAGATTGTCCCTTGACAGACAACTGTGGCTCATCACGGCGCAAGTGGAAAAGACAAAAGTAGAGAGAGCGATAGCGAAAGCGAGAGAGAGAGAGAGAGAGAGAGAGAGAGAGAGAGACAGTGAAGAATACAATGACAAGTTGAGCAAAATATCGCCGCTGTGTTGGGCGAGGTCATGATTGTACAAAATTCGCTTATCGCACACATTATCAAACGCATACACAAACTTATAGGCATGTTACGTTAACAGAAGGTTACTATCGCATTCTGGCAACGAGAATGGATGCTGGTAAAATAAACAAGATGTTTACAGATAAAGAATGAACTAATCATTTTCAGAAGTGTATTACGGCGACCTGAAGAGGAATAAGCTAATTTAAGAACGTAACCTGCCAGGATAGACCGAGCAGCAGGCTCACTAACTAAAAGTGTCAATAATATCAAACTTCAGCAGGCCCAGGACTGCACATATCAGGAGTATTTCCTCAAAGGATGAAACGCTGGATAAGGAAATGCACAAATGATGCCAGAAAGCCTCCTCAGTTAGTTAAACCAACCAACACACACACACACACATACACACACATACAAACGCACAAACACACACACACACGAACACACACACACACACGCACGAACACACACATACACACACACATACACACACACTTAATATATATATATATATATATTTATATATATATAAATATATATATATAAATATATATCATTATCATGTAATTTGCAAAACGTCGCTCCATCACAGTCCGTCTGAAGGAAACTCGATCCCTTGCCAAAGCTCCAGAACATTCTTTGACATCCTGGTGACATTGCCTTCTTGGTCTGTCTCTGTCTATCTTGTCCGATACCAAACCTGGTGATCCTGGATAATGTGCTGCAACAGGACAGACTGGTTAAGGAGAAGTGATCGAAGAGGGAAGGCTAACCCGGTACCCAGACTGGCTAAGGAGAAGGGATCGAAGAGGGAAGGCGAACCTGGTACCCAAAAATGCCAAGCTGAAGTTGGATGTGTCAGACCGAAAGGTGCAAATATCGCAGTCAAGCTGTATACTTCGACACCACGCATTCCGTTCTCTAGACTACATCCTGCTAGTAGCAAAACCTTTTCAGTGTTTGTAAGTTGGAGTTTGAGAACGAATGAAGAATAAAAAAAAGATGATAGATAACATAAGAATAAGCCTTCACAAGAAAGAATTACAACATCATGCTACAAAATTAGCCCAAGAACAAAAGAATTAAACCACCCCCCCCCCCCTTTTCTCCACCCCCCCCCCCTAACCGTCGCTTACCGACCACAGGTCGATGGACTTATGAACTGGCATGTCGTGGCAACCGACATAAGATGGCAGTGCATTCGGTCAGCCACTCCTCACTGTAGAAACTACAAGTCCCGTTTTTATGAAGAGATGACCTCAACTTCCAACTTCAGACAGTAGGAGAGGAGCGACATTGCATTTAACATCATGCACGTAAGTCCAGTAAAGATCCCGTTAACACGCCATTGTGGCATATTGGGAACATGGGTTCAGGCCCTAGCAGCATCTCATGGACGATAATCAACGTCAGACAATCCTGGGGATATGGAGGTATGGAAATGAAAGACAGTCTAAGCCAGTCTGCATGGTACACGATAATGATGGTGTGTTACGTTTCCCAAGTACATATGAACAATCGATTCCGTTTCAGCTGTCTGTGAAGAATGGGCTTTCAACTAATATATCCCAAGTTAGTGGACGGTAACCTGCTTTCTTCTTCTTATTCGGTACTTGTCCTAATAAGGACGTTGTGACGTTATGTCACAGTTAATATCGTGGTTGTGATATCTGCACCCTTCGGTCCGACACATCCGATGTCAGATTGCTGTTTTAGTTACCATATTCGCCTTCTCACTGTGATCAATATTCTCATAACCAGAATGCACAAGTGCAGCATGTTCCAATGGCCATATTCCAAACATGTTTCCAAGAGAAAACTGAACATCATTATCTGAGACTCTGGGCAACAATCTAAGAACGACTAACGAATCCAAACTAAAATGATTGAATTGGATAGTGATACGATAGGACATCCGATGCGAACTAGAGGCGTCACATTTCTTGTGGAATGTTTAAAGGGAATTGAAAATGATAATTCAAAGTCCGAATTTGGTTCCAACGCAGAGTTAAAATATTGGAATTAATGTCTGCCTTGGTTCCAAGGTAGAGTTAAAGAATTGGAATCAATTTGAAAGCCACACCCTAGCCCTTCTTTCACTTCATCGTGAATGGGCTACCCTTTCAGTTGGAGCTGCTATAGGAAGTATGCACCACAGCTCTTAAATATGCTCTTGCACCAGTGGCTCCTGTATCAGAGTTTGACCCACAATGTTGATGTTGTTAGCTTTATAACCTCGGTTGATCGGCAGTTGTCACATGTTGCTGTGAGTGTGGCGGTGGGTGAAAAAAAGGGGGAGGCAGTGTATTGTCTAAACTTGTTGCGTCTACATTAGAAATCTTCAGACAAAACCCATTTCTTTTGTGGATCTCAGCGCCTCCTCCTGGGGATGAATGAATGTCCCCTTCATACACGTTGTAAAAGAGGACAAAAGAGGGTTGTGAATCGAGGTGACAGATGGGATCATAGAAATGGAATAGCTATAGAAGATATCACTGTAAGACTACTCCCATTGGTTTGGTTTCCTGTAAGCTGCAATGCTGGCGCTATGTTTCACGCAAAGCGGAATGGAGAAGAGTTAGGAAAACCTACCCAATACACTGGACCGACCCTGAATAATGTGTAATGTGACGCGCATTTAAAGCAACACCTCTCAGCACGTTTTTAGTTCTAGAATAGCGCTGCACAAATCGAATTAGGTTAGCGGTACCTGTCAGGGATAAATTATCGATTTCTGAGAGCACAGGCAGTCGGGAATTAAAGGTCACTTTCTTTATTCAGAAAGACAGCTTGAACTTCGCCGGCTGTCTTGTGAAATGTTTGTAACAGTTTGGGTCCTTCGGTAAATCAACATTTCGCTAGAAAGGTGTGCATGTGTGATATCTTTGTTGCTATATGTTATTTACTTGATTATTTTGAATATCTGGCTACGTACATATTTTTGGTCAAGATATTTTCCATTTTCTCACATTAAAAAAAAAATCAATAATTTGTAAAAATTATTCTAATGTCCTGACATGCATACTACAATACAAAATAATTATAATGTCCTGACATGCATACTACAATACAAAATAATTATAATGTCCTGACATGCATACTACAATACAAAATAATTATAATGTCCTGACATGCATACTACAATACAAAATAATTATAATGTCCTGACATGCATACTATCATACACATTAATTATAGGACATGTACACTAATTTACACAAAATAATTCAGCTTCAACAAGTGCTAATCCCAGACTGGGTGCCACATCATCAAGATGACAAACATGTACTGGTGTAACGTCCTGTTTGCAACAACGTAAGGCGAGATCCTGCCTGAAAACCGACTTTTAAAAATTAGTATAAAATATCACACATTGTCACTGTTCATCTAGCAAAAAATGTTGACGTCTACCATCTTCACGTTGGAAAAGAGAATAGAAGTCTACGGAATGTGGGTACGAAAAATCATCTCTTACATTTCATGGAAAGAGAATAAAAGAAATGTTGAGGAATTGAAAACGGGGATGAGTAAAAAGAGAATTAAAGACCGAAATATAAGCTGGACAGTTAAGATATTTTGACGGCATAAAAGACATACCTTCTTGTTGAAGACCATACTAGAGGGTACTGTGGCAGAAAGTCGTCCAAGAGGCAGACAACGTTATAAGTTCTCCTCCGGATAACAACAGGAAGAGAACTGCGAAAAGCCCGTCAGATTGTACTATTACGGTAAGAGATGGAGTATTCTGGAGGTCGATTGCAGCCGACCTTCGATGCAGAGATGGCACTGGAATTGAACTGACCAGTCGACCTTCAAAGCAGATATGGCACTGAAACTGAACAGACCAGTCGACCTTCGATGCAGAGATGGCACTGGAACTGAACTGACCAACTGAACTGACCACCCGACATTCGATGCAGAGATGGTACTGGAACTGAACTGACCAGCTGAACTGACCAGCCGACTATCGATGCAGAGATGGCATTGGAACTGAACTGACCAACTGAACTGACCAGCTGACCTTCGATGCAGAGATGACACTGGAACTGAACTGACCAGCCGACCTTCAAAGCAAAGATGGCACTGGATCTAAACTGACCAACTGAACTGACCATCCGACATTCGATGCAGAGATGGTACTGGAACTGAACTGACCAGCTGAACTGACCAGCCGACTATCGATGCAGAGATGGCATTGGAACTGAACTGACCAACTGAACTGATCAGCCGACCTTCGATGCAGAGATGACACTGGAACTGAACTGACCAGCCGACCTTCAAAGCAAAGATGGCACTGGAACTGAACTGACCAACTGAACTGACCAGCCAACTATCGATGCAGGGATGGCACTGGAACTGCTGACAAGCCGACCTTCGATGCAGAGATGGCACTGGAACTAAACTGAAGCATATTTGTTAAAATCTCACGGGCCTCTTTGCCCAAACTCACATGTCATTTCACCATAAATATGGTTATATTATCCTATATGTGAAATAGAGACATACAAACGTCCGGATTTAACCAAGAGGGATTCGACCGTGGTTGAAGAGGGAGTTCCTCGCCATAATATAATGTAAAAGTACCTAACCCCCAATACATTAGACACCCAATAAAAGGTAACAGTCGATTCTCAATACAAAGTGTGAATTCATTATCGATTAGATATCATTTTATTTGAGTTTTCCGTCACATATTCCCTTAACGGTTTCGAAAGATTACATTTACATTTTGATAGCTGTTACAGATTTGGGGAACTCACAAATAATGTACGCAGAATAATACATAATGAAGTTACTAATCCTAGGCGTTCCTTTTTTTTTGGTCGTATTTTACAGCTTGTGGAAATAGATGTGTACTGGCCATATGCTTTCCTTTTCAGGTAATGAACTCAGGATCTACAGTGGCATATACGACGAGCAAAAGGACGTGACGACGTCACGAATCTAACTTTGAAGCAACAGTGACAAAGGAATCATTGGATAGAGAGATGAGCAGAAATAATGGAAATTGAATAAACAAGACGGGATAGGATAAATCGTACAGGACAACTAGTGGAGTGAGAGAAAGAGAGTGAGAAAAAGAGAGAGAGAGAGAGAGAGAGAGAGAGAGAGAGAGAGAGAAAGAGATAGAGAGAGAGAACGAGAGAGAGAGTGTATGTGTGTAAGAGAGAGAACGAGAGAGAGAGAGAGGGTGAGAGAGGAGAACTATAACCGATAGAAGGTATATTCCGTGACTTAATTCCCGACGTTAGAAATATGCCAAGCCTAAGGGAACAGACACCAAATCATTAGCAGATAAACAACGGGAACGTTTGCATAGAATGGATCGATCCGGTCAAGAGATTTGCTGGAGTAAAAGTGTAACGAACTTGAAAAACTGCAGATATCGATGAACTCATTCAACGTTAATGTATTCAGAGAATCGTTTTCAACCGCTTGGACGTATTAACCATATCCAGCTAACCAACACACTTTATATATCTTGTCCTAATTTGATTACATAAGAAATGAGTGCGTGATTGCATTTTTGACATGTCAATGTTATCAAAGTTGCTGGTATCGATTATCTACATGCAAGGATATCTTATTAATCTCTACAATTTGCGATCTTGCACATCCGAAAAAATGCCACCTCAGCGAATAGAAGATTAATTTGTCCAGTGCAGAAGACAAAGACAAGGTGGCACAATTTGAATATGCATGTCTATCATAATCGCGGTTGTGTGTCAAATATTTATAATGACCCATAATATAATATATTGAGGGACAATTATATTTAGAGTAATGAAACATATGGTTAAGTCATCAGAAGGTTTCATCCATGTTGAACAGATGGTCTATCTTCAAGTTTCTTGACACTACCAGATTTAAGGTCTTGACCCTGACAGGGACACAATTACACTGAAATTCCTTTTGGTTCAGTTGTCGTCCCCTTGTATTACTGGATTCTTGTGATTACCATACGATAGACAACCATTGTTGAAGATTAATTTGAATTGACCACCCCTACTGATTAATCGTATTGATGATCTTATTTAATTAAAATGTGTGTATGAAAATAGTAGTTACTTGTAAGTAACACATATTCTGCATTGAACGTAAGCATTATCTCTCGGTAATTGGTAAATAAATGCATTTTGATATCTTAAAATGTTTGTACCTTTGTCATTAACGTTCTTCTGATTATACTGCGATACAGCACAATAAAAGTGCATTTAAGGACAGAAGAAAATACAATCTTTCATTAAAAGCACATTTTCATTAAGATAAATTGTGGCAGAAATGCCAACATATTTATGCAATTTTGTCGTGAAGTCCAGACAAAGAAATGTCCATTATTATACACTGTTAGACAGCCCGCGTGCTAGACAAGGCATGTCACCCTGACCCTACAGCAACAAATGGTTTGTTAAGTTAGAAACGAAGGAAATACCGTGTTTTTTAAAAACATGATTTATGTGTGTATGGCGTAGAATAAAATCTAAGGTATGGAAATAATCCAGTCTAATGTCAGATTGTGGCTTATTTGAAGTATTGTAAATAATCCATCGTCCATTGTCAAATTGTTGGTCTATTTTAAGACACTGTAATAATCCATCATCTATGGTCAGATTGTGGGCTTATTAAAACTATTGCAATAATCCATCATCTAATGTCAGATTTTAATTGTTGCCTTTCTGCAATGAGTGTCTGTGTTTCCTCTGTTATATAGCTCTGTGTCTTGTGCAATATCTTTGGAATAATTTCTTTTGCTGTCGAGATCAAAGTATCCTTTGCGTACGATGTCAACTCCTCAGATGTCATCTCTTTCTGTACAGCAAGCAACGCCTCAAATTTGTTTTCTACTGTGATGTTTTATTCAGTGGATATTGCCGATACATCGAAGCGTATTGGCTGGCAACCTTTGTTGATCCTACGTAGTCTTGTTTGGAAAACTGCAAACAGTAATTCATGGTCCGTATCGCAGTCTGCTCCTGGCAGCGTTTTTGTCGCCAGCACATTTGATCTCCATCTTTGTTGCACTAGGATGTAGTCTATTTGATTTCTGCTGTTGCCATCAGGGGAGGTCCACGTGTACAGTCTTCGTGGATTTTGTTTGAAGAAGGTATTGGCAATGGAGAGGTTGTTTTCCGTGCAGAATTCAACCAGTTTTTCTCCTCGCTCATTTCTGTGTCCCAAACCAAAAGGTCCTCGAATACTTCTCTCCTCTTCGGCTCTTTCCTCTCCGACTTTCGCATTGAAATCTCCAATGATGACCAAGATGTCTCTTTTTTCAACTTTTTCCATCGCTTCTTGCAAGGTGTTATAGAAATCATCCATTTCACAATCGTCTGCTGCTGATGCTGGTGCATACACTTGAATTATTGTTAAATTTCTAGTCTTTTTCTTTAGTCTGATTATAATTATGCGGTCGTTGACTGGATTGTAACCGAGTAGTGAAGGTGCTGTCTTCTTTGACAGAATAAAGCCGATCCCGCTTTTTCCACCCTTGTCCGTCCCAGAGTATATAAATGTTTCTCCTGAGGAGCTGGTACAGTGCCCTTGACCGGCCCATCTATGCTTAGATACTCCAAGAATCTCTATCTTGGTTCTCTTCATTTCTCTTCCGATCATGAACAACTAGCCCTGGTATAGGCTCCTGACGTTCCAGGTGCCTATTCTTAGTTTTGTTTTTAGTCCCATTTAAGAGTTGTCCACTGTAATGTAGTCAGGCTTTAGACCGTCATCTATATTACTTGTACTGACTCTGAAATCGGCCTCTTCCCCAGTTGGCGTCGATGATCTGCCTGGCCTGAGGGCCTCACCATCAGATCTTTGAGTTTCGTTTCTCTCGACTGTCATAAGTTTCTTGGCATTTTACATCCAGTAGTTTGCCATTGCTTTCTGGACGTTGTTCTGGCCGCTTACCAATTATGGTCTCTGGTGTGCCCTTAGCCCGATACCAGGCATTTCCAGCTCCCGCTTTCAGAGTCGTTGTCGCACAAGTCGATCTTCCGCCTCGTCCCCCAGCAGCTGTGTGTACTTGTCAGGGTTTGGACTCCCCTTTTTGTCATTTCACCCACGTAGTTTAGCCGGCCAGCCAAAGCCGTTGACCGTGAGGTGGCGCTGCCGTACACAGGCAGACGCTAGGAGCCATACGTGAGCTAGACAGAAGCGGGGGAACCAAATATGATCCTGGCCATCAAGGATGTGGCTGCCTCTCACCGTGAGGTGCTATCCCTTACACACTTCTGCCCTACCCACTGAAACTCATTGCAGAAAGGCAACAATTAAAACAAATGGGAAGTAAGAGGACCAACACAGCATATAAAAACTGCACAAGAAAAGATAGAAGAGAAATAAGAAAAGATAAAAGAAGATACATAGTAGAAACGTGTAAGGATATAGAAAATCTACAACAACAAGGCAGAGAAAGAGATGCATTCAAAGCAATAAGAACACTGACAAGGGAATTCCGTCCGGTTCCACATATCATAAATGACAAAGAGGATAACACATTAACAGAAACCAAAGACATACTGAATAGATGAAGAGAGTACTGCAGAACCATGTATGGAGATAGCACAAAGCACCCAGTTACAATTCTACCAAAGGATGATAAAGAACCTGAACCAACATTGGAAGAAGTACGCCCTGCAACTAAAAGCGTGAAAAAGGGAAAGTCCCCAGGATGCGATGATATCCCAGCAGAGCTAATACAAGCAGGAGGAGAGGCATGTGCTCGAGTCTATCACAAGCTGTGTAAACAGATATGGCACAGTGCAGAGTGACCAGCAGCATGGAAGAAATCAATTTATATTCCCCTCCCCAAAAAAGGCAACCTGCAGCTGTGCACGAACTACCGAACTATCCCGCTGATCAGCCACGCTAGCAAGATACTCTTGCGAATCCTATTAAGAAGGATAGAGAAAAGGCTTGAATCTGAAATTCACGTAGTCCAGGCAGGTTTTATGAAAGAAAGAGGGACCTGGGACCGCATATTCAATTTAAGGAATATCGATGAAAAATGTAGAGAGTTTAATGTAGATATGTACACATGTTTCATTGATTACGCTAAGGCCTTAGACGCGGTAAAACATCAAAATCTGTGGAGAATCATGAAGAAAATGGAGTTTCCTTTGCATATAGTCCATCTCATTGAAACATTATACCCAGATCAACAAGCCACTGTCCGAGTATCTGGGCAAACATCAGATTGGTTTGCAGTAGAAAAGGGAGTCCGACAGGGATGTATCCTCTCACCTTATCTGTACTACATATATGCAGGATGTATAATGAGAAATGTTCGAGAAGATGAGAACATTGAAAGTTTCGACCCATTTACTTTTGGGGAGTACGAGATTCAAGAGTTACGATACGCAGATGACACAGTGATACTATCAAGAAGTGCAGAAGGGCTAGAGCAGCTACTTTCAGCCGTTAATGGAAATAGTAAAGATCAAAATCTGTTCATAAACATAAACAAAACAAAGATAATGACCACCGATAAAACACAATATCAGCATACATTTACAGTGGGTGGTGAGGAAATAGATCAGGTCACACATTTTGAATATCTGGGCTCCAGAATTGACAAAAATGGTGACTGCTCGAAAGAAATCTGAAGAAGACTAGCTATGGCAATGCAGAGACTGAACAGCCTGAAGAAATTATGGCAGGGCACCAACAAAACGATAAAAGTAAGTCTTGAGAGCCTGTGTTTTTCCGGTGGCAGCTTATGGCTGTGAAGCATGGACGATTACTAAAACTTCTAGACAAAGAATCGAATCCTTCGAGTCAAAATGTTACTGAAAGATCCTCAGAATACCCTGGACAGAGAAAAGAACAAATGTAAACATTCGGCAAGAGTTGAGCATAGAGGAGAACTGGTTTATTTATGTCCCTTTTCAGCTAGAAAATGCAAATACTTTGGTCACATCAAGAGACACAACGGTCTTGAGAGAACGGTGATGGAAGGTATGGTGCCAGGCGAAAGAGGAAGGAGTAGACCAAGAAGACGATGGCACCAAGATATCCAGGAATGCCTGAGTATGAAGCTGGTGTTTTGGCAAGGGAACGAGTTTCTTTCAGACAGACTGTGATGGGAGCGACGTTCTACAAAGGACATGCTACATGATGGAATGTCAGATTGTGAGCCTATTCAAGACACTGTAATAATCCATGTAGATGATGAGCATGTTTCATTGTATTTCAGTAGTTAGCTTCTACTCCTACTTGTATTCCAGCTCCGCACATTTAGAATGGTAAACCATTACATTATCATGTATTATGTGTATATTTATTAAATGCATATTTTACGCTGTCAACTTACACTTTTGGCTACTCGACAGTAGACATACATTTTATGGTTACTGTAAATTACTAAAATGAATAAAAATCCATTTGCATAAATTAGCACTTCAAACGTGCATTTTCTATAACAAAATTAAACATGTAATATGTAAGGGAAAAGTAGTTATTCGCATACATAATGCTACTAATAGTTCTAGCGAATTACTCCTATCGGGAGCAAATATACTGTACATAGGGGTTACCAAACTTTTAAGATTACGAGCATCGTTCAAGTGTAAGTGCGCGAGCCCCATGCAATCTAATGAGTTTCGTTTTTGAAAAACAATACATTTTTAAAACAGTTACCGGTTTAATGCCATCTTAGAACCTGAAAGCCACTCAGAAGTTCAGTGACGTCCAAGGTTAAGTTCGTGTAGCTGCACGTCAGAAGTTCAGTGACGTCCAAGGAGAAGTTCGTGTAGCTGCACGTCAGAAGTTCAGGGACGTCCAAGGAGAAGTTCGTGTAGCTGCACGTCAGAAGTTCAGTGACGTCCAAGGAGAAGTTCGTGTAGCTGCACGTCAGAAGTTCAGTGAAGTCCAAGGAGAAGTTCGTGTAGCTGCACGTCAGAAGTTCAGTGACGTACAAGGAGAAGTTCGTGTAGCTGCACGTCAGAAGTTCAGTGACGTTCAAAGAGAAGTTCGTGTAGCTGCACGTCAGAAGTTCAGTGACGTCCAAGGAGAAGTTCGTGTAGCTGCACGTCAGAAGTTCAGTGACGTCCAAGGAGAGGTTCGTGAAGTTGCACGTCAGAAGTTCAGTGACGTCCAAGGAGAAGTTCGTGTAGCTGCCCGTCAGAAGTTCAGTGACGTCCAAAGAGAAGTTCGTGTAGCTGCACGTCAGAAGTTCAGTGACTTCCAAAGAGAAGTTCGTGTAGCTAGCTGCACGTCAGAAGTTCAGTGACGTCCAAGGAGAAGTTCGTTTAGTTGCACGTCAGTAGTTCAGTTACGTCCAAGGAGAAGTTCGTGTAGCTGCACGTCAGAAGTTCAGTGACGTCAACGTAGAGGTTCGTATAGCTGCATGTCAGAAGTTCAATGACGTCCAAGGAGAAGTTCGTGTAGCTGCACGTAAACAGTCTTACAGGTGTGAATCAGTTAATTGTGATCGTGCGTTCTTCTTGAGGTATTTCATAAGTAAGAAAGCTCACAGGTAGGTCGTCCCGAATATAGTCAGACATTTGAGAGTACACTCCGCAATATTTGGAACATTTGTGTAAACTTATTCTCGTCAGCTTCTGGAAAAGTATTGATAAGAAAACCGCGATATCCCCACCCCATTCATTGACCTCACAAAAAGCGTTTGATACAGTCAGCAGAGGTGTAATATAGCAGATCATGTTCAAATAGGCGGCCCTGGAAAATGTGTCACTTTAGTGAAACTGTTCCGTGAAGGCATGCACGCATGTGTACTTGACAACGATGAGACCTCTACATAATCTGAGGTCAACAACGGCGTGAAAGAGGGATGTGTACTTGTCCCGTCCCGGTTCAGTTTGATGTTTTCAGCTATGCTGACGGACGCCTTCAAGGACACCGAGTATGGAGTACCAATAAAGTTCCGCACGGACGGCGGCCGTTTCAAACCCGCAGACTGGGTGCAAAAACCGGGGTGCTTCCCGATACGATATACGACCTCTTGTTTGCGGATGACTTTGAACAGTAGTAGTTCAGAAGAGAATAAGCAGGAAGGTATGGACTGATTCTCTGCTGCTTGGGACAACTTTGACCTGACTATTAGCAAAGACTGAGTTCATATAACACATTACACTGGACCACACATTTTGACTGTTTCTGTTTCTGAGATTAAATCAAGTTAACGTTTTGTTGATTGGGTTGCTGTAAATAAATATGGTCATTAAAACACCAGATTAGTTCTAGTGTGTTAAAATATATATATAGAACAAGTTTCTCACAATTACATACGTGCACAATATAACAATAATGCTCGTAGCGGAAATGATTCACAGCGACACGTTTTTACCTGTCAATTGTAATGCGTTTTTTGGAGGATTACTCACAAGGGAAGAACAATTGCTAGCATTTGCTGCATTCCATTTCCCTTGGCATCTTTTATCGAGAGTAGTAATGTCCTATGAAATCGTTCCATATGCTTATCACTGACAGCACCACAGTTAGCAGGGAAACACATTCTCGTGAGAGTGTAAAACGTGTATGTTTAAAGGACATGTTGCATCGTATTCTTTCTTAGTACTACAACATTTCTTCAAGCTCTTGGTAATTGTAGCCGTATTGTTTTCTAATAAAATTTGTGGCCACTTGCTGAAAAACATTCAAAGTCAGCTTTTCATCACCTGTAATGATATCATCAAATTGCTGAACTCTGAAGAGCTGACGTAATTGTGGACTGCCAAATACACCTTCCTTCATTTTGAAATCATTAAGTCTTGGACATTTATCACGAAGATATACAAATCCTTCCGCATTTCGATCCTTGGCCTTTACAAAATTCTTAATTAGCTCAAGCTTGATAGGAAGAGAAAGAAGCAAGACCTTTTGTTGTTCTACAACTGGTTCGTTAAGTGTATCGTTTGTTCACGGTTCAAGTTATTGTCGTTGGGAATGTGCTCGACAAAGGAAACAGCAACACTTTGTGTAACCCTGATGCAGATCCATCAAGATGTCACTTATACTTGTCCTAGTTGATGGTGGGTTATAGTTGTTTCCTGTGGTTGTACGTTTCTTTCATGCGAACTGTATACCCAATTGCAACATATGATAAACCTTTACAGCTTTTAAGCTCAATTTGGATGAATCAATCAACAGCCTCCAATCATCTGTGAAGTTGATGTGTAGAGCTATCACCAGACCCACTATTTCAACGCAATCAATTACGTTTTCTATCTTTTTGTCGAGCACTAACCACAGAAACATGCGTCTTCTCTTCAAGAAGATTCCATTACTGTAGTCTGGACCCACATAACCCTCTTAAATGTTTTGAGCAATTCCAGACCTCTCACTAGATCATTCAATTCACTCTCATTAATTTTATGTAGACGGGCTTATTCTTCATTAGGCACGGATATCATAATATGGTGATATAAATGCTATCACGGATATTGGAAGTCCACGTCTATTATTTTCATCATCCAGGGAATACAATTGGTCTGGAAAAGGTAGTCCTTCCCTGCGACGCACTGGCCGCACAGCAGAGGGAACATTCGGATAGGCCACATGTCGGTTTTTCATCTTTGAAACATCATGCCCAGTTGGAGGAGTCAATCAAAAGTAACAATCATTGAGATGATTTGGCAGTTCCATCCATACCACTGCAACTTATAGAAAAAAAACAACATCGATCGTTCTTTTTTCGTGAAACAAGCAGCATAGATTGACTGCATATGTGTCTGTGCTCAATACCGGCCCAGGTCACCGATCTCAAAATCAAAATATAAGCTGTAACCTTTCTTTACCATTGGTGTAATGTGGCGTCTTTGTGGTTGCACGTTTAATTGTCATTTGTAAAGCAAAAATAGTGAACGCTGTTCACACATTCCCGTTGTATTTTGAACGATACGTCTGCACTCACAGAATCTACAACACAAATGATGAGAAGGAGTTGTCGTTGCAATAGCTGCTACGTATTGCATCATTCAATTGACGTTAACGGCTATACGTTTCATCAAGGCCATTAAATAGATGACATGATCATTTGCATCGGGAAGTTGAAGCCACCAGTCTACTTTACCAACTCACTTCAGCAATTGCCACACCCCCCCCCCCCCCCCCGCACCTCTCTTCCTTTCTTCTCTGATCTTGAAAACTAAAGCTAATTCATTATTTTTAAGTTCAGAGCTATTCTTGATTTTAAAGTTCGTGTTCGTTTTTTAAAAATAACTACCTATGTATCGGATATTTTGATGATGTTCCGTGTAATGCATTTCTATCGAGAGCCAGTATACCTGGCATTCCTGTACTTTTGTTGAAAATCCAATTGAGATGGACTGGCTCAAATGTCAAGCGAAAGAATTTCACAGGGTTCGTGTTTAAAGAATTCCGTGTAGAAAGACACGTCAAAAAATACGTTTCAGGGACAGTCTGGAGTCTCTTAAGTGCTATCAAATAGACAGCAAAACCTGTCTCAAATTCGTTCAACCTCAAAATGTGCGGTCAAAAAGGCGTTGTCATCAGCACTGACCTTTGTGTTCAAGCAGCCCAGGACAGACTCGCAATCAGAAAGTCTAGAGCAGAGGGCATACATACACCAGTAGCAGTTGCAGAATATGTATGCCCTAGAACATTCCCGCTGGCATTGACTTGATCAGTCGCAAGCGCACTCACAGACTCAACTATGTATTATGAGATGTCATGATGTGGTCAGTCCTCATTGACGACGATGTACATATTATTATTGTGTCATTAGGTGAAAGTAACATCCAGCGATGCAGTTACTGTATGTAGCAGACGGTTGATGTCGTATGGACGTGAGCAGGTCAAACATAAAAAGGCGAACGAGTTTACAAAGTATGCAATCGAAGACAATCGTGCTGTTCTACGTTTTTTGTAGACAACAGGACTTTCTGAACAGGAAATGTATAAGGAAAAGCTTCCTGTTTACCATGAGAAGTGCTTGTCGCGTAAAGCCGAGCATAACTTGGTTGACCTATTTTCTCCAGGACACTCACACATTGCTGGTGAACCATGACCTGGTCGACTATCTCAGACTGGAAGAGAAGAATCTTGGGGAGGGGCGGGTGATGAGATGATTCTAACTGACAGACGAGAGAAGAATCTGGGCGGTGGGGGGTGGGGCGGGTGATGAGATAATTCTAGCTGACAGGCGAGAGAAGAATCTGGGCGGGAGGGGGGGGGGGAGGTGATGAGATGAGATGATTCTAGCTGACAGGCGAGAGAAGAATCTGGGCGGTAGGGGTGAGATGATTCTAGCTGGCAGGCGAAAGAAGAATCTGGGTGGGGCGATGGGTGAGATGATTCTAGCTGACAGGCGAGTAGCCATAGATAGTGTTGCAGCTGCATTTAGGTGTTCGCAAGATTTATCCTACATCATAAGGCACGATCAAACCTATGTAGGAAACTTTTCGGAGTGACGAAAAGGTTGAAGGTGAAGTGCAAATTTGACAGAGACAGTAGTCCAAGAACTTCAATGCTGCAGGTTTTGGTGCACTGATAAGGTTATATGTTCTTGTTGTTTCGAATACCCCAAAATCAGTAGGTTAACTCTTTTGTGCACACTGAAAAGGACGTCAAGTTGCAGTAGGTTTCCTCACATCTCGAACGCCCTAATGAAGCTGGACCGGGGTCCTCCTGGCGGTTGTACTATGCTTGGCTATCTGCGTGTCGTTCACTACTCGTCAATCTCTCACCATATCAGCCAGGCTGCCATTAAAAGAGCCTGTTTCCTTGAAGGGCTACGAGGAAGCCACGGTATGGGTCTTGGCCAGTATATTTTGCCTGACCAGACGTAAGTGTTCCTTCCCTGGCTATTTGATAAGTGTATCACTATTGGTGGCAATTTTGTTAAGAGAACGGGTTACAATCTAAGTGAATTAATCAACGATTTTCAAGTTAGACGCTTATTTAGTTTCGTTAAAAGCCATTTGTGACATATAAGCTGACGTGCCATTGTATGTGTGTTTATATATATATATATATATATATATATATATATATATATATATATATATAACACTATATACACACACACATGAGGTTTACAAATGCATGCTCCTATGTAATTCAAGCTAACATAATGTCGAGAGTTATATTCATTCTTTGGACAATTATTTTCCTTCGAACTGTTTTTATCGATTATTCAATTATAAGGTCTTTGTTGGCGTTCGTGTGATGATCTGTGTGTTAAATTGTCATCTTTGTTTTCATTTAAAATGTTAACACTATCGTCAGTATTTCTTTTGGTGTGTCTCCTCTTTCACGTTGACGGCCGATAAATTATTCATATTTGGGTTCTGGGTAAAACAAGAGCTGACATTCTGACCTCACAAGCACTCATTATGGGTAAACTAGATATGGACATTCTGAAGTCAATCAATGATCATCTGTTAGATGATGATACAGCAATAGATGAATCAGGAATTCATTGCAGGACTTTGAATTCAATCGAGGTTTGAGCTGACTGGGGCTCATGAGGCGACGGAGAAGGAGTGTGTACACACAACGAGCTACATGAACCATCAGTATGAACAACCTTTGTTATTTACTGACAGAGGCTAAGCACCTATGGTATACCCGAAGTGCAGTAAAGGCGAGTTTTTGGGCCAGCACAGAACATTAACTAAATATGTTGCTATTTTCCAGCATGTTGTGCAAGCAATGAGTTGAGCTCTTCGTATCTCATATCTTTGCCATTCTAACAAGAAGTGAATGATTATATCTTCTCCCCTATCTTCGTTTATCTTTAGACTTCGACTTCAACTACTCTATCAAAGGCAGCAGTCAACTCATGGATCTATGCAGTTTAGTTTTTCATGGAAGGACATTGGGTACTGCCACGGGCTACTCCTTTCCCCAAGTGTGTGATGGACTTCAACAGATGTTCCGCTGTCATGTGAACTGTGCAACTTGTAAAAAAAGGTCCGTAATGCCAATCTTCAATTTAATATAAAGATGATATCTCATTATGTTGTGTCCTGTGTGTAGTTGGAAGATGATCATCTGATCTCGTCTGCAGAGTTTGTGGTTGGTGTCACACTTTCTTTATTATGTCAGATTGGTCTCTTCCATTTAGTTCTGCGCGGGGGCCTTTATAATTGATGATATTATACTGACTCCTGTCATTACATGTTGGCTCCTCTAGAGTAGAGTAGGCTGTTCCAAATCTGAGGACTAGAAGTTACAAGTTCTTGGCGGCTTATTTTAGCTCATTCTTGATTGGCATTTATTGATAAGTTTCTTGAGTAGCTTGTGAGCTTCTCGTCTCTTCCTGTAAATGTTCTACGATTCTGATCAGTCTTGGTGTATGATTGTTTAATAATACTCTTTAGCTCTGATTGTACTTCAATTGTATCCTTTCCATTTCTTCCCGCTTTGGCTGTTTTATCTGTAAGTTCATTGATTCCTATTCCGACATGTGCTAGTGTCCACATAACTGTCACATATTACAGTTTTGTTTATTTATCATTATGTTTCTTTTACATGTTCTATTAACTCTGTCAGCCTTTTGTGTATCGCCTGTTTGAATTTTTAGTGTTGAAAGCATACAGTCTGCTAGTATTGTTACTTTTGGTAGAGGGTTTTTGGTTTCTGCTACTATTTCTAATACATTTTTATATTGCTGTTAGTTCTGCGGTGAAAATTATTATGTTGTTTTTGACCTAGTAGCGCCCATATATTTTCCAGTGTTGTATTATTACTCCTTCACGTATTGTATCCTTGACTACTCTTGATTCATCTGTGTAAATGGGCGGTGATTTTCTAGGTTTCGAATCATTCATGTATTAATTTGCTTCATTTCTTACTTTGTATCTTCTGACATTTGCACGATTTGTACGTGCTAGGAATGTGTCTGTGCCTGGAATGATGGGATCCCAGAGTGAAGCACCTTGTTTATTATTTTGTAGTATTTCTGTTACCAGTTTGTTCATCGATTGTTTTCTATCCTGTTGGATTTTGGTTATGTTCAAGTAGTTTCCTCCCTACAAAGTTGTGGTATTTTAGTTAAGTTCAGCTAAATGCTAGTGGGATTACGCCTAGTCCAAGCAATAGTACTTCACTTGATGTTCCCTTTGAGGTTTCAGCTATTATCGTGAATGCACTGTTCTGGATCTTATCTTTTACTTTGGTGCAAGACGGGATGCACCGAATAACCAATTCGTGCTCAATTCGGTGCCAAACTGTGCATTTTATGAACTTTTTGTATTCAGCTAAATCGTACGCCGCAACTTTGTACAAACAGGTCAAAGAACGGCGTGATGTTTTAAATTCACACTGTGACATCGCCGATGTTTTCTAAACATGTCACACGGGAGATCATCAGCGGAAATGTATGTGTGTCAATAGTTTTGCCACTATTTCAAGCTTTCTTACTGTATCTGTAGAAGACATATGTAGTGATACTACAAAGCAAAAAAAAGACGGTTTTAGAAATGAAATCAGTTTATCATCACAACCCGGATCTTCTGGTCTGGTTTATCGTGTGTTGATTCTACAGGTTTAGATTCACGAATTAAACGTCACTTCTTAACTGGTCTACAGAAAATTAAAGGCAGGAAGAGCAAAGGAAATTAGCAGATATATTATCGTTGTAAAGACCAGAAGAATAAACACTGTCAATGACAACAATTTGCAAGTGAAATATGAAAATCCACCCAGTAAAATACGTAACATGTGATCATTTTTTTGGACGATCCTAGTGCGATTCAGCACAAACGCTACAACCAGCCATTTCCTGGTACCTGAAACCCTATTGAATATCAACTGAACATATTCATGAATCAGCCCTGTGTATTCATGGATATTTATCCAATGTCGTGTTGGCAGAACCAAGTCAACAGGGTGTCCGTCCATGCTCTAGTGTCCCTTCTTTTTCTTCTTCTTCTTCGTACGCTGTCAGACTTCAACCTGTATTTTTTCGAAAAAAGCAGCGGTCATCCTGAGGCTATCGACACTGCCATAGAGCTTGTCTAGTGTTGCCACTGGTGATGGCAACATGTGCTTTCTCTGATCCTCGTATGTCGGACAGTTTTGCAGCAAATGTTCAGCGGTCATTTTCCCGGTACCACACGTGCATTCGTCAGTGCCACCTATCTTCAATTTATTGAATAGGTGGTACCTCAGTCTATTGTGGCCTGTGCGGAGTCTGAAGACCACAACCTGCTCTCTTCTGTTCAACTGGTAATAGGCATCGTTTTTTGTGTAGCCAGTATGTTCTGTTTCCCATTTGGTAATGTATCTGGCTTTAATAAGACTTTTTGACTCTTCGTAAGTCACACTAGGATCTGGTTGTGGTAGTCTTGCGCCTTCTTTTGCCAGTCTGTTTGCCTCCTCGTTGCCTTAGATTTTACAGTGGGATGGAACCCACTGTACCACTACTCTTTTTGGTGCGGACTGCTGGCATAGTTGACAGAGTACTACTCTTAAATCATTGAGTTCAGTATTTTCTGGCTTTTTAGTGCTGTGATTACGGCCAGGGCATCTGTAAACAGGACTATATGGCTTTCATTTCTTTTGCCTGTCACCATTTCTTCTACTGCAGCCCTCAGTGCCTCTGCCTCCGCTCTGAAATTGCTGCTGTAGTGTTCCACTATATCACGCTGGATGGCAGCAAGCGTACTACGTGAACTGCTGTTAAGTACCGCAGGCAACAAATTTCAGATAACAGATGACGTCTTCAAGCAAGGGAGTAGTTCGACATTCGTATTTTAAAAATCAATTGCATTTTTCGTGCAGCAATTACATTTGGAACGAATTAAAAAAAAATGATTTGTGATTAGTTCACATCATTAAATAATTGTAAGATATTTTCACTTTTTTGTAACCATGCAAAACTTTGTCCCATGAAACCTTTTATAACCACGTAATATTTTGTAACCGCAAAACACTTTGTAATCATGTAATAATTTGTAGCCCAATTTTGTAACCACACTTTGTAATCACGTAACACATTGTAACCTTGTCACACTTTTGTAACTATGTAACATTTTGTAACCACACTGTGTAACCTTGCAACATTGTGTAACCACGCAATACTTTGTAGCCACATAACATTTTGTAATTACACTTTGTAACCACGTAACACTTTGTAACCAGGTAACACTTTGAAACCTTGTAACACTTGTGTAACTACGTAACATTTTGTAACCACACTTTGTAACCACGTAACACTTTGTAACCACGTAACACTTTGTAACCTTCTAACACTTTGTAACCTTGTAACACTTTTGTAACCATGTAACATTTTGTAACCACACTTTGAAACCAAGTAGAACTTTGTAACCACGTAATACTCTGTAACCACATACCACTCTGTAACCACGTACCACTCTGTAACCACGTAACACTCTGTAATCACGTAACACTCTGTAACCACAGAACACTCTGTAACCATGTAACACTCTGTAACCACGTAACACTCTGTAACCACGTAACACTTTATAACCAAATAACACTTTATAACCACATAACACATTGTAACGACGTAACCCTTTGTAATGACGTAACACTTTGTAACCGCTTACCACTTTGTAACCACGTAACACTTTGTAACCACATAACACTTTGTAACCTTGCAATATGTTGTAACCCCGTAACACGTTGTAACCACGTAACATCTTGTAACCATGTAACACTGACATATTTTTGTTGATTACTACATATTTAAAGAAAATATCGGAAGATGTATTGAACCATGGCAATCTGTAACTCGTTTTCGACAGAACAGCTAAAAATCTCTATTCATATTCGACAGAGCAGTTACAAATCTCTTTTCATATTCCATCGAACAGTTAAAGATCTTCTTTCGTATTGGGCAGATCAGTTTAAGATCTTTATTCGTATTCGACAGAATAATTAAAGATCTCTATTCGTATATACAAGAAGAACGGACGATCGTTGGAGCACGGCCACATCAATATGGCACCCCAGATATAAGAAACGACCATGGGCACGACCACCATCACGTTGGTCTGACTGTCTTGCATCCCGCAACAACATTTACGATGCCACAGATGGGCGACTTAGCATCCACTGATCCCCCGTGGCCCACGACAAAGACCGTTGGAAGAGAAGTTGCGACCCACAACGGTGTAACCGCCATTCAAGAACGTGTCGCCCAGTAGTAATAGATGTTTATAGCCCCAAAAGTAATCAACACATCAAAGACTTGATACCTTTAAGTGTCAAAATGAACAAGTCACCGCCAGTATCAGACTTTAATGCACACATTTAGTGCAAGGGGAGGAAATAAAATGGACGGAACAGGTAAGGCCCTCCTGGATTTATGTGAAATTAATAACCTAGTTATACTTAATGATGGATCAGTAACTAGGATCGATAAACAAAGTAATGACTTAGTCATAGACAAAAGCATAATAACACGTAACTTAGCCTCAATACAAAGGGTGGTAATAAAAAATACAGGTTCTCACCGCCTACCAATACCAATTAACATTAACAAAAGATATACAATTAATACATGATTGACTAGACCGACTTTAAGCTATAAAAGTGCAGGTTGAGGTGTATTCTAACTGGAACTAATTAATACGTATATAAAACAAAATATGTCAAAAAACGTAAATGGCTTTGTCGAAACATTTATAAACTACATTCTAAAGATAGCTATAGAACATATCTCAAAATAAAAATTTGTCGGACAAAATTAGCACAAAAAAAAAAAAACAAAAAAAAAAAAACAAAAAAAAAAACAGACAAAAGAAAACTGAAAAGACACAGAGAAAGTACAAATTACCAGTTCCATATTAGACCGATAAGTCAAACAGAACTAAGACTTAGATATATACAAAATTATAACTAATATAAACAGATGACAACCTAAATACGTATAAAACAAAAAACAAATGCAACAAACAATGAATGTTCTTCCCGGAATATTCTTTTTTTTTTTTATTACGCCAGAGGCTCGAATCTGTCCGATGACCAGTTACTTGGTACATGTTCCGTTGAGAAGAGTCAGGGAGCTTAAATCATGCTGTTGATTCGAGGCTATGTGCTAGACAGAACTGCCAAATAAGTGCTTGGAATAGAGAGTCCATCTTCCACTCTACTCCAGGCTATAACGTCATTTAGGACCGAAATAATATACATCTTACATTTGGAATGGTTTGAATCCTGGTATTCAAGCAGGCATGTTAATGTATGTTGCAAGGTAGCCCAAGGCTATCGGCTATCCGTAGTAGATATATTTTAAACTTCCTGAAGGAAGGTGCATGGTCAGTTCAGGTCATCTCGTAACCGATGAGGTCATTGGCGCATACATGAAGACATCCTCACAACGCCACGCCACCCTTCTCTGTCAGCGGCCGCTGCCTGTGACGCTTCTGGTCGGAGATTGGTCCATTCTTTTATGTTGTCCTACCATCTCTTTTTGGGACGGCCTCTTCGTCGTCTGCCATGCACCTTTCAGTAGTGGATTGTATTTGCAAGACCATTTGATCTCGATATGTGACCGTACCAAGCGAGTTTCCTTCTTTTGACAGTTGCCAAGAGGTCTTCAAAAGGCCCTATTGCTGTTGTAATTCTATCTCGTATTTCCTCATTTGTAACTCGATCTTTGTACGTGACTTTTAAAAGTCTTCGGAAACATCTCATCTCCAAGGCCTGTATTCTCCGCTGAAGGTCAGCTGTACCTGTCCATGTCTCACAAGCATTGAGGAATATTGACAGGTCCAGTGTACGCATTAATCTGACTTTCGTGTATAGTGCTTACCGTTTATCTTGCCAGATTTTGTTACGCCGTGTAAGCGCCGCTATTGTCTGTGGTATTCTGGCTAACACCTCACATTTTGATCCTTCATCACTGACAATCGACCCTAGATATTTAAAACGGTTAACCAAGTTCCTGACCGTTAGCTTGTATCCTGCTGTTGAAGCCCTTGGCGTTGTTTTTCATTAATTTTGTCTTTCCAGCGTTTATCTCCATACCATAGTCAAAAGCTGTTTTATCGAGCCATCTGACCCATTCCTGGAGTTCTGCGTCTGAACTCGCTAACCCATCGATATCATCTGCAAAACGAAGGTTGGTAATCGTTGGGCCCCATATCCTGACAGTACCAACGTGACCTCCAAGTGCATGGAGGAAGGTACAAATAATTTGGGTATATTTTTCAATTTGGTCAAGCCAGCGGTCGTGAAGCTTACTCCGTTCGGTTTCTAACTGACAAGGGATTTTAACTACCCAGAGATCAGAGGAATTTGTAACTAGAAGTCACTAGAAACTCTCGGTCTCCATCGTGATTCGAACCCGCTACCTCTGAAACTGAGGCGGACACCTTACCTTAAGACCACTGAGTCCACCTTACCTCGAGACCACTGAGTCCACCTTACCTCGAGACCACTGAGCCGGCCTGACATTTGCTTCTTTTTCAAATTGATAACCATGAAGAGAATATAACTACTACAGACAAGTTGGACCAAAATGTTTTGAGACTGATGTTGCTATATCAATTGTGAATTCTTGTTCCTGTTTCGTTCCAGCCAGAGTATAGGGTCGTCATTACAGTTGGCGTCCTCTAGTTACACAGAGCAACAATACATTGTGTGCTTTTGTTGTGATAGTTTTCTGTAGTAATTTGTTTTGTTACGACGAGGTTGCTAGTCTTATGCAGAACTCTCTTTAGCCGCCTTTTGTGGCACGCACGAAGATGTAGTTGTCCTACTCCAGTCTCCCCAGTAAGGAGGTCCGGCGATCTAGTCTTTGAGATTGAGTTAACGTGTCTATAAAATCAGAAGCAGGATCAATCTATCTGTATATCTCCAGTCCACTTATGTCGTTAGACGTCGTAGGGAGGTGTGACCTCCTTCGTTTCAGGTTTTTTTGGCATGCAAAATTACGGTGGTGACTTGCCAGGTCAATCCCAGCATCTTAGCCCATGGAATAGACGATCGACTATATTTTGGACTGGCGGTGGTGGTGGTAGACACATACATTAAAGGAACGTAGACGTGCAGCCGATCAGGCGCCGTCTATCCCGCTTCTTACCGGATGATCCACGATAAACAATCCCGGTCTCCACCGTGATGTGAACCCGCGACCTCCAGAAATCGAGCATTGATGGATAAATATATGGATAGATAAAGAGATGTATTAGTGTATATAAATATATATATATATATATATATATATATATATATATATATATAGAGAGAGAGAGAGAGATAAATAGAAAGATAGAGAGATATATTAGTATATATATATATATATATATTTATATATATATATATATAGAGAGAGAGAGAGAGAAAGAGAGAGAGATAAAAGGATATAATGGTAGGTAGATAGATAGATATATAGACAGATATATAGATAGATAGATAGATAGATAGATAGATACATAGATAGATAGATAGACATATCGATATATATATATAAATTTATATATATATATATATATATATATATATATATATATATATATAGATATATATATATATATATATATATATATATATATAGAGAGAGAGAGAGAGAGAGAGAGAGAGAGACAGAGAGAGAGAAGGGACAGAACAACACGTACGCCCAATATCCAGTTCATCTAATCAAACAGTAAACAAGTAAATTAGAGACGAAATGTCTTCGGACATGAAGCTAGGAAATGTAGGACTATCAGAGAACACACGAGTAACATTACATGTAAATTAGAATGTTAGTATCAGTTAGTCAACACAGCAATCATCATCTTAGCATTAGCACATTTCAGAGAAGCCTGCACTTGACACTACCTGATATACCTCACAGATGGGATGTCTTGTCTTGTTTGAAGTGTCACCCACTGTACTGATCTTTCTTGTCGCTATTTTATTCTGTTTGTGGTGCTTTTTCGCGTCAGGTTTCCTCCCCGGGCCATAGTACATAAGGAGTTTCACTGCTTCTGTTATTTCTGCCATCCATCTTTTGCGTGGGTGCCCTTGGCTTCGTACCTATTGTATCTGCATAGCAAAGTTTTCTGAGTAATACTTTCTGGTGTTTGACGTGTCACGTGGCGAACCATTTGGTATGTTGTCTCTTAATGAGGTATAGCACTGGTGTGGCACCTACTTGTCTCCTAATCTCTTCGTTTCTGATTACTTCAAGAAATATGCGTATCTCTGATGTGTCTTTGTTTCTTAATGTCCAATTCTTGCCCTGATAGCAAAATATTGGTAGGAATATTGTGTTGTATAGCGTTCTTTTTGTATCCATTGTCATGAGCTTTCATTGTAACATCGGGAACATTTGCCCAATGATTTGACTTACTTTATTACATCTGGTTTGGATTTTGGTATCGCCCTAGAAGTTTGCTGAGATTATGTAACCCAGGTAGGGGAAATTTTTCACCTGTCTTACCTGTTGGTTTTAGTGTTCAGTTCAGTTAAATTATTGCTGTCCGAACGAAACAAGAATTTTAAGTAAAACGGAATTTTAGAATATTTGGAATCCACGTATTATACCAGCAGATTATACATCCTGCCAGGTAGCCTAAGGTGATCCGTAATACGTTCATTTTTTAAAACCATTTTTGCTTCCTGCGGCTCAAGAGGAATGTGGAAAGGTAGGTTGTGTATTGTGTAGGAATTGCATTACTATTTAGATGTTTACCTAGACAGCAACCTACAGCTTGCTCTTATCAATGTTCAACTGCCAAAGGCTTTTTTACGTGAAGAAGTGTAGACGTGATCTTCGAGCGTTTGGTCAATCTTTAATGTGACTATATGCTGGTATCATCTCTCTTGATACCACGTGAAACTTAAGAGATACGCTCCTTTACCTCTCAGCTGTAGCGACTTAAGTGAATTACATCATATACGGAATGTGAGAACATGCATTGGGTTAAGAACCCCCAACTCGTTGAATATGCCCACGATCGTTATTTCAGTCAATTGCAATCACTTGTCAGTTCCCATGGCGTCAAACGTCAGTGAGCTAATTACTTTGCAGCGCACGTCAGCTCATGTTCAAACGTATTTATGCTAAAAGCAAATTTAGTCTAAAGCAAACGATTATCATATTAACCTGACCACGGCGAGAAAAATTAACATACTTTCTATTACAAACATAGTAGCAGAGAAGAAAGTAGATAAAAGCAGGGTGAATAAAAACGAGAATGATGTAAGACATGGCGAACCGACTACTTATCACAGAGTATTCTAAAGTATAACCTTATTATGAGAATTTGAGATAAGTTCAACTAAGCTTGTCAACACTAATTGGAATCCTAGTGTAGTTATAGTACACCGTCCTGATCTAAACAGAGGTGTACATGTTATACCACCCCGAGCTCGCACGAGGACACATTTAATAGTACAGGGGCGACATGATGGCGGTGTAGACTGTATATAATCACGCTTCACTATCATTTTGCTCACGTTTTTGGCTATCAGCGTTTATGGTTGTGTGTTGTTTATTTATTTTTCTGAAAAAAATGTTACTGGTTTGCGAGATCCTGTTCGTAAATATGGTTATACATCTTAGGTATTCTATAATGACAATTTCAAGGCACTTGACATGTGTTTAACCTTGCACTTCTCATGTTAATCTAACGCTAAATAAGTTTCTTTGCTGTGTTTGGTTTGTAAATGCGTTGATTTAGTCTAAATATCATAGGAGCAAAGAGTTCGCTTTCCACGGGAAAGGTACTGAGTTCAATTTTCGTTGCCGACACGCTACAGTCAATCCTGATGTAAATTGATACATGCCTTACTGTTAGTGAAGGAAAGGCAACGAGGAAAGGAGCTGGCAGTCCTACCCCATAAACAAGCTGTGATTTCGTAAAATTACGTCAACAACACTTCATCCATGACAGCAGTGTCATCTATGGGATTGCCCTTACCTCTACATAATGACGATGAACTCACCAGATCAACATGCCTTTAGAGCACACTTGCTTTGTTTTATTCACTAGTGAGGTAAAGCGGGGAATAGTAGTTTTCTATTTGGGGCCAGACGTGTCGCTGAAGTAGTCGTCATTCCACGACTATTTAGACTATCCACAACATTTTATATCCATCTAGTTCTTGGACTGTCACAGTTGCGAAAACCCGATCGCAGTGCAGTAAGCCATACTAAACCGTCGCCGTTTGACCTTGTTTAGACATGTTGCCCACATTGTCCCTGCCCACAAGCTTGTAAAGCATGTCATGGACATCAAGTATCAGAAGCGACCCTTTACGTTATGGTCTTGCCCTCTCGACGGTCCATGCACCACCCAGTTAGGTCAAATAAGAAAGATATCATCCTCATTGCATGCAGTCTGGGACATTATCACGGCCATGGACGGCTGACGCCAGTGACCCTTGTCACGTCATCGGACTACTTACCTACCTATCTACCTACCTACCTACTTACCTACCTACCTACCGACCTACGTACTGACCTACCTACTTACCTACCTACCGACCTACCTACTTACCTACCAACCGACCTACCTTAAATAGTGATATATTTTCTTCTTTAAGCTTTGCATTTCGCGTATCTCGCTTTGTTTTCAAAGTAATCACATTGCAGAACGCACAACGTTGTTAGTTGGACTGGGAGTTTTAAATCAATTGACGAAATAATGACAATCTAAGCAGGGTATTTTAGGTTAAGTATACCAATAGGTGCTCAAAATCACAGAATGTTGCCAGTTGTGCTGAGAGTTTGAGATCCCTTGAAAATCTAAGAATGTTTTGTTATATTTAGTAGCCGCACATTTGCTCAAAATCGCATTAGGTTGTTAGTTGGACTGAGAGTTTAAGATCCCTTGACAATATAAGCTTGTTATGTCAAGTAGACCCACAGGTGCTCCAAATCGTTCACGGTGTACTGCTGATTAATCGATTGCTGAGCTAGCGTCTAAATGGCGGCCATTAATTACAAGCTGCCATAATGATCGTTTTTTACTGGTGCAGAGTTGTTGGCCTGTGTCCAACCTCCCAACCTGGAAGTCCAAGGAGGTCATTTTTAGTACGTCTCCTCCTCAGTGATCTGTCCAGTCTGGGTGACCCTGATAAGTATAAACGTTCCCATGGTCAAAGTTCACTGCTTTATTGACGCCTGCACACCTCCTCAATACTACACGTGTGTGTCAGTAAATAAGTCACACATGACTTCTTTTTAAGTAGAATGTCCTTTACATAACGTCGTTTCTTACAACCACCAACTTTTTGGGATGTTATAAGCTTCTTGGCAAGTATACAGTATAGTGAGTAGGTTACCATCACTTTTTGTACGCGGATGAGCAATTCCCCGAGAAAAAAAACACAGTGTCTGTCGAACTGGGCGCGGTGGGAATCGAACCGGTATGTTGGTATTGTTTGAAAAAATTGAGTAACTAACTTGAAAATCATTTATAATTACTCTTATTTGACAAGAGAATTTCTGCAAACATTTATACATTTATCCCACCACTATATCAATGCAAGCGCAGGTTCATCTTGTATCTGTCTGACAGTTGTCCTGGTAACCAATGTGTAAACACATTCCTGAAATTCCATCGAAAATGAATTTCGTTGTAGACTAAACTACGCGATCACTATATTGCAGTAGGTACAATGTCCATCGGTACTCGTCTGTCAGATCAAATCATCATTCTCCCTCCTTCCGTCCCTTCCCATTCGCCTCAGATAGGCTTCTGTTGCAATATGTACAGGACGACCTGGTCTTTAGCGTCATTGAGACAATTTATCGAATCATTTATGAATCATTTAATGCGACAAAGACTTTGTCACCGTAACCAGGAAGCTTTTTACTTATGATTTCGTGCATTTCCTTATGAATATTCTTTGCAGAAAACCCTTTTGTTTCAACCATCTTCCCCCCAAAACGCTCAACAACAAACAATATTTTTTTATTGCACACTTTTATTGCACTGACGCCATTTTGTATCTCAGCAGCGCACGTGCACGAGTCGCGTAGCGTCTGCTACCTACAGTAACCACAATTGTGAACTTTGCTGCCATCTAATAACACTTTTAGAAACTGCCAATTACATTTCTTTCATATAAGTTTGTAACCTATTTACTGACTTACTCTCTTGTGTATAATATATACCAGTAAAGCGGTATAACTAGGAGTGGGGCCTAATGACGTCCATCTCAAACTAAAATATTTTTCCGTGAGAAGCAGTCTCTTTAACTCAAGTACGTACGTAGTAAGATCTACACATGCGCAGTGGGGATAGAAATCCGTAGTGTAGTGATATCACGTGCGGGTGTGTTGTCAAGGTCGATGTCCTTGATTCGGGAGTGTGCTACGTTCCTCGCATTCTTTCACACGCGTCTTGAAACAGGTACAGTCAGGCCTTTACATACGCTTGGTGAACCTCAGGGATGGGAATAAGCGCCTAACTGACAGTTTGTTTTTTAGGTTTACCCATAGGTTAAATTCATTCTAGAATACGCCTCAGTCGGTAAACGGAACAATGGTTACGATTCACATAAACAATAGATGAGGCTACAGGTGTGTACATATACGCAAAGAGCAGTCAGGGTGAGGTGAAACACATTGATCGTATGTACGTACATGCATATATTCATTCGTACATACATGCACACATATAAGCATACATTTGTACATACACACATACATACATACATTCGTACATGCATACACACATACATTCATACATGCATACATACACATATAAACATACATATATACATACACACATACATACATTCATACATACATACATACACACATTCGTACATACATTCATACATCCATTCATACATTCCTAAGTACATACATACATGCCTTCAAAATACATACGTACATACACACATAAATACGTACATACATACATATATACTTACACACACATACCATATTGCCCAATACGCTATATTTAGATTATAGTAAGGAAGTGAATGCGCTGATCATCAATCTGACTCTTGTCCCGTGAGTCAAGGGGTCGCTTGAAACTTGACGGATTCGATCGCCTGCCATTTCCGTTCATCACTGTGAGAGGTGAGTGCCTTTGCCTTTTGACTACACCGACCCCCAACATACACACATACATACAGATATCATGATTGATTGACTGATTGACATACTGTCAATCTCGAGACATAATGAATCATTGTAGATAAGGGTCTTGGTCAGTTGTTGCCCTTTCTTTCGCCGCACACGTATAGAGTCTGAATCTTGACGTGTCTTGGCTTTCACTGTCTGCAAACCACCACACAAACAACTGCCTCCAACCAAGTCTGTATTTGGCAAGTTTCCCCTAATTTATAGGTATTTATATTCAATACTGTCCGACCAGGCTTGCAAACATCTTTGTACAAACATACATGCATACATATATACATACATTATACAAACGTCCATTCTCAGATACATACATATATACATACATGCGGACATACATACATACATATATACATACATACATATATACATACATATATACATACATTCACACATACACACACATGCATACATACATAAATATATCCACATATAACAAATATACATACATACATACATACAATACATACATACATACATACATACATACATACATATATGCAGACAAACATCCATTCTCACATACATACATATACACATACATACGTTCACACATACATTCACGTACACATACATTCACACATGCATACATACATTCACACATGCATACATACATACATTAATAAATATATATATACAAATATTTACAAATATATTCACACGTATTAGATTCACATATACACACATTGATTGTCACATACTTGGACCTCCTTTCGTAACTACCGGATTTCTGAGGTCTATAGTTGGATTTTTGGGTTGTGACAATTACCACGATTCTCTGTCCTTTGTCTGGACATGCACATACCTTGTATGTGTACCTGTATTTATTCATCTTTGGTTTGTTTATTTCTCTTCTACCGATGAATCCATTGTTTATTGCTTTAGAAAGCTGCCTTTAGTGCGGATAACTCTTGTTTTGTGGTTTATTACCTCTCCTATATGTTTTGGGGGGGTTTTTTGTTTGTTTTGCATTTGCCTTAATTCTCAATTCCCCAAGGTTGTGTGCGTTTTTATTTATGCGCCTGTCGGACCAGTGCATCTGTCTTCGGCATGCATTTTATGTCAGGATATTCTTCCTCCTGCATTTTCTTAGTGTTTGCTTCTACAGGTTAAAGACCAATGCTGTGATGGGGATCGATCCCAGCACCTTCGGAGTTGTGAGCCGTGTCACTTAACCACTAGCCCACACCGTCTCCTCCTAGATATTTTAACTGGCTAACCTGTTCCATTGGCTGCTATCCCAGATTTATTTGATAAATTTCCTCATATCGCGTGGGGACAATAATTCTAGTTTTTGAGATGCAGATGGACATTCTTCTCCCACGAGACGCTTATTGCAAGTTGGTCTGGAGATGTATGTCCGATTTCTTCTTCTTCTTCTTCTTCTTCTGCGTACACAGTCAGACAGTAACCATTATTTTCTCGAAAAAAGCGGCGGTCATCCTGAGACTCTCGCCACTACCATAGAGCTTGTCTTGCAGTTCAACTGGCAATGGCCACATCTGCTCTCTGATCCTCGTATGTCGGGCAGTTCTGCAGCAGATGTTCAGTGGTCATTTTACCAGTACCGCACGGGCATTCGTCGGTACACCCTATCTTCAATTTGTTGAAAAGGTGGTACCTCAGTCTGTTGTGGCCAGTGCGAAGTCTGAAGACAACGACCTGCTCTCTTCGGTTCAACTGGTAATAGGCATCGTTTTTGGTGTAACCAGTATGTTCGGTTTCCCATTTGGACATGTACCTGGCTTTGATAAGCCGTTTTGACTCTTCGTACGTCATACTGGTATCTGTTTGTGGTAGCCTTGCACCTTCTTTTGCCAGTCTGTCTGCCTCCTCGTTGCCTTGGATGTTGCAGTGTGACGGAACCCACTGTACCAGTACCCTTTTTGGTGCGGACTGCTGGCACAGTTTGCAGAGTGCTGCTCTTAAGTCATTAAGCTCAGTGTTTTTCTGGCTTTTTAGCGCTGTGACTACTTCGAGAGCATCTGTCAGCAGAACTATATGGCTCTCATTTTCACTGTGTGTTACCATTTCTTCCACTGCCGCCCTCAGTGCCTCTGCCTCTGCTCTGAAATTGCTTGTGTACTTACCAGTAGCGAATGACAGTGTTATCTTTCTGCCATTTGGTAGGTTCAGGAATGCTCCTGCCCCTCCGTTCTGTGTAGTGTTTGTTACAGAACCGTCGGTGTATGCATGGGTCCAGTCCATGCTTGGGTAGCTTTTCGTTATGAAGCTTAGGGTAGTGTCTCTCCTTTCTTTTTCACTCTGGCAGTTTTTGTTTGCAATACCTGGTATATTTTCTACCACCTCTGGAAATATATCCTGCCTCCAAGTAGGTTTTCGTACAGTAGTGATGGGTTTTGGTGTTGTTAGTGCGTTTATGGGATTTTCGTGCATCTTTGCTTTGGCTATTTCTGCAAAGTTTCTCCGCTTTAGTTTCCCATTTCCCAAATTGTTTAGTCTCTGGTACATTGGATGGTCCGTCAGTCTTCGGAGTTTCTCTGACTGCAGCTGGGCTCTGCAGTCTCTTCTATCGGTCATGGATTGCAGTTTTGTAATCTTTTCAAGCTCTACAATTGGCGTTGACTTCATGCCACCTGTTATAATTCTCATGGCTTGGTTTTGAAGTTTGTTAACTTTATCGAAGTTCGCCTTCGCTGCTGTTGTCCATGCCGCAATGCCATACTCGAGAACTGGTCTCACTCTTCCAGTGTACAGTTTCTTTAGTATGCCTTCGTCTGCTCCCCAGCTTGTGCCAGCAAGTTTCCTCATGATCGCCATTCTTTCTCTGGCTTTCATTCGGTTTCTCTCAATCTGACTTTTCCATGTCATGCGCCGATCAAATGTGACTCCCAGATAGGTTGGGTTGTCGTTTGGCTGCAGGATTTTGCCATTTAGGCTTAATTTGGTACTTTGGGGTTTTAATGAGAGCGAGAATATTGTGCACGTGGTTTTCTCCTCGTTTATTTTGACCAGCCATGAGTTCGCCCACTCTTCCAGCGATGTTAGGGCCGTTTGCATCCGATTTCTTGCTATGGTGAGATTCTTTTCAGAAGTCCACATAGCCAGATCGTCTGCAAACATTGAGCTATGGACTCTTCTTGGTATATTCTCTGTAATATCGTTTATATATACCAGGAAGAGTGTGGGTGACAATACTCCCCCTTGGGGTACTCCCTGCTCGAGTGTCACCTTTTTGCTCATCTGCCCTTGTACTTGGACTCTGGCCGTTCTTTGTTTGAGGTAGTGGTTGATCCACTTGTACATCTTCCCACAGACATCACTTCTTCTTAGCTTGACTCTAAGTCCATCCTTCCAGACTTTGTCAAATGCCTTTTCCAGATCCACCCAAACAGCTACTGTGTGTTTCTGTGCCTGGTAGGCATCTTCTATCTCCTGGGCTATGAGGATGACCTGGTCCTCAGTGGATCTGTGCTGTCTAAAGCCGGCTTGCTGTGGAATTAGTATTCGGTATGTCCGATTTGATTATGAAAGCCCCATTATCTGCAAATGCCAACTGCGATAGATAAGTAGGTATAAACTTCTAGTGCTCCGTTGTCCTTCCTTTGTAGGCATCCAAGACATCACACAAGAGGAGAATGATTAGATACGGCGAAAGAATGTCAGCGTGATGAACTCCGGTGGTGGTCCTGAACTCCCGCTGACTTTTGATTTGATATTCATACGCAAGTTTTATTGAAACTGCACAGATCAGGTATCTTGGAATATTCGACCCCACCCCACCTCCCCCTCCTATTCTCCTCCTCCAAGAACTACCAGAGCTAATCTTCTTCTTCTTCTTCGTACGCTGTCAGACGTCAATTTGAATTTGTCCGAAGAATGCTGTCATCCTGAGGCTGTCGACACTGCCATAGAGCTTGTCTAGTGTTGGCACTGGTGATGGCCACGTGTGCTTTCTCTGGTCCTCGTATGTCGGGCAATTTTGCAGCAGATGTTCAGCAGTCATTTTTCCTGTACCACAGGTGCATTCTATTGTGGCCTGTACGGAGTCTGAAGACAACGACTTGCTCTCTACTGTTCAACTGGTAATGGGCATCATTTTTTTTGCAGCCAGTATGCTTTGTTTCCCATTTGGCCATGTATCTAGCCCTAATAAACCTTTTGGACTCTTCGTAGGCCCCACTAGAATCTGGTTGTGGTAATCTTGCACCTTCTTTTGCCAGTCTGTCTGCCTCCTCATTGCCTTGAATGTTACAGTGGGATGGAACCCACTACTCTTTTTGGTGCGGACTGCTGGCATAGTTGACAGAGTACTGCTCTTAAATCATTAAGCTCTGTATTTTTTTCGCTTTTTAGTTCTGTAACCACGGACAGGGCATTTGTAAACAGGACTACCGGAGCTAATCGGAAACACCCTTTTTTACTTACACGGGAAAGAAAGCTTCTGAAATCGAAGAAAATGTGTCTACAGTTGTCGTACACAATGGGGAAGTCTCTAACAGGTTAAGGGTGGGTCCAGATGTGGGTCCAAGCTTAGAAAGTGGGGATAAGCAGACGATGAATCCTGTGAATGTGGAGTCGTTCAAGACCCGGATCATCATATAGCATCTCCTTTGCAGAACATCACTCCCATCATAGCACTTCTGAAAGAAACTCAATACCTTGCCAAATCGCCAGCCTGCTCATACCGAAGCATACCTTGATATCTTGGTGCCATAGTCTTCTTGGTGTGCCTCTGCCTATCTTGCTCGGTACTTTATCTTCCATTACAGTTCTCTTAAGACCGTTATGTCTTTTGATGTGGCCATAGAATTTCAATTTTTGGTTCATGACGGAATTTATGAAACAGTTCTCCTCAATGCCCAAGTCGTATGGAATGTCTACATTATTTTTTTTTTTGGGCACATGGTATTCTGAGAACATTTCTAAAACATTTCGACACGATTCTCATTCTCTGTCCATGTTTCGTAGGCGTATGCTGCCAAGGGAAAACACAGGTTTTCAATATTTTCACTGCAGTTGGTTTGCTTGTTTTCTGCCATGGTTTTTTTCAGGTTGTGTAGTCTCTGCATTGTTATCGTCAATCTCCTTCGGGTTTCTATTGAGCAATCGAAGTTTGAAGATAATCGAAGTTCGAAGATAATCGAAATTCGAAGATAATCGAAGTTCTCGACCTGCTCTATTTCCACACTCCGAAATTTGAATTTATGTTGACTTCTTGTTTTGTCGGTGTCCATTATCTTTGTTTTGTTTATGTTTACAAAAAGGTTTTGATCTTCGCTACAGTTGCACACGACTGCGGTTAGCTGGTCTAGCTCCTCTGTACTGTTTATAGTATCACAGTTTCGTATGCGTATCATATCTCTGAGATCTTGTATCTGTCAATTGTAAAGGCAGCCTAATTTTCAATATTCTCATCCTGTCTAACGTTCTTCAATATGCACTCTGCATACAGGTTAAATTGGTATTGGGAAAGGATATATCCCTGTCTTACTCCTCTTTATACTTCCAACCAGTCTAATGTTTCACTAGATACTCTGACATTGCTTGTTGTTCCTGATACAATGATTTCTTCTTCTTCTTCTTCTGCGTACACAGTCAGACAGTAACCATTATTTTTTCGAAAAAAGCGGCGGTCATCCTGAGACTCTCGCCACTACCATAGAGCTTGTCTTGCAGTTCCACTGGCAATGGCCACATCTGCTCTCTCTGATCCTCGTATGTCGGGCAGTTCTGCAGCAGATGTTCAGTGGTCATTTTACCAGTACCGCACGGGCATTCGTCGGTACACCCTATCTTCAATTTGTTGAATAGGTGGTACCTCAGTCTGTTGTGGATACAATGATTTGATTAGATGGATCAGATATATTGGAAACCATTCATATATCATGCTTTTCCACTCCGAAGACCTTGGTGTAATCGATAAAGCATGTCTACATATCTCGGTTATAATCTCTACATTTTTCACAGATGTTTCGCATATAAAATATGTGATCTCTAGTCACTCTGTCTTTTCTGAAGCTTGCTTGCCCTTTCTGGGTTTCGCATTCAAATGTTATTTCTGTCCTCTTCAATATAATTCGCAAGAGGATCTTACTAGTGTGGCTTATTAGCACAATAGTGTGATAATTTGTGCACAGCTTTATGTTGCCTTTCTGTGGGAGAGGAATGTAGATTGATCTCCTCGATAGTGTTGACCACTCTTTTCTGTGCCACATCCTCTTGTATAGTAGATAGAAGATGCTAGCACTGGCCTCCCGTCCTGCCTGTATTGTGACTTTCCTTTTTTTTTCTTCTTTTGATTACCGAGCGTATTTCATACAATGTTGGTTCAGGTTCTCTCTTTTCATTCAATATTATTGTAACAGAGTTCTTTGTGGTCTCTTCTTACATGGTTCCGCAGTACTCCTTCCCTCTTTTAAAATATCTTTATTTTCTGTTAATATGTTGGCTTCTTTATCACGATGACATGTGTGACTGGTCGGAACTCTTTTGTCTGTGTTTTTAATCTCCTTAAAGTCATTTACCTTCCTGCATTGTTGATGTAGTTCTGCAGTGGTTTTTGCAAGTGTGCGTTTTGTACCTTGTCTTGTCTTTTCTTATTTCTCTTCTGACTGTTTTTGCACAATTTCTATATGTCATGCTGGTTCTCTGTCTATTTTGTTTCAATTTTCTCAGACTTTCTGCGAGCTTCAGTGTTTCTTCCGATATGTAGGTTATGGTTGCGTATCTCTGCTCGTTCTTCTTAGTCTTATCTTGAAAACATCAACAATCCGTTCGTGATCCGCATCGCAGTCCGCTCCTGAAAATGATTTTATTGACAGCACACTTGACCTGGAACACCTGATTAATTGTCCCAGTATGCAGGAACCATGTACAATGGAGGACCTGGTGGAGGCAAGTGAAAGAGCATACAGGGTGGCTAAATTATGGGCTTATAATATGGGCTGTTTTCGGACTTGGAAATTAGGAAACGCACCTCAACAGTAACCATAAATTCTCAATCAGAGGATACCAGACCTTCCGTCTAGATAGAGAAGGCCACAAAGGAGGGGTCCTGATACTGACCAGAAACAGCATACCGAGTAGCGCGGTACCTGTCAATCACACCGGACAAGCAGAAATTGTAGGAGTTGACATAATGGCTCAAGAGACGAAGCTCCGCATTTTCAATCTGTACGGACCACCAAACAGAGACCTATCGCTCTCGAGTATGGAGGTCAGAGACTCCAACTGCATAGTAGTTGGAGATTTCAACAGCCACTCGGAGAGATGGGGCTACTCTGACACAGACAGCAGAGGTGACGAAGTGGAAGATTGGGAGATAGATGCAAATCTCTCCCTAATCAATAGGCCGGAGGATAGCCCTAGCTTCTATTCAAGAACATGGCATACCACCTCGACTCCAGATTTGGCCTTCTCCACACAGGACATACACTATAAAATAGACCGCCAGGTGCTAAACCAACTGGCAGGTAGCGACCACAGGCCGATCAGGCTAACCATTGACATGGAAGTAGGCCCACAGGAAACAAAACCGCTCCCACGTTGGAATTACAAACGAGCCGACTGGGACAGATTTGCAATCCTGACAGATGGGCTGTGTGAAACCATCAACACACGAAACACCAAAATGAAGCCCATGGTAGAGAGCCTAAGCAAGGCAATAATGCAAGCCGCCACTGAAACCATCCCAAGAGGAGCTAGGAAAAACTATAAGCCCTACTGGAATGATGAGTTACAGAAAGTGGAAGATGCAGTAACAAATGCTAGGAACGTGGCAGAACGTGAAAAATCCATGGAGGCAAACATCGCCCTCAAAGCCGCCACGGCGAAGTACAAACACACTCTCAAGCAAACAGCAAGAGAAAGTTGGAAAAACAAAACGGAAAGCTTAAACCTGGACAAAGAAGGGAACAAGCTATGGAAGCTAGTCAGAGCCATGAACGACGAAACCCCGTCAAATAAACAAATTACTATCAAGCAGGGCGAGAACTTGATCACAGGTAAGAAAGCCGCAAACGCTTTTGTCGATCACTATGCCAGAGCAAACCACATCGAGGTCCCTGCAGATAAGCATACAGACATTAGCGAAGAGCTAAAGAGTCACGAAAACATAAATACGGCTCCTGAAGAGCACATGATGGCCAAACTAACCATGCGCGAAATGGAAGAGGCTATGAGAACACTAAAGAAAAGGAAATCTCCCGGAAAAGACGGGATAACAAACGAAATGCTGATGGGGCTGGGCCAAACAGCGAAGAAAAAACTACTATCAGTCCTGAACCAAAGCTGGAAAAGGGGTATTGTACCCCAGGCATGGAAGGATGCAATACTGGTACCAGTACCAAAAACAGGAAAGGATAAAACAGATCCGAATGGATACAGGCCCATAAGCCTACTGAGCTGTGTCGGCAAGCTGATGGAACGGATGATAAACACCAGACTGATGTGGCATCTGGAAGAAAAACGAATTCTAATTCCACAGCAAGCCGGCTTTAGACAGCACAGATCCACTGAGGACCAGGTCATCCTCATAGCCCAGGAGATAGAAGATGCCTACCAGGCACAGAAGCACACAGTAGCTGTTTGGGTGGACCTGGAAAAGGCATTTGACAAAGTCTGGAAGGACGGACTTAGAGTCAAGCTGAGAAGAAGTGATGTCTGTGGGAAGATGTACAAGTGGATCAACCACTACCTCAAACAAAGAACGGCCAGAGTCCAAGTACAAGGGCAGATGAGCAAAAAGGTGACACTCGAGCAGGGAGTACCCCAAGGGGGAGTACTGTCACCCACACTCTTTCTGGTATATATAAACGATATTACAGAGAATATACCAAGAAGAGTCCATAGCTCAATGTTTGCAGACGATCTGGCTATGTGGACCTCTGAAAAGAATCTCACCATAGCAAGAAATCGGATGCAAACGGCCCTAACATCGCTGGAAGAGTGGGCGAACTCTTGGCTGGTAAAAATAAACGAGGAGAAAACCACGTGCACAATATTCTCGCTCTCATTAAAACCCCAAAGTACCAAATTAAGCCTAAATGGCAAAATCCTGCAGCCAAACGACAACCCAACCTATCTGGGAGTCACATTTGATCGGCGCATGACATGGAAAAGTCAGATAGAGAGAAACCGAATGAAAGCCAGAGAAAGAATGGCGATCATGAGGAAACTTGCTGGCACAAGCTGGGGAGCAGACGAAAGCATACTAAAGAAACTGTACACTGGAAGAGTGAGACCAGTTCTCGAGTATGGCATTGCGGCATGGACAACAGCAGCGAAGGCGAACTTCGATAAAGTTAACAAACTTCAAAACCAAGCCATGAGAATTATAACAGGTGGCATGAAGTCAACGCCAATTGTAGAACTTGAAAAGATTACAAGACTGCAATCCATGACCGATAGAAGAGACTGCAGAGCCCAGCTGCAGTCAGAGAAACTCCGAAGACTGACGGACCATCCAATGTACCAGAGACTAAACAATCTGGGAAATGGGAAACTGAAGCGGAGAAACTTTGCAGAAATAGCCAAAGCAAAGATGCACGAAGATCCCACAAACGCACTAACAACACCAAAACCCATCACTACTGTACGAAAACCTACTTGGAGGCAGGATATATTTCCAGAGGTGGTCGAAAATATACCAGGTATTGCAAACAAAAACTGCCAGAGTGAGAAAGAAAGGAGAGACACTACCCTAAGCTTCATAACGAAAAGCTACCCAAGCATGGACTGGACCCATGCATACACCGACGGTTCTGTAACAAACACTACACAGAACGGAGGGGCAGGAGCATTCCTGAACCTACCAAATGGCACAAATATAACACTGTCATTCGCTACTGGTAAGTACACAAGCAATTTCAGAGCAGAGGCAGAGGCACTGAGGGCGGCAGTGGAAGAAATGGCAACACACAGTGAAAATGAGAGCCATATAGTCTTGCTGACAGTTCCCTCGATGTAGTCACAGCGCTAAAAAGCCAGAAGAACACTGAGCTTAATGACTTAAGAGCAGCACTCTGCAAACTGTGCCAGCAGTCCGCACCAAAAAGGGTGGTGATACAGTGGGTTCCGTCACACTGCAACATCCAAGGCAACGAGGAGGCCGACAGACTGGCAAAAGAAGGTGCAAGACTACCACAAACAGATACCAGTATGACGTACGAAGAGTCAAAACGGCTTATCAAAGCCAGATACATGTCCAAATGGGAAACCGAACATACTGGTTACACCAAAAACGATGCCTATTACCAGTTGAACCGAAGAGAGCAGGTCGTTGTCTTCAGACTTCGCACTGGCCACAACAGACTGAGGTACCACCTATTCAACAAACTGAAGATAGGGTGTACCGACGAATGCCCGTGCGGTACTGGTAAAATGACCACTGAACATCTGCTGCAGAACTGCCCGACATACGAGGATCAGAGAGAGCAGATGTGGCCATTGCCAGTGGAACTGCAAAACAAGCTGTATGGTAGTGTCGACAGCCTCAGGATGACGGCTGCTTTTTTCGAAAAAATAATGGTTACTGTCTGACTGTGTACGCAGAAGAAGAAGAAGAAGGACTTGGAAATTAAGTATCAGCAGAGCCTATCCCAAGGGAATTCAGAATACCTCATCCACACCCCCCCTCCCCCCCCCCCCCCCACTCAGTGGTTCCTCTCATCATCACGCTCCAGAGTGTGTTAGCTCAACTGTTTGAGTATGTAGATACGGTTTTGAGTACTGCTGCTCACCGAACGCGTAACTGGGACGGTTCATTTTGGGCTCCGCTAGATCCCTTAATCTCAGTTCTAGAATCATAAAGTAAACATACATTCAACTCCCGTTATTTGCATGCTGAAGTCGACCCAGATGTAAAAGGATAACTGACGTTCTGTTTGAGAATGAAGTGCAGCGAGGAAACGAACTAGTCACACAAACTCAAAAAAAGCTGTGACCTAGGATAATGGAGTCTCTAACACTTCACTCCCGACAGCAGTGTCTGTTACGAAAATACCTTTACATTTATCACCATGTAAAAATCGGCTGGGGCTAGCAATCTCATAATTGGTATTGAAACCCCAACTGCTAGTTTTCAGATGCAGTTTTCCTGCAAGAAGGACAGCTGTAGTGGTGTCTTATGGCTCACGTAAAGTTAGAAGTGGAAGAAGAGCAAGTAGACGGTGCAGAAGAATAAAAATAAAATCAAGCAGAAGATGTTGACAAAGAGAAAAGTAAAGAAGATGAAGAAGAAAATTAAGAACAAGAAATTTAAGGCGAGGAAGAAGATGAATAATAATGAGAAGAAGATAAAGAAAAAGAAGAAGCAGAAGTAGTAGTTGTAGTAGTAGTAGTAGTAGTAGTAGTAGTAGTAGTAGTAGTAGTAGTAGTAGTAGTAGTAGAAGTAGTAGTAGTAATAAAAGACGAAGAAGACGAAAACGAATAAGATAAAGAAGATAAAGATGAAGAAGAAACACAAAAAGAACAAAAAAGGAGGAGACGAAGAAGGTGTAGTAGTAGTAGTAGTAGTAGTAGTAGTAGTAGTAGTAGTAGTAGTAGTAGTAGTAGTAGTAGTAGTAGTAAGTAGTAGTAGTAAAAGAAAATAAGAAGAAAACGGATAAGATGAAGAAGATAAAGGTGAAGAAGAAACAGATAAAGAACAAAAAAGGAGTAGAAGAAGAAGTAGTAGTAGTAGTAGTAGCAGTAATAGTAGTAGTAGTAGTAGTAGTAGTAATAGTAGTAGTAGTAGTAGTAGTAAAATAAAATAAAAAGAAAACGAATAAGATGAAGAAGATAAAGATGAAGAAGAAACAGAAAAAGAACAAAAAAGGAGGAGAAGAAGAAGTTGTGGTAGTAGTAGTGGCAGTAGTAGTAGTAGTAGTAGTAGTAATAGTAGTAGTAGTAGTAGTAGTAGTATTAGTAGTAGTAGTAGTAGCAGTAGTAGTAGTAGTAAAATAAAACTAAGAAGAAGAAGAAGATTAAGCTGAAGACGATTGAGGCTAAGAAGAAGAAGAAGAAGGCATAGAAGAAGAAGGAGAAGACAAAGAAGACACTGGAGGATGTCGAGACATTGGATACCACTGAACAGTAAGGTAAACATGAGGCATTATTTACTATTGAGCAAAACGTCTGTAACTTGTTTTAGCACGGATCATGCATGGCTTGAGGGTTTACATACCTCCTTACTCTCTCTCTCTCTCTCTCTCTCTCTCTCTCTCTCTCTCTCTCTCTCTGCTCAAAACCCTCTCCAACTGCCACGTGTTTTAACACTCAGCAACGGCTCAGCTCGGGCTGTTAGTGTTCCCATTGCGTTTCAGACAATTATTTTCTCGACAAAACTTGCTGCTTATCATTGCTCGCTCACTCACTCACTCACTCTCACTCAATCTCTCAATTACTCACTCAATCAATCACACTCATTCACTCACTAAATCACTCATTTACTCACTCATTCACTAACTGACTCACGGAGTACTCATCCGTTGACTGATGACGCACTCACTCACTCATTCACTCACTCATTTACTCACTAAAGAATTCACTGACTCACGGACTCAGTTTTTCACTCACTTGCACACAGACTGATGACTCATGTACTCACTCCCACAAACGCACTCACTCACTAACTCCCCCATTCATTCACTGACCTACGGACTACTCATTCACTGACTGATTACTCACTCATTCGTTCACTCACTCACTAATTCCCTGAATCACGGACTCAGTTATTCCCTCACTCGCACACAAGCTAGGGTAACTCATGTACTCATTCACACATACACATACAGACACACACACTCACTCACTAACTCATTCACTCACTCACTGACTTACAGACTACTCATTCACTGACTGATAACTCACTCATTCACTCACTCATTTAATCACTCCCTCACTCACTGACTGACTGCCTCATTATCTCACTCACTCACCGACTCTCTCACTAACTAACTCACTCACATCATCCTCTTCCTTATTTCGTTCCACTCCCTCCTGTTCCTTTTCCCCTCTCTCTCTCTCTCACACCTCTAATGAAATTAATGGTACAGCGGTTATCATCTCTCATTCAATCCTCCTCAAACCTCAACCCATCTTCCTCAATAGTGCAAGAATATATGGAGATTTATCATCTCTTAAAGAGAGGGGAGAATAGTTTCTTTCAGAGGAGAGGCGGTGAGAAGAATGTAATGATCAAAGGTTTTATAATCTGAAAGTTAGCAGTGGCGGGATGGCTTTGGGAGGAATGTCGGGTTGGGGTGGTTGATGAAGTGGGGTGAGAGACACAGAGAGACAGAGAGTGAGCGAGAGAGAGAAAGAGAGGAACGGAGGGAGAGGGTGAGGGAGATATAGTGGGTCATGCTGTCAGAGAGAAAATTTGGAAATATTTATGAAGAGAAAGAAGCGACGGAGATAGTGTCATTGGTAAGAGTAAGGGACGGAGGTAGTGTTATTGGATACGAGCTCCGTGTAAGAGTAAGAGATGGAGGTAGTGTTATTGGATACGAGCTCCGTGTAAGAGTAAGGGATGGAGGTAGTGTTATTGGATACGAGCTCCGTGTAAGAGTAAGGGATGGAGGTAGTGTTATTGGATTCGTGCTCCGTGTAAGAGTAACGGATGGAGGTAGTGTTATTGGATACGTGCTCCGTGTAAGAGTAAGGGATGGAGGTAGTGTTATTGGATACGAGCTCCGTGTAAGAGTAAGGGATGGATATAGTGTTATTGGATACGTGCTCCGTGTAAGAGTAAGGGATGGAGGTAGTGTTATTGGATACGAGCTCCGTGTAAGAGTAAGGGATGGATATTGTGTTATTGGATACGAGCTCCGTGTAAGAGTAAGGGATGGAGGTAGTGTTATTGGATACGTGCTCCGTGTAAGAGTAAGGGATGGAGGTAGTGTTATTGGATACGAGCTCCGTGTAAGAGTAAGGGATGGATATAGTGTTATTGGATACGAGCTCCGTGTAAGAGTAAGGGATGGAGGTAGTGTTATTGGATACGTGCTCCGTGTAAGAGTAAGGGATGGATATAGTGTTATTGGATACGTGCTCCGTGTAAGAGTAAGGGATGGAGGTAGTGTTATTGGATACGAGCTCCGTGTAAGAGTAAGGGATGGATATAGTGTTATTGGATACGTGATCCGTGTAAGAGTAAGGGATGGAGGTAGTGTTATTGGATACGTGCTCCGTGTAAGAGTAAGGAAGGGATATAGTGTTAAGGGTTCGTGCTCCGTGTAAGAGGGAGGTAGGTCATGACTTGAGTTCATGTAGCTGTGTATGTACACACCCAATCATAACTACACATACACGCACATATAGGCATGTGTAAATGTTAGTAGCGTGTATTATTCACACATAGACATGTGTCAATATGAAGAATTAGACGTCTAGACATGTGTCAGGATGATGGATTATATATCTAGACATATGTCAATATGAAAGATTAGATATCTAGACTTGTGTCAATATGAATGATTAGACGTCTAGACATGTGTCAGTATGAATGATTAGACTTCTAGACATGTGTCAGTATGAATGATTAGACGTCTAGACATGTGTCAGTATGAATGATTAGACTTCTAGACATGTGTCAGTATGAATGATTAGATTTCCAGACATGTGTCAGTATGAATGATTAGACGTCTAGACATGTTTCAGTATGAATGATTAGACGTCTAGACATGTGTCAGTATGAATGATTAGACGTCTAGACATGTGTCAGTATGAATGATTAGACGTCTAGACATGTGTCAATATGAATGATTAGACGCATACACATATGTCAATATGAATGATTAGACGTCTAGACACGAGTAAAGGTCAATCATAATACACCCACATTTTTGTCAATGTAAATATCGGTCACATCTAGACATGTGTACAAATGAATGATTGTACATTTAGTTATTTTTAAATAGATTATCATAATACACACAGCCATATATAAGTATGCGCTCCTGCATGACTGAACCTGCATAAATGTACGTTAAGCAGCGTTCAGATATGCGTTATTCAACACATTTAGATAAATACAAATACAAATATACAACACACACACCCCTACACATACACACACACACACACACACACATACATATCCACCGGCGCACGGAGAACTACAGCATAGATACACACATTCACACATTGAGACAGAGAGACACACAGAGAGACACAGGCACACACCGAGACACACGCGCATACATATATGCACAAACACACACACACACACACACACATATGCACATACACTTACAACACACATCTTCTTCTTCCACATCCACCGTCAGACCAAATAATATACTTAAAGAAAGACAGACACAATACTGAGGTAATATTTTTTAAATTAATGAACAGTAGTTGTAAGCAACATGATTACTGTTTCAATATATATGGAAGGCAACGAATGTAGGTCATTAAAACGTGCTGCCACAACTAAGGCAACAAAAGAATGCGCATTTAAGAAGCTGTAAAATGGATCTGTGAGACCGGAATTAGAATATGACATAGCAACATGGGAAACTGAAGCTAAATCAACATTTTGCAAGATAGATAGTCCGAAATGGCAAAGAGAATCAGAACGTGGACATGATGACCTCGCCCATTATAGAACTGTAGAAGATTGCAAACGTGCAACAGAAGGAGGCCAGAAGGGACAGCATGGCCTAACAACGAGGTGAAAAGTTCAGAAGGCTGATTAACTTGAGATGAAATGGAAGAGGAAAACTCAAGCGCAGCAACTATGTAGCATCAGTGACATCAAGTGGGGAAAACATCTTATATATATACAAATCACATCACACCAAAAAGCCATGCACACTACACACAAGCTTCCCACCTGCAAAAAACACATCTCTCTAGATCTGATAGAAAACATTCCCGACATTGCGAACAAATGCAGTCAGACAGAAATAGAAAGAAAAACCATAACGGCAAAACACGTAGAGAGAACAACAGATGGAACCAGTATATTCACATGGATCAGTAACATCTGAAACAGAATAAAGGCGGAGGAGTCTTTCTGAGTCTAATAAAACAGTACGAAAAGTAAACTTTGTGGCGACAGAATCATTTTCCAGTAACTTCAAAGCGGAGAAAAAAGCATAGAAAACTACAGCAGATGTTCTAATGACGAATGCAATAACAGGGATAAGTAGTACTATTCACAGACTCCCTGTTAGTACTTGCAGTACTTAGGAACCAACATATCTAACGAAGCTAAGAGAAGTATTCTATAAGCTATACTAACTGATACATTTGATTCCATCTCATTGCAATATTTCTGGCAATGTAAATGATGACATACTGCCAAGGGAAGGTGGCAAGCGACGTTAATCTGATATAGGTATAATATAGGAAGAGGCCAAGAAGTGAACCAGGAATAGATACAGGAACAAGTAAGAAAAGAAGCACACAGGTCATCAGCCAAATGCGGCATGTTAGCAGCTCAACATAGGTGAACAGGTGGTTATCTTTAGACTCCCAACAGAAAACAACGTAGTGAGATAACATCAGTTGAACATACTAAAGATAGAACATACATATGAATCCGCTTGTGACACTAATATAATTATAGCTGAACATCTGCTACATAGGTGTGCAACATACGAGGAATAAAGAGGACACCTACGGCAGTTACCACTACCAATATCAACTGGACGATCACTGCTTTCATTAGATATCATCAAGATGACGTCTGAAAGTGTACGAGCAAGAAGAAGAAAGAACAAATAAAGACAAAGGTAAATATGTAAATATGACCGCAACAGCCACACATCCATTATCCTCCTCAGACGTTATGGATACTGGGGAGAAAAATAAACAAAAGATCAAGGTGACACATCGACAACAAAACAAGATAATTAAGGGCAAGTTGCAGACTACAGGCGGTACAGATCTACGAGAAGTGATTCAACATCCTGAAATCAAAGCTGTCTTCCAAGAAAGTGAGGGGGTATGAGTACTCTAATGGTACGGATGGCTATGGAGAAGTCATTATGCATGGTCTGGAATTATGGGATCAGAGTCAAATTACTATAATGCACGGTATGTGGAGGAATGCTCAAATGAGTCAGGCATTGTCTCGCGCAGAGGTTTTCAAAATTTTTTGGTTCGCGACTCCCTTGACCTGTGCATAAATCACCGCAGCTCCCCTATATACTTTATACATTAATTGTACCCAAAAAAGATATATCATAGTATCGAGCCCAACACATTTTTCCAGGCTACCGCGATGCCCTTAGCTCTGGGAGCCGTCACGCACAGTTTGAAAACCCCTGTAAACATTCCTTTGAAGTGGGGTAGCATTTCTCGTAGTCTTCATTCTGTAATTGCAAGCTAGGTACCCATTTGCTGCAAGGTATTCAGCAGCGTGTTTAGTAAGGAGATTAAACCCTCTATATAAACCGAACGCGAAAAATGCATTAATCGTTATCTCACTCAAATGTTTACACAGGAGACTACATTATATAGGTAGAGACAGGCTCGCAAGAAGCAGCTATGCAGCTAGGGCTTGGACAAAAATATGCTTACAAGTATAATTGGAAACAACACATGAGTGACCAGCTAAACTGGGGCTAAAGATTGTAATTTTTTTTCTTTGCGTTCGTCTTATTTCTCAATTCCCTCAGGCAGTGTGCGTTGCACTGAGGTTTTTATTTTCCGCATGTCGGCCTAGTGCATCCAACTTTAGCATGCATTTTATGTAAGGGTCTGCTTCCTCCTGTATTTTCTAATTTTCTCACCATTTCTTATTACCTTGAATATTCCGGTATTTTTGACTTACATCTACCATCATACGTCCCCAAGTATACTTTGACCCAAAGATTCTTCTCTTACACCACTCCATACATGTATACTTTGACCCAAAGATTCTTCTCTTACACCACTCCATACATGTATACTTTGACCCAAAGATTCTTCTCTTACACCACTCCATACATGTATACTTTGACCTAAATATTATTATCTTCAACCATACCCACCAAATGTACGTTGGTGCAACATTCTTCTATTCCACTATATCCACCAAGTGTTATTTGGCCTAAATATTCTTCTCTTTCACCAATACACAGCATATATTTTTGATCTACCTCTTCCACTATATCCCACCAAGTGTTATTTTGCCTAAATATTCTTCTATTCCACCATATCCCACCAAGTCTTATTTGGCCTAAATATTCTTCTATTCCACCAAATCCCACCAAGTGTTATTTTGCCTAAATATTCTTCTATTCCACCATATCCCACCAAGTGTTATTTTGCCTAAATATTCTTCTATTCCACCATATCCCACCAAGTGTTATTTTGCCTAAATATTCTTATATTCCACCATATCCCACCAAGTGTTATTTTGCCTAAATATTCTTATATTCCACTATATCCCACCAAGTGTTATTTTGCCTAAATATTCTTATATTCCACTATATCCCACCAAGTGTTATTTTGCCTAAATATTCTTATATTCCACTATATCCCACCAAGTGTTATTTTGCCTAAATATTCTTATATTCCACTATATCCCACCAAGTGTTATTTTGCCTAAATATTCTTCTCTTTCACCAATTAACAGCAGATATTTTTGATCTACCTCTTCCGCCATATCCCACCAAGTGTTCTTTTGGCCTTTATGTTCTACTGTTCCCCAATATTTCACCAAGTGTTCTTTGATATAAATGTTCGTCCCTTCCACCCTCCACTCTAGGTGTTCTTTGATATAAATGTTCGTCCCTTCCACCCTCCACTCTAGGTGTTCTTTGATATAAATGTTCTTGTCTTCAACCGACTAACCTAAAGTGTTCTCTGACCTAAATGTTCCTCTTTTCAACCTTCTGAGACCAGGTATTTTTGCATGTAAATTCCATTTTCTTCACAGTTCTTCGCCAAGTGTTCTTTGTCCTAAAAACACTTCCCTTCAGCTATTCACCAAAAGGTGTTCTTTGGTCTAATTGTTCTTTACTTCCGTAATACGTCACCAAGTGTTCTTTGACCTAAATATTCTTCTCTTTGACCATTCCACACCAGTAATTTTACTCTTCTCTTCCACCTTCCTTGCCGTGTTCTTTAAGATAAATATTCTTCTCTTTGACCATTCCACACCAGGAATTTTACTCTTCTCTTCCACCTTTTCTCCCGTGTTCTCTGACCTAAATATTCTTCTCTTTCCCCATTCCACACCAGGAATTTTACTCTTTTCTTTCACCTTTTCCCCCCGTGTTCTTTGACCTAAATATTCTTCTCTTTGACCATTCCACACCAGGAATTTTACTCTTTTCTTCCACCTTTCTCCCCCGTGTTCTTTGACCTAAATATTCTTCTCTTTGACCATTCCCCACCAGGAATTTTACTCTTTTCTTCCACCTTTTCCCCCCGTGTTCTTTGACCTAAATATTCTTCTCTTTGACCATTCCACACCAGGAATTTTACTCTTTTCTTCCACCTTTCTCCCCCGTGTTCTTTGACCTAAATATTCTTCTCTTTGACCATTCCACACCAGGAATTTTACTCTTTTCTTCCACCTTTTCCCCCCGTGTTCTTTGACCTAAATATTCTTCTCTTTGACCATTCCACACCAGGAATTTTACTCTTTTCTTCCACCTTTCTCCCCCGTGTTCTTTGACCTAAATATTCTTCTCTTTGACCATTCCCCACCAGGAATTTTACTCTTTTCTTCCACCTTTTCCCCCCGTGTTCTTTGACCTAAATATTCTTCTCTTTCACCATTCCACACCCGGTATTTTACTCTTCTCTTCCACCTTTTCCCCCCGTGTTCTTTGACCGAAATATTCTTTTCTCCACCACACGCCACCACGTGTGCTTTGGTCTAACTGGTCTTCTCTTCCCCCGCCTTACAGCAAGTCATCTTTGACTTCAATGCTCTTCATTCTTCATGTCCCAACCCAGCTCATGTCTGACTACGTTGCTACATTTATTTACGAGGGCGTGTCCTTTTAATCTCCCCTTTCTCTCTCCAATCTCCAGTTATATTAGTTAGTGCCATGTTACTTCCCCTAGCTATAGCCAGATTTGTTTTTCCATTTCCCCACCTAAAACGCACTATCTGACATAGACATCTGTTGGTGAAATCCTGCAGTAAAAGTATGTCGTTATCCTAACTACATTCTGTATTTCAAAGCCATAGAGTCGAAATGATTGTACAATTGTGTTGACCAGTCTAACGCCATTTGCCTGAGTTCCTTATTAGACGAAGAGAAAGGAAAGCAAATCTGAGGCCCAGATATTAGCAGCTAAACAAAACTTCCTATCTGCGCTTGTGTTAACATATGCTTCTTTACAGGTATGCATGTTCAAATCTTCAACTATACAAATACTGACACGTATTAATACACATTGCTATAAACTGAGGCATGTATGTATGTATGTGTATATATATGTGTGTGTGTGTGTGTGTGTGTATGTATGTATGTATGTATTTATTTATGTATGTATGTATGTATATATGTATGTATGTATGTATGTATGTATGTATGTATGTATGTATGTATGTATGTATGTATGTATGTATGTATGTATGTATGTATGTATGTATGTATGTATGTACGTATGTATGTATGTATGTCTGTCTGCCTGCCTGCCTGCCCGTCTGTCTGTCTGCCTGCGTGTCTGTGTGTGTATGTGTCTGTCTGTAGATATGTAAGTATGTATGTATGTATGTATGTATGTATGTGTGTATGTATGTTTGTGTATGTATGTATGTTTATATGTATGGCTGGATTGATGTATGTATGTATTGATGGATGTTTCTATGTATGTATGTATGTATGTATGTATGTGTGTGTGTGCGATAACACACGCATGTCCACCTAATAAGGGCACACAGAGGAGAGAACAGAACTGCGGACATGTTAATAAAGTAAGTTGTACCTTTTCTGTACTCCAGGAATCTCTTCGAATTGTTCTTGCAATGAAAAGGAAAACACACTTTACCCCTATTAATTGTTTAAAAAAAATCATATATGGGTTAATCTTTCCAAAGATTAACACACAAAATTCTTAAGGGTAGAATACTTTACAATTGGAACAACAAATTAAGCGAAGAAAATGAGGGCTGGAAAAGACATACCCTGCGGAAGGCACAGTCCAACATAGCAGGACAGTTTCGTACATAGAATCCTCAAGAGGAGAGAGAGAGAGAGAGAGAGAGAGAGAGAGAGAGAGAGAGAGAGAGAGAGAGAGAAAGGTAGACCCAACAATACGTGGAGAAGAGAATGAGAGAAGGATGTGGAATTGCATAATAACACCTGGAGAAAGGCAGAAAGAGGAGCCAAAGTCCTTGCACGCTGGCGTGATGTTGTCGATGGCCTATGCACCGAGAGATGCGATTGGCTTTGATTGATTTGATCGATTGATTCTACAACTCATGGCCTCATATCGTGATATGCACACATGCCAACGCCGTATATGTAGAGTAGAAACAGGTTTAAAATAATTATGTAGTACAAATATTTCTAATATTATTTAGAAATTACAAACAGTGAATAACCTGTTTTTCTGCAGATTCAAATTAGAATAATTTGAACTTTCTGTCAATCTTGGATTGCTACTTCACCCGCCGAAGTGGGCAGTGAAACAGAATTGAAAGTATTCTATTATAGAGCGGTTGATAATTGAACCATATATATAGATAGATACACCTCATGCTTGGGCCAACATAAACAGTCGTACACATTTATACAGAAAATAAACCCTGCGCTTTCATCAATGTACACATTTATACAGAAAATAAACCGAGCGCTTTCATTAATGTACACATTTATCCAGAAAATAAACGGAGCGCTTTCATTAATGTACACATTATACAGAAAATAAACAGAACGCTTTCATCAATTTACACATTTATTTTTAAAAAAAATGAACGCTTTCATCAATGTACACATTATACAGTTGCATGGATTTCCGCTGAACGTTCCCTGACATCAGTCTCTGTGAAAGATTCACAATCAGCGGTTGTTGATTCTCTTCTTGTTAACCGCTACCTTTAAGCTGGCTGTCAGAGAACTATCCTTCTTCATCCAGCGTTCTCCCTAGATCTATGTCCTTCATTCCGTGGTAGCATGCATGGTTGTTCACTGGAACAACGGAAACATTTTTCAGGAATGCTCGAATAACTTGTATTTCTCTTTCTGCCCCGCGTCCTTTAGAAGATTCGTGCAAATGGGTTTGTTTCCTTCAGTATGGCCAAGTCGTTACTTCTCTCTGATAATTCATCATAACCATCACCATCTTCATTATCATATTTTTCTCGTTTCTTAATGGAGTATGGGGAGACCATCTTGCAGTTATCCGGCACCAAATTGCAATAATATTATTTTGTCCCCATTGAATCCTTTAAGTTTCGTAAACATTGTTCAGAGTTTCAATCTTTTCAGCTCTGATTTTTAGCTGTAACAGATTTTTAGTTCTGATTTTAAGTTCTAACTGATTTTTAATTCTGATTTTTAGTTCTAACTGATTTTTAGTTCTGATTTTTAGTTCTAACTGATTATTAGTTTTGATTTTTAGTTCTAACTGATTTGTAGTTCTGATATTTGGTTCTGATTTTCAGCTCTGATTTTTAGTTCTGATTTTTATTTCTAAATGATTTTTAGTTCGGATTTTTAGTTCTAACTGATTTTTAGTTCTAATTGATTTTTAGTTCTAACTCATTTTTCGCTGTAACTGATTTTCAGCTCTAACTGATTTTTAGTTCGAACTGAATTTCCGCTTTAACTGATTGATAGTTCTAAATGAGTTTAAGTTCTACCTGATTTTTTAGTTCTAACTAATTTTTCGCTTTAACTGATTTTTAAAAAAGCAACTGATTTTCAGCTAAAAGTGATTTTCAGTTCTAACTGATTTTTCGTTTTAACTGATTTTTAGTTCAAACTAATTTTTCGCTTTAACTGATTTTAAAAAAAACAACTGATTTTCAGCTAAAAGTGATTTTTAGCTCTAACTAACTTTTCGCTCTTACTGATTTTTAGCTCTAACTGATATTCATCTCTAACCGATTTTCATCTCAAAGTGAATACTGAAGGACTCGGGCCTGTATGCCACTTACGTTTTTGGTCGACACGATCTGTTTGAATCAAAAGGTACTTTCACGTTTGTTTCCAAAAATATTTTTGTTAAGATAAAGAGAGTATGTGTGCGTACTGTGTATGCGATATTTGTGAGCGTGTGTTACTTTTGAGTATGCATGTGTTCGTTTTTATTTGTGAGTATGTGAGTATTGCTAATTGGGAGATGGTGAGTGTTGTTATTTGTATGTGTGTACGCTATATGTGAGTTCCTGTGTGAGTGTCTGTATGTGTGTGTTATTTGTGAGTGTGTTTTATTTATGAGTCTGTATGTGTGATATTTGTGTATGTGTATTATTTGTGAGTATGCATTTGTGTTTTATTAGTGAGACTGTGTGTGAGTATGTGTGTGCTATTTAGGAACGTGTGTTCTTTGTGAGTCTCCGTGTGTGTTTTATTTTTCAAGGTATGTTTTTTGTGAGTATGTGTTATTTCTGAGTCGGTATGTATGTTTGATTTGTGAGTGTTTTATTTGTGAATCTGTGTGTATATGTGTGCGTTATTTGTGAATGTATGTTATTTTTGAGTATGTGTGGGTGTGTTATTTGTGAGTTTATGTGTGTATGTGTTGTTATTTGTGAGTTTATGTGTGTGTGTGTGTGTGTTGTTATTTGTGGATTTATGTGCGAAAGTTGTATATGGGTTATTTATTTATGAGTATCTGTGTATGTGTGTGATATTTCTAAATGTGTGTTGTTTGCCAGTCTCTATGTGTGTGAGTCTGTTTGTGTGAGTCTGTGTGTGGTTGTGTGTCTGTGTAACATTTCTGAGCGTTTGTTGTTTATAAGTCTATGTGTGTGAGTCTGTGTGATATGTGTGGGTATGTGTGGGTGTCTGGTTTATTTCTAAATCTGCAGGTGTATGTGTATGTAAGTGTGATATCTGTCAGTATATGTGAATGTGTGGATTCTTGGTTGTGAGTGTGTGTTTGTTAATTATGAGTATGTCAGTGCGTTATTTGTGAGTGTGTGTTTGTTAATTATGAGTATGTCAGTGCGTTATTTGTGAGTGTGTGTTTGTTAATTATGAGTATGTCAGTGCGTTATTTGTGAGTGTGTGTTTGTTAATTATGAGTATGTCAGTGCGTTATTTGTGAGTGTGTGTTTGTTAATTATGAGTATGTCAGTGCGTTATTTGTGAGTGTGTGTTTGTTAATTATGAGTATGTCAGTGCGTTATTTGTGAGTGTATGTGTGTTATTTGTGGATATGTGTGTTGTTTGTGTTTGTTATCTGTGAATGTGGGTGTTATTTTGTGAGTATGTGTGTGTTATTTTGAGTGTGTGTATGTGTATGTGTGTGTTATTTGTGAGTGGGAATTTCTTATTTGTGAGTGTGTTGGTGTGTAATTGTGTTAGTGTTTGTGTGTGTTATTTGTGAGTGTGAATTTCTTACTTGTTAGTGTGTATTTTTAATTTGTGAGTGCGAATGTATGTTATTTATGAGCGTGTGGTGTGATTGTGTGAATGCGTCTGTGTTTTTTGTGAGTTGCATGCGTGTTTAGTACAAGGTCTGTGAGTATTATATTTAAGAGAATTTGTATGTCTAGAAGGGACAAACAGATTGGGAAAAAAGAAGAAATAAGCAGAGAATGAGAGACAGAGAGAAAACATTTATGAAATCTTCAAAGTATTTTTTTTTAGATCAATATTACGTTAAAAGAATACACCGGAACAATCTATGACGTCAATCTGCGTTTCATCGTGTCGGGAAACGTTTTTGTAGGCAGTTTATTTATTTATGTAGGCGTGGACGCTAGACACCAGTAAATTTATCATTAGGAAAACATAATCATTTTCTATTTAGGCCTAAGCACTGCTTGGAGAATTACTTGAATTTTTGTGGGAAATCTGCAAGTCGTACAGTGGTGTTATGATATTTATGAAATTCTGGTAAAGTGTAGGTCAAGGCTTAAAAAACCAATACAATATATATATATATATATATATATATATATATATATATATATATATATATATATATATATATATATATATATATATATACACACACACACACACACACACACACAAGATGGAGATGCCCCGAAAGAAATGTCCACTTAAATTGCTTTGGCCTCATGCGCCTTTAATCAACATCTTGAAATCAACGACACTTGAGGAAACATACCAAGCTCAGACTATTGAATCCAAATATCAGTCATGACATATGTATGTGAAAGCTGGAAGACAACAAAATCGCTAGAAAACAAACTAAATGTCTATGAAAATAAATGTCTATGAAAATTATTGAAAATACGATGGGACCAGTTCATAACTAATTAATCGATAGGAGGCAAACCAGCTATTCGTGTCGACCATCTTCAGCAAAAAAACGATGGACATACATCGGACTTGCCCTGAGAATGAACAACAACCGAATTCCATTGCAAGCCATCGAATGGCCGCCAAGGGGCGTTCGGAAAGAGGGATACACAAGGAAACACTCAGAAGAACAATCATATGGGGAGGGCTCATGGGCCTCAGCACCATACAATATCTAAAACAGTGGCGTCACACCGTTCCAACTAGAGATTATTTGTTTCTGCCTTATGCGCCGTATTTTGGCGCGCGAAGAACATATATAAATATTATGATTCAGAGTTGGGTCCGCGGATCCGATAAAGTAATAGAAGTATGTTGTTGTGCTTAAAGGCGCCATCAGCAGTTGTGTACACTGATCGTGTTGCCAGTCACTGTCAAAGGTTGTTGCTGTCACTGACACAAGTAGCAGAAGATAAAGAAGGGAATGATTTGGCGGCAGACAGTGTCTCATATGTGGCTGCTTGCATCAAGGTCTGTGACCCATAACTGATCAAATCCTTTTCTGCATCGAAGTGACGGCTCTGGAAACAGACTGCAACCAAATAGTTTGGCTAAGAAATTAGGGATCGAAGAGAAAAGACAAACCAGGTCCTCAAAAGGTGGTGATGTGTTAAGCTAAGTTAAGTGTCGGGCCGAAAGGCACACATATACCAACAGTCTGGTTATACACTATGATACAACGTTTCAAACGTCTTTGTAAAGACGAACGCTGAAGAAGAAGAAGAGGGTTTAGGTAAATTGCCTCATATAAGTGACATTCATCGAGACATCAAGACGTTTCGGTTATATCAGGACGTACTAACTATCTTGATCTCGTGAAAGCCTGCCTGGCGTAGGCCCTAATTAAGGCAAAAATATTTTAAAAAATAGATTTATAATGTTCGGTCGGATACAAATCTACCGATTTCTCAAATGCACGCCTGTCGCTATATCCGTTTGAGGCGGATTTGATTGGCTGATCGTATCACGTGATTTTGTAATAAAAAAGTGTCGTATGATTTTAATCTCGTTGCTGGGGTAGTCATGGGGTTTTCAGGTTGAGAACTATTGTACACTTCGTCACTGCTGTCGTCACTCCTTGTGATGGCTATATTCGTTTATCTCACTGTAAACAGAAAAATACAATATATGCATTACGGGAGATTCCATCTGCTGCCCCCATTTCCTGCAGGCAGGCACCGAAACCATTCGGCCACCTGCTCCTTGATGTCGTCATAAGTTGGTCAAAAGAGCCCAACCACACGAAAAGATGGGTGGGTTGAGGGGTGAGGCAGAGCTAGGCTGGGAAGAGGCAGGTTGGAAGGTTGATGGAATAGGTAGGTTGTAGTTGTGTGTTGTGTTGGGGAGGGGGGATGGATGGCGGTGTTTATTCTACATTTACAGTGATTGTCTGGATAAAGCTGCAGGATTCAACTCGCGCAGCCGACACTCTCCATTCTACCCAAATGTACATCGGTACCTGACTTACGATTAGGGAAGGAAAGGGCAGCGAAGAAGGGAACTGACCATCCCATCTGACACAAGCTACGTATGGCTTTGTATACTGACGTTGCTATCAGTTCATGGATACTACTCGAATCAGTCGACATTACATATACAATTTCGTGAGTTTTACGTCAGTATCAAAACGTCCTGTCAGAACACATGTTCCTGATTTCCTTCGGATTCATTTGTTTCTTCATTCCACAAGACCGCATACATTGAGGTATTAAGAGATCAATTTACTATACAGAAACTAATGTATTCACATGCCCAATTGACTACATTCAAACTGAGACATTCAAATGACTGAATTACTGTACATAAACTTAGCTATTCACATGACGAATTTACTGTACAGAAAATGTGATATTCAAAGACCAATGTACTGCATCCCCTCAGAAGCTACTCCAATCATTATTGTTGCTGGATTTCCTCTTTCTTCCTCTCTCTCTCTCTCTCTCTCTCTTTCTCTCTCTCTCTCTCTCTCTTTCTCTCTCTCTCTCTCTCTCTCTCTATATATATATATATATATATATATATATATATATATAAATATATTTATATGGGTGATACGTTTTCCGTATGTAGCATCGTAGATATTGTTTCTGAGTTCGAGGTTGTCAGACCAGCGCGTAGGTGGTCTTCTCCGTGGTCGTCTTCTGTCTAGTGTGTACCAGACTGCTGTCGATGTGATCCAACGGTCAACAGTTCTCCGAAGCAGGGGGCCAGCCCAGCAATGTTTTGCCTTGTCTGTGGTGGTAACTGCATCCTTCACCAATGACATCTGCCGTAAGTCAGTGTTGTGAAGACCTTCCAAACGTTGGTTATGGAGCGTGAGGCCGATTATATGTCTCTCGAGGGAGGCTTGGGTCACTCGGAGTTTGAACTCCATTTCTTTTGTAAAAGCCTATTTTGCTGCGTCATTACACATTGCAGGTAGAACTGTGGAGTTGAACAGGGAGGCGCGCAGACTCTACTCGTGGGTATGTTCGTGCGTCTTTGTGGACAAGAAAGCCGCCCAGCCCGTGTAACGACGTCTTGTTAATTCTGGATTTAGGTCGTTCTGCATGTTCAATAAACGTTTCAGGTTAGATATACGCCTCTACGTCCTCCAAATTCTTGCCATAGACTGGGTCATTTGTAGCATGACTTTTGTCTTGGAGATGTTTATCTCGAGACAGGCTTTTCTCCTGCTTTGTGAAGCATAGCTACCATCTGGTAGGCGTCTTTGGCTATTTTTGTGATGAGCACTTTGTCCTCTGCGAAGTGGAGATGGTTGAGCTGCTTGACACTGATACTGATGCTAAAGGGGGTCCAATCACATTGACTGATAATGCACTCCAATCATGAGGAAAAGAGACTTGGTGAAATAGGATCCCCTTGGCAAACACCTTTCTAGACGGATATTATTACTAGTCTTCGGAATGCCTCGATGGTTGTCGTATATATATATATATATATATATATATATATATATATATATATATATATATATATATATATATATATATATATTTGCACATATAGCATCATCCTCATCATCAGTTCCATAGCCCAGAAGGTCGTCGAGGCACCGTTATTACAGTTTGTATTACCAGCTCACACCATACAACAACGGTGTGTCTTGGGCCGCTGACGGAGCTCATCTCTCTCCAGGTGGCAGTTTATTATAGTTGTGTCTAAATTTCATACAAAAAGCTGACACTGTCTTCAGCTACGGCGAAGGGGGCCATTCTTGGGAAGTTCAGTGAACTAGACCGTGAAATATGACACATGTTTAAGCGTAGTGCTATTCATATAGCCAATGTCAATTCCAGGATAATCGAACGGAAGAAAACACACAAAACGAACGAATGAACCAGTCCAAATGGAAAACAACAACACGTTTCCGTCGACTAGTGGGAATTCCCGACAAACCCATGGTCTAGCGGTATCTATAATGAACTAAAACAGAAGCGCAATATATATTTATTAATATTATATCAGCTTCGCTCTTTCCGTTTTCTATGCATAATGACTTGCATCCATTTTTATATAATGCTACCTTAGAAGACAAACAGAGAAACCAAAACTTTGCTCTTTCACTGACGGTTTGCCGATACACCATTTGTGTTCCACTGGATCATAAGTGGAACAGGTAAACGTTGAAAACAAAACTATCCTTCTTTGGTCAAACGCTGTCAAAAGCTGTCAAACGTAATTACACTTATATGGGAATAGAAAAAACGATATTGGAGGGTTTGGTATATGGCAAACGTGGCAGAGGGAGGTCGAGGTGAAGATGGACAGTAGACATTACAGAGGCTATACGGTTGACAGTGACAGAGGCGGGAGACCTGGCCAGGTATCGAGTGTCTTACAGATCGGTTGTCCTGAGAGCGGCGTTCTGCAAAGAATATGCTATATGATGATGATGGACAATAGAAATAAAACATAAACTAGAATGTCCTACCACGATTGTCCTCATACAGCTCAAAGTAAATAAAGTCACTTGCCACTAAAAAATATAAGATAAACAAGAATGTCCTACCACGATTGTCCTCATACAGCTCAAAGTAAATAAAGTCACTTGCCACTACAAATATAAGATAAACTAGAATGTCCTGTACGAACTATCCTCGCACACAAAAAAGGTAATTTCTGTCACGTAACAATAGAAATAGAACACAAAGAGGAATGTTCTTATCTGGACAGCTTTCACAGTTAAAAAACCAAAAATCATAAAAAACAGTTCATACAAATCATACATAACAATGGAGAATAAACATAACCAAGAATATTCTATAAGGATTGTCCTTACTCAGCCAAAGTAATTAGCCATGCAACAATACAATATTAAACATAAACAAGAAAGTTATATTAGGACTGACCGTACGCAACCCTCAATATTTACTACCAAATAAAAACATAAATAAAACACATTGAAGATTGTCCTTATCAGAACTGAGTCGACTTAACCTATACTATTTATGTTCCTTTATGTCAAGGATGGACGTCACTTTAGCAAACCACTAGGTGTCAGATGTCTCTCTCGGTAAGTGACGAAGAAGGAAGCTGGCTGTTCCTGTCGCACAGCTGATTTTGCTTGTTCTTGCTCATTCCTGTCGGACGTCCATCTTTGCTGCACTTGCAATTAACTTCCAAATGTTGCAGTCTGTGAATTGTCCATTCAATGACTGCAGTGTTGACATCATAACTACATCCAAATTTATTTGCAAAAACCCAATCATGTGCACACGTGAAGCGAGGATATCAGCTTAAAATTGTGAGCCATAAAATTACAATATAAATATAAACAAAGGGATCAAATGTAGTGATGGCACCATATTCTTCAGCTGGAGGGAAACAATGATAAAAAAGAAGAATTGTTTAAAATTGAGTTGTTGGTTTAATTTAGTCCATCTTCTCGTACATCCGACAAGAACAGTTTGTTCTCCAGTTTTAACATAGAAAAACAACTTTAAAAATCATGTCACATCATTACGAGTTTCAAAAGTATTGTCTGCAAATTTGTACTGACATCCAGGGCTGCTCGGTATTTGCCTACATCTGAGAGCGAGCTAGAAAACAATAAAGAACTTTATTTTATCCATCCACGATCTCTCGAGGAGCCCTTGACACAAACTCGACTTGCCGACCTTAGGAACATACCCTCAGCTAAAATAATAATTGGAAAAGACAAAGATTTCAAAAATGTATGAAGCCTAACGAACACCTGTAGTAGCCACCTGGTAAACATGGACACTATATGTAAACACAACCAACCCACGTTATGGTAGTACCTATGTCGTGAAGTCACATAATGGCACGTTTCATCTTGAGTTAACCAAAGGGACAATGTTCATGGCTAAAAAAAGAGTAGTTTATTTCAATAAGGACAGTAAACCTTTAATGAGCAGCAGCAGCAGCAGCAGCAGCAGCAGCAACAACAACAGCAACAACAACATCATCACTCAGTGAATTTTAAAGCTTTAGATTGTGTCAGTCTTTATAAGATTGGGTAACTAGAAGCCTTATACGCTGCCTTGCATTCCGGAATTTACATTCTTTTTCCATTTATAACTTGGTAAAATGGAGCACGCAGTTACTGGACACAAAACCCGATCTCTCTGTGTAAGGGATCAAAACTATAACCTCTGTGCGGCTCTTGGACCTTTGTATATAAACAAATTTAATATACCAAATGATTGTGGGTGTATTTCCTGAAAATATATGCAGGGAGGTGGACGGTTTTCATTGGTTTATATTCTTTATCGACTATTTTCAGTACCAGCGTTTGGGGAGAGGAGACTAAAGTCTGGTCAGGCAAAACATACTGATCAGACAGTGTCAGTCAGGGAAATATACTGATCACACAGTGTCAGTCAGGGAAATATACTGATCAGACAGTGTCAGTCAGGGAAATGTACTGATCAGACAGTTTCAGTCAGCGAAATGTACTTATAAGACAGCGTCAGTCAGGGAAATATACTGATCAGACAGTGTCAGTCAGGGAAATATAATTATCAGATAGCGTCAGCTAGAGAAATATACTGATTAGACAGTGTCAGTCAGAGAAATATACTGACTAAGTCACCCACCTCACTTCCACGCAGTTCTCCACGGAAACAGACTGTTTCATGGCAGTCTGGCTAACGAGGCGAGGAATCGGCTGTAGAAGTGACGACACGCAGATGAAGCCACGCAGCACAAACACCTGGGGGATTCACCTTAATCAGCACGTTTGGAATGTGAAAAAAAGCTACTGCAACCCGCCAGTTAACGCCATTCTCAGCACGCACAAACAGTAGACTTACTCATTGTGAGTATTCAACAACAACAGTTCATCACATGTTATAAGATACTTATGATTTTACGCGTTTTTGGCCTCTACGATGTCGACGTCTTGAAAATGTAACCCTCGCGTAAGATGCGACTCTACTGTTTACAGAAAGGAGAACAAACATGGAAAACCCCAGAATAACAGGTCGTGCCACGTTACTGGACACGCAGACTGGCAGACTTGGGCACTCGGTGCATGCTATCTAGTTAACCTCACATCGTGACAGACAGAATGGCTTGTTAAAACAAAGCTTAGAATTGATAAACAGTTGTGAAGATAAGGGATCTCGGGTCAAATTGGATCAAGCATGCTTTCACTTAGTGACAGCAGATTTACAAGACAGCGTACAGTTTTCTTGTCTGGTCAAATTTAGCTCAGATCATACTTACGTAATTGTTGAAGTGTTATATACCTTGATTTATGAATTTCTCGTTACATAGATCAATACTAACAATAAATCAATAAACCGGAAGTTATTGACAAACACGTTATCGCGAATATGGTTGCAAGACACGTACATCACCACAAGCAGGTAAAACTAGTTGTTACAACAAATATCAGTTATTAAAAGATTGAATTTAACTTCAATTGTTTTGGGATCAATTTTGTTCCTGATAACGATTTGGATAATGATATTGTATCCATGATTACAAAGTTCACGGTTGACATAAAACGATGCAGAAGCGCCTTACCTAAAGCAGAAGTGGATATTAAGGGGTCGGATTTAAATAAAATTCCAGAATGGTCTGTGAACTGGCAAATGGAGTTTAATGTAGTTAATGTTCAGTTCTCCACACGGGTAGATCCAATATGGAGCATAATTACAGAATATGAGAGAACAATATTATAATGATGAAAAAGCAAAGGGACCTCAGGATTATACTAGATCATATATGTACGATGAGTGAGCAAGTCCAGGTAGTAGTAACAAAAGTAAATGCAATGTTAGGTATGCTAAAAGGAAATATTAAACATATGAGCAAGAAAGTGATAGTCGAACTGTATAAAGCATTAGAAAGACCGACATTTAAGTATTGTGAATAGGTGTGAAGTCCTTATCGTAGAGTAGATACACACATGCTGGAAAGGATACACAGAAGAGCGACCGCACTGATAGTGATTCCAGAATTACAGTTAGGAAGAAAGCCTAAGAACAACCGACACACAGTGTCTAGAGAAAAGATTAATTCGAGGTGACTTATTAAATGTTTGTAATATAATCAACGGAAAGGATAAATTATACTATAATTGTTTTTCTTCAAAATACACCTTAAAGACCAAGAGAGCCCAGCTACAAATTAATTAAAGAAAGGTCCAGATTGGATATTAAGTAAACATGTTGTTAGTCAGAGAGTGGTAAATGCTTGGAATGCAGTCAGTCCATGCTGCAGTATCATCAGCGAAAAGCAAGTCCCTAATAGTGATCTCCCTGATTTTCCTTTAAGCCTTGTGTCTTGCAAAGTTAAATAGCCGACTTTCCGACCCAATGTTAAGGAAAATTCCTCCATTTGCGTTATCAATTGAATAATTCAGTAACAGAGCAAAGCAGACTCCGAACAGTGTCGAGGCCAGATCGCAGTCCTGCTTAACATCACTTCAAATACTAAATGGTTGTGATATGCGACCATCAAATTTGACTTTTCCTTTCATGTCTTAGTGGAACGATATTATTAGTCGCAGCAGTTTGTTTGTGCAACCTATTTAAGACAGGACTTTGAAAGGAGCCAGACTGTTAAATTAGAGTGTTGAATACGTAAATAGCTTGGTGCTAATATTCATGTTAGTAGCAAATACCTCATCACCGAACAGTTTAAGAGAGCGGTTGAGACTCAGCCTCCACTGTGAGATTTGTTCGGATGCTGACGAAAAACTTCTCTGTCATTCAATTGTCCTGCTGATCGTCCCTCGACGGACTCGCTTGAGCCGTCTCAGAGTCAAACAAAATAATACCAGAGTTTCCTTCTTGGGAGGTTGTGACAGGCAACTAACGAAACTTGTTCATGGGGCTAATAAGCTCACTATATAGAAACTCTAATATTGAACCCGCACTGCCCACTAATGGATTCTGAATTCTATAAAAGCTACACTCAATCATCTGGACTGACAGGTAAACGATAGTTCGGATTTCTTATATTTGATAATACGATCCAAGAGAGCTAAACCTGTTTCACTATTGTAGTCGGGCGAAGATGCAGCAGTGAATGGTGACAGCAGCCAGCAACTCATAGCTGGCCTCTTGCTTCAGGGTCAGCGACCAGTAACTTACCAAGAACCAAATCCGCCTCCAAGTGACGGTCCTGGAAACAGACTGCAGCCATGCAGTATGGCTTAGAGATTAGGGATCGAAAAGAGAATACACTCCTAGTTCCAAAGATGTCTTGCTGAAATCGGATGTGTTGGGCCGAAAGGCGCAGACATCGCGTCCTCGATGTAAACTACGATACGACGTCGCAAACGTCCTTTTCAGGATGTGCGCAGTATAATAAGAACATTGTAGTCCTTTTTCTCAAATGTTTGGCTTCTATTGACGGGACGCGAAATCCTTCAATTCATCCACAGCCAAAATATTCTTGGTTTCTTAGATTGTTGACATGAAAGTTACCGCAACCTATGTTGTCCTTTCAGTTATCTTTTACTATGGTGGATTATATGTTTAGTCCAATGATGGCACTAGTGACGCAACAAAACGATGACTCACACAGGTCAGATCAACGACACTTGAGTGATGTCAGCTCTAACCAGTGAGTGGTTCTTAAATCTTGTTTAGCCTGAAGATCCAAATAAAATGTTCAGGTCAAAATCACGCACAATACTGTCTGCTGTCTTTCTCGCTCTCTATTTCTCCTTTTTCACTAAATCAATGCTAATTTTAGCTGCTTTAGAAAATACTAAAGGTAATTGGAACATACTGATCAAGTCCCCCACCTCTGGTCCACATTCTTTCTCCTGGAAACAGGATGCGCTTGTCTGACAAGTCAGATGGGGATCGATACTGTAATCCCCATAGCGGTGAGCTTACCGACAAGCCTCGCATTGCACTGCAGGCAGAAGGACCTCGGTACACCTTCTCAAGTACGCTTCTAGATGTATGAAGAGCTACTGTAACCTACTATCACAGAGAAGTCAATAGTTCAACTTAGCACGCGCCCTTACAACAACAACAGCAACAACAACAGCCAAACATATCTCGTGTTCTTATAGGTACACTGTTGTTGTTGTTGTTCGTCCATCACGCTTGACGAGAACCTTTCCTTTTTCATTTTAGCCAGTCTTTCCAGTCGAGTATTCTGTACTTCCGGGTTGTGGATGGGTGCTGAGATGGCTGACAAGTCCGATTTGGGATCTGCATACTCACAGGCAGTGAGGGCATGGAAAGTTCGCTTCGCGAGACTATAATATTTCACTGGCTTTTCTGGTCTTTCTCCGTTGTTCTGCTGCAGTCTTTTTAGAAGTCTCGCATGGCACTGCTCCTCTGCGGAGAGCTGTACGCCAGGCTGTATGGTCTTTTGCAGCATCCACCCATGTATAGGGGTTTATGCTGAAGGCTTTTAAAGACGTTTTAGTGTGTCTTTAAAGCGCTTTTTTTTTTTTCCTCCTTGGGAGCGTTCGCCATTCTGCATCTCGCCATAGAAGATTATCTTTGGCAACCGATCGACACTGTTACACACAATAATTCAGCTGTATCTAAAACAAGGTTTTTGCTGGCCACCATCATTATGTCTAAATTGTGTTACTGCAACCATTTGTCTTGTTATGGTGGTTGGCACCAGGATTAGTTTGTGTTTGTTTGGCAGCTCAAAGGATTAACAGCATCAGCTGACACTGGACAGACCACTAAGAATTGAAGCGGCTGTTGGCGCCACTAAGATTTGACAGACCAGCAAGAATTGAAGCGTTGTTGGTGACACTAAGATTTGACAGACCAGCAAGAATTGAAGCGTTGTTGGTTACACTAAGATTTGACAGACCACAAAGAATTGAAGCGTTGTTGGAGACATTAAGATTTGACAGACCAGCAAGAATTGAAGCGCTGTTGGTGACATTAAGATTTGACAGACCACAAAGAATTGAAGCGCTGTTGGCGCTACTTAGATTTGACAGACCAGCAAGAATTGAAGCGCTGTTGGCGCTACTAAGATTTGACAGACCAGCAAGAATTGAAGCGTTGTTGGAGACACTAAGATTTGACAGACCACAAAGAATTGAAGTGCTGTTCGCGCCACTAAGATTTGTCAGATCACAAAGAATTGAAGTGCTATTTGCCACACTAAGATTTTGATAGACTACCAAGAATTGAAGCGCTATTGGCGCCACTAAGATTTTACATACTACCAAGAGCTGAATCGCTGATGGCGTCAGAAGTGTTTTACAGACAACCAAGAATTGAAAAGCTATTGTCGTCAGCAGAATTTTACAGACAACCATATATTGAAGCGCTGGTCTAGCCAGAAAAATTTGACAATAAACAAATAAAAGTGTTATTAGACCCAGCAAAAAGTGATAGTCTAAACAGAACTCAAATTTGGTTGGCTTCATCATCTGTGTGTTAAACAGATAATAAAGAATCTGGTAAAATGCTATATTTTTTTGAGGTCTTCGTTAAGGATACTAAAACAGCCAATGCGTTATCCAGTTTTTTAAAGATCTGCCCTCGTGACCAGAAGATTGACATCTAAACAACCAATGCTTTATCCAGTTTTTTGAAGATCTGCCCTCCTGACCTGAAAATTGACATCTAAACAATCAACGCTTTATCCAGTTGTTTAAGGATTGTCCTCGTTACCTAAAGATTGACATTCTTCTTCTGCGTACGCAGTCAGACAGTAACCATTATTTTTTCGAAAAAAGCGGCGGTCATCCTGAGGCTGTCGCCACTGCCATAGAGCTTGTCTTGCAGTTCCACTGGTAATGGCCACATCTGCTCTCTCTGATCCTCGTATGTCGGGCAGTTCTGCAGCAGATGTTCAGCGGTCATTTTACCAGTACCGCACAGGCACTCGTCGGTACACCCTATCATCAATTTGTTGAATAGGTGGTACCTCAGTCTATTGTGGCCAGTGCGAAGTCTGAAGACAACGACCTGCTCTCTTCGGTTCAACTGGTAATAGGCATCGTTTTTGGTGTAACCAGTATGTTCGGTTTCCCATTTGGTCATGTAACTGGCTTTGATAAGCCGTTTTGACTCTTCGTACGTCATACTGGAATCTGTTTGTGGTAGTCTTGCACCTTCTTTTGCCAGTCTGTCGGCCTCCTCGTTGCCTTGGATGTTGCAGTGTGACGGAACCCACTATACCACTACCCTTTTTGGTGCGGACTGCTGGCACAGTTTGCAGAGTGCTGCTCTTAAGTCATTAAGCTCAGTGTTTTTCTGGCTTTTTAGAGCTGTGACTACGGCGAGAGCATCTGTCAGCAGGACTATATGGCTCTCATTTTCACTGTGTGTCACCATTTCTTCCACTGCCGCCCTCAGTGCCTCTGCTTCCGCTCTGAAATTGCTTGTGTACTTACCAGTAGCGAATGACAGTGTTATTTTTCTGCCATTTGGTAGGTTCAGGAATGCTCCTGCCCCTCCGTTCTGTGTTATGTTTGTTACAGAACCGTCGGTGTATGCATGGGTCCAGTCCATGCTTGGGTAGCTTTTCGTAATGAAGCTTAGGGTAGTATCTCTCCTTTCTTTTTCAGTCTGGCAGTTTTTGTTTGCAATACCTGGTATATTTTCTACCACCTCTGGAAATATATCCTGCCTCCAGGTAGGTTTTCTTACAGTAGTGATGGGTTTTGGTGTTGTTAGTGCGTTTATGGGATCTTCGTGCATCTTTGCTTTGGCTATTTCTGCAAAGTTTCTCCGCTTTAGTTTCCCATTTCCCAAATTGTTTAGTCTCTGGTGCATTGGATGGTCGGTCAGTCTTCGGAGTTTCTCTGACTGCAGCTGGGCTCTGCAGTCTCTTCTATCGGTCATGGATTGCAGTTTTGTAATCTTTTCAAGTTCTACAATTGGCGTTGACTTCATGCCACCTGTTATAATTCTCATGGCTTGGTTTTGAAGTTTGTTAACTTTATCGAAGTTCGCCTTCGCTGCTGTTGTCCATGCCGCAATGCCATACTCGAGAACTGGCCTCACTCTTCCAGTGTACAGTTTCTTTAGTATGCCTTCGTCTGCTCCCCAGCTTGTGCCAGCAAGTTTCCTCATGATCGCCATTCTTTCTCTGGCTTTCATTCGGTTTCTCTCAAACATTGACATTCAAACAACTAACATTAGGAATAAAAAGCTTCATCCATAACTACGGAAAACACACAGATAAATATTTAATATATTTAAACGGATATTGAAGGAAAGTATGTCCTGCTAACAGAAACAATACATAAGGGATGTGCAACCGAGAATACAATATTCTTCCAGTCAATCAACATGCCAATACAACGCGCCTTTCGTCTCACACATTGATCTCAATACATTCTCCTCAAAACGCTTCAATGCGACTCTTAAATGAAGTCTTTAGAAAACTAAATTTCGATAACATAACTATCGACATAGATGGAGAAATGCTCAGCCACCTAAGGTTTGCTGGTGACGCTGTCATTCTCATTTACAGTGTCAGAGATGCTGATCAATTCTTAAATGAACACAGTGAATCAGTGGACAATAGAAATAAGACACAATACACAATGAACACGTATTGCTCAAGTGTGTAAAAAAGACTAGGAGAGCATACTGCTGAAAACGTGAATCAATACATTTTCCTGAGATAAGAAATTACTCCCCATAAAAGATAGCGAGATTCCACGTAGGAAAGCAGCAGGTTGGTTCGGCTTCAACATTATCAAACCCATTCATCAGCAGGTGAGAAACGACAAGGCACGAGCCCATACTTTTAACAGCATAGTTATGCCAGTCATGATCTATCGCTGCGAGATGTGGAACCTAAGAAAAGCAGATGCAGACTCTTTCAAAGGGCATTGGAGCATAGAAAATTGACAGTCTCTCTAACGGACTGAATTTCCAACAGAGAAATCAGACGCCGAACTGCCTTCAACGTTGTCGTATTTGCTGCATTACTTTAAAAAAACAAACACACAAACACAATGCCGGAAAACATGACGACAAAAGATGACGTCTAGGTGACGCCTCAACTTTCAGCGCCCACGGGAACGTCCACCATTGTGTACGCCAAGCGATGGCCTGAGTAAAACCTTGGTCCAACATGTAACACCATAGCAGAGACCGCACTTAGCTTAAATAACGATTGTATACTTGGCATCATGTATTTCCTTTACATAATTGAATACCGGAATATCGATTAAACGATAAAGATTGTTTTGATAAGAGGAATGGTGTACTTACGCAGACATCAGCTGATTTAAATCAAATGAACCAGCCCGACAAGTTTATGAGTTAGATGGAGATATACTAGACACGCACGCTTTTTGTAAGTTCACGACACATTGAATGTCTAAAACACTGCAATGTTTACCAGAAACATCTCTGTGAACCGGAAACAAATAGCCAGTGTATAAGAGCAAATGAGTCAGTCTGACATCGAAAACAAGAATAAAAAGTCTAAGTTTTTTGTGTGAAAAACGATCAATTTGTAATTCTAGGACTTAAAGAGAATCGATCAAGGAATGATTGCATAATGAACAAGTTCAGACTTGATTTTTATCTTCTCGCGATTTTGAATACATCCTCATTTACGTCACTTTGTCTCGTGACATCTCGCAAATATTTCCCGATTGCTTGAGTTGTAATAGTTATCGCATTTCATTCTTTCTTCTCCTAACTCAGGAACGTGGTAGTCATCAATGTGCCTACCGGATGCTGGAGGCTGGCCATAGAATATTTTCATTGTCTTCATTATTATCCTTATCTTTATAAGTCAAGTGACAAACAAGTGACAATACGGCCTACAGTGTCTAGAAGAGAGAAGAATTCGAGGTGACTTAATACAGGTTTATAAGATGATCAGAGGAATGGATAGATTAGACGATAACAAGTTTTTTAAAATACAGCCACTCACAAGAACAAGAGGGCATAGCTACAAGTTGACTAAAGAGAGGTCCAGATTAGATATAAGGAACAATTTTTTAGTCAGAAAGTGGTGAATGCTTGGAATGCATTGCCACGGGAGGTAGTGGAGGCTGGGACAGTTAATGCATTTAAGAATAATATGGATGCTCATAGCTTTCAGAGCAAGGTGATGTAAATGAAACTAGTTGTATACAGACTCTGCAGAGTCTTCTAAACCAGGATTTGTTTTTTTTGCGTTCGCCTTATTTCTCTTATCCCCAAGGCGGTGTGCGTTGCACTGTGGTTTTTTATTTTGCCCCTGTCGGCTCAGTGCATCCGACTTCAGCATGCATTTTATGTAAGGGTCTGCTTCCTCCTGCATTTTCTAAGGGTTTGCTTCCCCGGGATAACGGCCGGTGCAGTGATGAGGATCGAACCCAGCACCTTCAGGTTGTGAGCCGTGCCATTTAACCAGTAGACCACGCCGTCCTTCTCAACCAGAATAAAGACGTTAAGTTAAGTTAAGTGACAAACATGTGACAAACAAGTGAGAAACACGTGACACACAAGAGTCAAACATGTGACAAAGAAGTGTTGAATCAAGACACGCAATTGATCAGGATGTGTCTGATCTTCTCTTCCATATCGTTCCACATGAAGCTTAGAGCGATAAGTTCCCCCCCTTCCCCCCCCCCCCTCCTTCATGAAAGCCTGTCAGTGTCTGGTGTGTGACTATCTTTCCTTAATAGTATTTTCTGTGTTACTGTTCCAGCTTCATTATCAACCATTTTCAGTCACACGCTATTGTTATTGCTTGGGGCTACTCGATCTGAGTTGAGGTAACCCTTAGTGAAGATATTTGGTAGTGGGTTACAGTGGCTCTTCTTACCACCCGAGACGTACTTGAGATAGTGGACAGGGGTCCTCCTGGCTGTAGGGTAATACAAGGCTCCTCAAAAAAGTCGCGACTATGGGAATTACAATCTCGATTCCCACCTCGCTGTTACACATCCTGTTCTCAGCTGCCAGGAGTATGAACGAGGCTGTCTTGATTAGTATATTTCATCTGACCATGATTTCAATTGGCTTCCTTAGTCACGTGTTACGACCTTCTCCGAAAAACTAGTAGCCCTAATCTCTGCAAGCCAGTACCGTGCCCATAGATCAACTAAATCTTTATTGCACACATTAACGTCCGCACTTTATTGCAGCGCTGTATCAAGTCACTGTACCAAATCACTGTTGTGGCAGTGACGATTACAGAAATAATCTTCTTGTTTTCAGCAGTATCGATGCGTTGCTGTTAAACTGTCATGAAATACCTTAGATCCTCTAGTTAATTGTGGTAATCGATACTGCAGGTCAAGTTCTAAATGAATATAATGGTCTAATAAATCTCAGTTTTATTTTAACAAATGATCACATGTAATCCTATCGCCCAATTCAACTGCATTTAGCAAAAACATTTTCCCAAAATACTTACTCAGTGGCAGGCTACAACTCAGAGACAGGCTACAACTGAGAGACAGGCTACAACTCAGAGACTGGCCACAACTCAGAGACAGGCCACAACTCAGAGACAGGCCACAACTCAGAGACAGGCCACAACTCAGAGACTGACCACAACTCAGAGACTGACCACAACTCAGAGACAGGCTACAACTCAGAGACAGGCTACAACTCAGAGTCTGACCACAACTCAGAGACAGGCAACAACTCAGAGACATACCACAACTCAAGGACAGGCTACAACTCAGAGACAGGTCACAATTCAGAGACAGACCACAACTCAGAGACAGGCTACAACTCAGAGACTGGTCACAACTCAGAGACAGACCAGAACTCAGAGACAGGCCACAACTCAGATACAGGCTACAACTCAGAGACAGGCCACAACTCAGAGACTGGCTACAACTCAGAGACTGGCTATAACTCACAGACTGGCCACAACTCAGAGACATACCACAACTCAAGGACAGGCTACAACTCAGAGACAGGTCACAACTCAGAGACAGACCAGAACTCAGAGACAGGCCACAACTCAGATACAGGCTACAACTCAGAGACAGGCCACAACTCAGATACAGGCTACAACTCAGAGACAGGCCACAACTCAGAGACAGGCTACAACTCAGAGACAGGCTACAACTCAGAGACTGGTCACAACTCAGAGACAGGCCACAAATCAGAGACAGGCCACAACTCAGAGACAGGCTACAACTCAGAGACAGGCTACAACTCAGAGACTGGTCACAACTCACAGACTGGCCACAACTCAGAGACAGGTCACAACTCAGATACAGGCCACAACTTAGAGACTGGCCACAACTCAGAGACAGGCCACAATTCAGAGACAGGCCACAACTCAGAGACAGGCTACAACTCAGAGACAGGCTACAACTCAGAGACAGGCTACAACTCAGAGACAGGCTACAACTCATAGACAGGCTACAACTCAGAGACAGGCCCCAACTCAGAGACAGGCTACAATTCAGAGACAGGCCACAGCTTAGAGACAGGCCACAACTCAGAGACAGGCTAGAACTCAGAGACTGGCGACAAATCAGAGACTGGTCACAACCAATTTGAATGTATTATTGTGTGGCTTGTATAAAACAAAAGTATTCTATACACAGATGGTAAGATCGAAGCTTGTCCAGTCTTCTCCATCATCTAGATGCTCAGTTTTAAAATAAAGTTCAATGTCTGTAATTTGATTAAATCTTTCAGATATTCCATTTCTTCTCCAGAACATTATTGTTCCAGCGGTTTTTTCCAAATGAAATTTATGGTTTTAGAGAAAATACACGACAAGCGCCATTTGTGTCAAGGCTGTTTGTATTAAAGCAGCAGCAAGACTATATCTCTACCTCTTTCTCTCTCTCATCTTCCTCTGTCTCATTCTCTCTTTCCTTCCTCGTTGTCTCTCTCTTCCCCTCTCTCTTCTTCCTCTTTATCCTTCCTTTCTCTCTCTATCTTTCCTCTTTATCTCTCTCTTTCCTCTTACTCTCTTTCCTTCCTTTTTCTCTCTCTCTCCTTCCTCTTCATCTCATTCTCTCCTTCCTCTTTCTCTCTCTCTCCTCTTTCTTTCTCTCCTTCCTATTTCTCTCTCTCTCCTTCCTCTTTCTCTCTCTCATTCCTCTCTCTCTCCTTTCTCTTTCTTACTCTCGCTTTCCTTCCTTTTTCACTCTCTGTCCTTCCTCTTTCTCTCTCTCTAACCTTCCTCTCTGTCTTTCACCTGTCCTTATCTCCCATTCCTCTTTCTTTCTCTCTCTTCTTCCTCTTTCTCTCTCTCTCTCCATATTTCTGTCCTTCATCTTTCTGTCTCTCCTTCCTTTCTCTTTTCTTCCTTTCTTTCTACTTCCTCTTTCTCTCGCTCCCTCTCATCGCCCCCTCCATCTCTGCCTCTCACAGAGATTATTTAGCTTGCAAATGAATTTAGATTTCCTCTCCCCCTTCTCAAACAAAAAAAAAACTCGCATTAATAACTTATAAGCACAAATATCACAAAACAGCTGAAATTCAAGGCAGTTAATTTAAAAAAAAAAAAAAAGAAAACGATGCTCACTGGATAATTTATATTTAATCGAAAAAATTGCCCGCGGTCTGGGTTGAATAGCCGCTTTTAGGCTAATGTAATCCGACTCGGTCGTTGTCGGATGTAATCGAAATGTACGTGGATGTAGGAGACACAAGCGGTTGCAGTTTAATTAGGATCTATATGTGTGTATATATATATATCTGGCAAAGATGGCGCCGTAACTGGCTGCGAGTCTACATTTCTCTACTGTTTTGGATCATTATGGATGCCGCCAGACAACGGCTTTGCCTGGAATTCACACTAGTCGACGACTTACACTTGTGTTCACGGATACGTGGAATTTTTTTCCGTCTGGACTTGTTATTTAGTTCTTTTTTTGTGATTTCTTCCATCCGTTTATCCTGGTCTGGACGCCGGCTGAATGGCGCTACGCTTAAACTAGTTATACCTGTGTCGTATCTCACGGGTTAGTTCTGCCGGTTCACCTTCACGAATTTGGAGTGTGGGAATTTTAGATGCTACTATGATGAACTGAATACAGCTGGGGAGAGATGCCAGACTCACTCACACGCTGAGTGTTGTCCATACGACCTCTTGTGGTTATCGAAAAGGCACGACAAACTGCGTTAGATGCCATCCCACCTTTCTACCCTGCGGGTTACATGTTTACGGAAAGGCTTCGGTGGTAACCCTGAGGCAAAATCTGCACCATATGCTATCTCCAGTCGTCTCGATGAATGTCTTGCCACTGGCAAAAGGTAGCTTAGGCTCTGTGAGTGAGGTTGACAAAAGGCGCAGTTTCTTCCTCACTTTAATCCAAATCTCCGCGCAAGTCACCCATTTCAGCGGACACAGCAAGAGATACGACTGTCCACACGGCTGAACAAAGAGAGTGGTCTTCATCACTTGTGATGGACAAACTATCAATATATATATATATATATTTATGAATTGTGTTCAAATGAAACAGGAACAAACTGCAACAAGTGAACGTACGTACGATACGCATGATGACGTCACTTCTGGTGTAAACAGGACATACCAACTATCAAGTTTGCAAAATTACATTATCCTCCGACTCATAGTTTCCTCAGCAGACCGTTGAAAACATGACAGGTGTGATACGGAATCCGTACAGAGTGGATCAGCGAGCGGTGATAGGTTTCTAGGAGCTGAAGGGTGTCGACCAGTTGACATTCATCGCAGAATGCAGGCAGTGTCTGATGACAAAAGTGTGACGAAGACACATCGGACATTCCTCAAAGTTTTTGTCCTATCCTGGCGATAAAATCACGCAAAGGTTATCGCCCAGTGGCCACACCAGGACAACAACAAAACAGTACCTTAAGAATTTCGTCAGGGACAAAAAAAAGTCAAGAAAACAACAAACAAATCCCAACAACAAAAACCAGATTTCATGTCAAGTGAGTAGTTTGAGTTCTTAATTAACAAGATGTGCCAGGAAAATGTGAGGCCTTTTCAGTTTTTGGTAATTACATCTGTATATGTACTCCATGACCTGTCAGTTGTGCTACCCAGATAGATAAATGGATCCACCTCGTCCAACGGTTCTCCGTCCACCTTAATTAAATCTTTGATGATCGGGTTTAATTTAAGAAGTTTGGTTTTCTTCATGTTGATATTCAGTCCTAATTTGGCTGATTGCTTTTTTCCCTCTCAAGTTTCTCGCATATTTGGCTATGACCGGTTAGCAGAAGTAGCAGATCATCTGTGTAGTCCGGGTCCTCCAACTGTTACCACAGTTTTATCCGAAAACCTGTTCTCTTCCCGTCCCTTAATGTCTACATTATCCAATCTAAAGTCGATAAGATCAGAAAAGGTCTACCTGTCTCACCCCTTTCTGGACCTCAAAACTGTCTATCAGTATTCCTTCATGAACCGTTTTAACAACTGTATATTCGTACACACTTTGAATGAACCCTCTGGTATTCCATAGTGCCTCAAAAGTTGCTATAGAGTAGGGCTCTTCGACCTATTAATACCTGGTGTCCACTTTATAACTTTTGTGAGGGTAACTTTTCCACACCACCCACTAAAATCTAAATTGAATCAAAATCGGCGGTCGTCCACTGAGTCTGTGAATTTGGAAAGTTTTTAATCATTATGTAGCATGTCCATTATAGAACGTCGGTCCTATTTCAGCCCGTTTGAAATAAACTCGTCAAATCTACAGCCTGCTCCAGACATGGTCAAGCATTTCACGATATGTTGGTGCCATTGCCGTCTTGGTGTGCCTCTACCTCTCTTGCCCAACACCATAACTCCTATTACCATTCTCTTTGTGTCTTATGGTGTTGTCAAAGTATTTCAATTTTCTGTTCATGATGAAATTATGAACCAGCTCTCCTTTATGTCCAACTCTTGTCGAATGTCTGCATTCTTCTATTTTTTCGATCGACCGTATTATGAGAACTTTTCTATAACATTTCGGCTTGAAAGAATCAAGGTTATATGTTTCAAATCTGTATGCTGCCAAGGATAAAACACAGATTTTCAAAATTTCCATTTATGTTGGTTTACTGGGATTCTGTGCTAGTTTCCTCGGGTTGTGTTTTTCATACAGCACTTAATTATTATGTTAGCACCCATATGAACGCTAAAACCGCCCACTAGTGCACGGTTGAGCATTGAGCACAGGTGGAAGAGCACTGCTATAACGTGTATAGATCGACGTCACCAAACTCCATTACATTGTCTATACAACTAGCGTACATGGATGTTTTCATTCATTCTCTGTTCTATGACTCACAACATATCTGATCAGTCACGATCATCCATGACGGACTCCTGCATGTTCCTCTCTAAAATTTTTGTCTACTTCCTCTTTTAATCCGTCTTAGCTGATTATGTTGAATATCTTGCTTGACATCGACAGCAATGTATTTCCTATATAATTGTTGCAATCTGCTAGGTCTCTCTTCTTGGACATCTTAAAGCAGATGTTTTTCTTTCCATTCTGTGGGAACTCTCTTTTCTTGTCATATATTTTTATATAATCCTTGAAATATAAATGTGCCCTTATCTATATCTGCAGTTATAATTTCTGATTCTGTTTAATCTTGACCCAACGCTTTCTGTTTGAGTTTCAGAATGACCTTTGTGAATTTATATCGTACTTGAACGGATGCAGTCTACATCCAGGGTCCTCTGCTTGTAGGATGTTTGATGTTTATTGCGGTGGAGGTATATTTTTGCCTTCTTGGAAATAATTAATCCATTGTTTCTGTAGCTCCTCGTGCTGTCAATAGTTTGCCTTGTCTATATTTCCTTGGTTCACCTGTCTGTATATATCTATTCGACATTTTTTGTGTTAAAGTAGTGATTTCTCATATTTCATCTCACTTTGCTAATATCTCTGCGCCCCCCTGAACCAGTGTGTCAATATATTCCCTTTTATTGTGCATTATGCATGGCTAAACCTCATTGTCTGTAGCAGCATAGTTTGTTGTTTGTGCCAGTGATTCTGGATAGGCAATCGTTAAGTATATCTTTCTTCTTTTTTGTTCTTTATGTTACGTAACGTCTTTTGAAAGTCATTGAAAGTCCTCAATTACTTGGACTGAGGTTTCTTTAATTTTACAGTTTTTTTATATCCTCTAAGTCTGTTCCCACATATTATTAATGTCTATCTCCTACTTCTCTTGTAGCACTAGGCATCTTTTATTAAATTGCAGGCTATATTCTGTATTTCTTTTCTGTTCATGTAATAGACGTACGTACTTTGTCCTTTTCCTTATCCTTTTCACTAGGGAACCTATTTTAGTTTGAACTGCAAGATCCACAACACCATATGGTGGTCTGATGCTGTGTCTGCACCTCTTTTTCCTGTTATATTGTAAAGTGTACTTCTGAACACTTGACTAACACTATTACGGTCAATCAAATTTTCTTGTATGTGGTCTATTGATCTCCATGTCGCTTTGTATACCTTCTTGTGTGAAAACATGCTTTCCTTCAATTATCATTTTATCTAGCTAACATAATTATGCAAACACATCTCCATTTTTCGCTCATCTGTCCATCCCAGATGGACATATTCATACTTCAGGTTATCTGTTCAACACAACACAGAACGGAGGGGCAGGGGCATTCCTGAGCCTACCAAATGGCAGAAAAATAACACTGTCATTGGCAACTGGAAAATACACGAGCAATTTCAAAGAGGAGGCAGAGGCACTGAGGGCGGCAGTGGAAGAAATGGTGACAGGTAAAAGGAATGAAAGCCATAAAGTCCTGCTTACAGATGTCCTGTCCGTAGTCACAGCACTAAAAAGCCAGAAAAATACTGAACTTAATGATTTAAGAGCAGTACTCTGTCAACTATGCCAGCAGTCTGCACCAAAAAGAGTAGTGTTACAGTGGGTTCCATCCCACTGCAACATCCAAGGCAATGAGGAGGCAGACAGACTGGCAAAAGAAGGTGCAAGACTACCACAACCAGATACTAGTATGACATACAAAGAGACAAAACGGCTTATTAGAGCTAGATACAGGACCAAATGTGAAACAGAACATTCTGGCTACACAAAAAACGATGTCTATTACCAGTTGAACAGAAGAGAGCAGGTCGTTGTCTTCAGACTTCGCACTGGCCACAATAGACTGAGGTACCCCCTATTCAACAAATTGAGGATAGGTGGCACTGACGAATGCTCGTGTGGCACCGGGAAAATGACAGCTGAACATTTGCTGCAAAACTGCCCGACATACGAGGATAAGAGAGAGCAGATGTGGACATCACCAGTGGCAACACTAGACAAGCTCTATGGCAGTGTCGATAGCCTCAGGATGACCGCTACTTTTTTCGAAAAAATAAAGGTCGATGTCTGACAGCGTAAGAAGAAGAAGAAGAAGAAGAAGAAGAAGAAGAAGGTAATCTGTTCCACTTTAGCTTTGAAGTCCCCAAGCAGTATCATGAGATATTTATTTTTCTGTGTCAAGGACATTTTACAGTTCGTTATAGCCTGTTTATTTTTATCATCTGACCCTCGTTAGTTGGGTCTTAGCACTGAAAGATGTTCATATTAATGTTCTTGTTTTTGGTTTTAAATCTGTACTAATGTTGAAATGGTTAATAGCCCCCCACGCTATGAGCACCTCCTATTCATTCTGAGAGGGCATAAGTGCCACTGCTCTTTTTGTGATAAACATCACATTTCTCGTTTCCAGAGCAAATAATCGCTTCCAAAGTTGTCAGTCTCATCTTTACCGATTGTTTCCATCTTGATTTGCAGAGTCGTAGGTCTGGCAGGTTGTACTTTCTCATCTCAGTAGCTATCTGCGCTGTTTTTCCTGGTGTAACATTGTATGGCGCTAGTTTAGTTTTCCTTTTGGTAGTCAAAGAAGAAACCAAACGTGGAGCTTTCTTGTGGCTTTCACTATTTGAGTTCCAGTACCATATTGCCTTCGGGGACAAATTTCCATCCTTTGATGTCGTCCCTTTGACTTCTATTCCCAATCCATCCCACTTGTCCTGTGACTCTGTCGGAAGTGAGAACATCGCTGTAGAAATCATATTACACTCAAGGTCCATGACCTCTGCCCTTTGTTCTTGAATCTATTCATTTCTACAACGGGTACATTCTCATTTATTTTGAAACTTCTAATATTCCATATTCCAAAACTCATAGTCCGTAATTCTTGCCAGTTCGTCATCTTTAAGATTTTCTTCCTTTGTAGACTTGCAGCCGTATGGATAGACAAACAGGGGATGTACCTGTTTTGTCTTGACAGACAACCGCATCTAGTTTGCCACTGTCTTTGGTATTTACAGCTGAAAAGTCATTTTGAGCATAATCAGCCTTTTTATGCCGTCATCATTGTACCGACTAAGGCATTTGATTTACTTAGTTGTGATGGACCAGAATGATCTATAAAATAGGCTGATCAAGCAAACTGCTACTACTGAAAATAACGTTCCATGAGGGAATGAAAGGAACAGCCTAATTTGATGGTAACCTTTCACAGCTATTTGGAATTCTAAGTGGTGTTAAGCAGAGCTGTGTTCTGGCTCCGACACTGTTCGAATTCTTCTTTGCTCTATTACTAAAGCATAAATTTGGTAACGCAAATGAAGGATTGTGCCTTCACACTATGTCGGATGATCGGCTGTTTAACAAACATGAGGATCGGGAAGATCACCATCATAGACTTCTTTTTCGCTGATGCTGCTGCAATTGTCACTCACAGTCTGCAGGATCTTGAAAAGTAATAAATCGCTTCTGCCAGGCTTGCAACGATTTTGGTCTCACAACAGGTCGCAATAAAAGAAATATACTGGGACATGAACTGAATGCCACGTCAAGTTTTACCATCGATAATTATGAACTGACAGTTGCACACCAATTCTCCTACCTGAGATTATTCATCAACGACAAGTTCTCTAGACCCAAAAATAGACAGACGCATTGTGGAAGCTACTGTTAGATTTGCTCGCTTTACTACGCATGTGTAGTCGCATTCCCAAAGATATTCTCTTTGGACAATTGGCGACTACAGTTAAGATTCAAAGATGGGATTTAAAGCCGTAGAACGATCGAAGTGGAGATGTACTCTCCAGGGCCACCTCACTAATGGTGAAGATAAGCTTTTGCAACACATAGAAGTAAAAAAAAGAACGCCGCAAATATAAAAAACAAGAATAAAAGCTAAGTAAATAGTTTTTGTTGACCATGTCAAGTCACATCATCCTATCATCAGTCACAACTCAAACGGGCCACTACTGTTACACACACATATATTTATATGACGATTGATGCTAATGTCCACAATGACTAAGTCTACTCTTTTGCGCAATGAAAAGACGTTAAATAGCGGTTTGGAGTACCTCTACTCACATACCGAGCGGGCTGATGTAGGTAGACCGGTCTTCCAGACTGTTGTGCTATGGGTGGCTTCATCTGCGTGTCACTCATTACTGCGGGAGATCATACCGATCTCCCGCCTAGCTAGCCAGGCTGCAATGAAAACAGTTAGTTTCCGTGGAGAACCTCGAGGAATTAGAAAAAGGGGGCATGGGTGGGGGTGAGATGGAGGTGGTGAGTAGAAATGGGGAATGGTGATGTTGGCCTATCAAAATTTTTCTTCTGACAAGACGTTCATTTCTTTTCATCATATATATATATATATGGCAATACATGGCTATATATATATGTACTTACTTACTTTCGGTGCCCATAATCTTCACCCCAAAACCAGCCACGGTCAGTGATCTCACATTTACCACCACCAGGTCCTCCACTGGACAGAATTCATGCATACTGTGTTCCTGGTCCTGGACGATCTCAGATTTACCACCACCAGGTCCTCCACTGGACAGAATTCCTGCATACTGTGTTCCTGGGTCCTGGGCGATCTCACATTTGCAATATTCATCGCTTGCATATCCCCACTTGTTCATTATTGCAGTGTGCCTTGTGTGATGATATGTGGTCCGTTACAATTCCCAAGTACTTGGGTGTATCGCTATGTTCAAATACCTGTCTGTGTCATTTAATATAAAGTTGTGATCTTGCTTCTCTGTTCTTCAAGTGGAAAGCACATACCTGTCTTTTGCTGGGGTTGACTTTGAAATGATTTAGTATTCGGTCATTCTGTCTAAAGCTTTTGTAAGTTCAAACTCCACTAACTTAAAATGCTTTCCCTGTGCAGCTATTGCAGTGTCGTCGGCATATATGCACTGTCTTGTTCCTGGGTCAACTGGTTGATCATTGGTGCATACATTGTATAACGGATGGGCCAGGACACTTTCTTGTGCCAGGAGTTCTTCTGGTTGCTCCATCTACTGTCTTTGTTTGTCAAAGTCCCGTAGACATGTATATTCTGTAGAAAGCATTTGATTACCGGAGTCAAGCGCCAGTCCTTACTGGCTTTATATGTTTGTGTCAGTAGTAATTGGTAGTTTACTATGTCCAATGTCGCCGTGAGATCAGTAAAAGCATCTCTTGTTACATGTTTCGCTCGTACCCGTCCTCAATGTGTTACGTAAGGTTAAGGTTCTCTCCCTAGCACGATTTTTTGGTCCTAAACCTGGTTGTTCTAGGATAAGTTTATCATCAATAATGCATGAGATTCGATCCAATATCATTTTTTCAAATACTTTGTATAGAGGACATAGGAGTAATACAGGCATGAGATTGTTGGCTTCTGTTGGTGTTTTCCTAGGTTTGAGCTGTGCCATGACTATTGCTTTTCTCCAGATTGTTGGTATCTGCAAGGTTACTTACTATACATGAATTCATTCTTCTTCTTCTTCTGCGTTCATTCTCAATCTCCCCCTACCAAGCCCTGAACAGGGCTTTGCAAGTAGCAGGATGTAGTCCGGAGAACGGATTTACGTTGTATCGCTAGTTTACAGTTTGACTGCGATATTTGCACCTTTCGGTCCGACTCATCCGTCTTCGGCAGGATGAATTCATTAATTGTAGGATCCATTCTTTGGTTTTGGGGCCAAAATATTCGATTTGTTCTGTTCTCAGTTCATATATTCCTGCCGCTTTGTTGATGTGCATTCTATTGATTGCCTCATCTAGTTCCTGAATGAGGAATCATTTTTGTGTTCTCTTTCTTTCTGGTCTGGGGGTTTTCGCCCTTTGTGGAGGGTTTTCCGGTTATACAATAATTGCTGGGCAATCTGATTAGGAGTCATTGATGTCTCTATATTTGTATTTGTAGTTGCATTGTGGCTGCTGTTTTGGATACATTTCCATGCCCTGCTCTGTTTCATATCAAGCTCTTCCACCAACCTGCACCCACTTTCTGTCTTAGAGGCATATATCTCATGCATTAGTTCTTCTCTTGCAATTATTGTCTCCTCCGCAAAGATGTTTTTTTTGTCTTTTTCATATTAAACCGTGAATTGTTCTAGGTGTGATTTTGACTTTCGTTGAGACCAGGGATGTACTGTGTTCTACATCATCTTGGGATATGTCGTCTTGATATTTTCTTGACGAAGTCAACAAACGCTTCATAGTGTCTTGATGTTGAGTCGATTTTCAATATTTCACTTTCCAAATCGCCACACAAATCATTTCACATGGCTCATTAGAAATTAGACCGCATTTCAAAATGCACCGCCTCAGATTTGGCCACATGTTTAATTTTGCATGAGATTGGTCTTTGCTGTGTCTGAGGGATTGGTTCTTCTACAAATGGCAATGTCTGGTTTGCCGTGCGTGCGCTTACAAAGATGTTATCAGGGTTGCACTCTTTTTTCCCTCTCCCGCTATTAAAAGATGTTGGTTCATGTATCAGCTGCAAATCCATTCATTCCGCAAAACATGCAAGTGATTCATCATGGCCATTTGTCTCTCTGTATCCCCACGTACTGCGTTAACACTTACAATCTCCTATCACTATTCTGGTCTTTTCTGATTCGAAATTACCAGGTTCTTTTAAGAAACATCGGGCAGATTACACCGATGTGACTGTGCATGATTGCATTTAGATTGGGAGTATCTCGACATTATTGTTGGAAGTGAACACCGCAGAATTAATGTCCATGCTTGGTAAACATCGAGCTGCCTTGTTGTTTGTGTCGTATCTCCAGAGTGACGTTCATGCCATCTACTTGTGGTCTTCGGTCATCGATATCGCGATGGGTCTCTTGAACCATAAGAATATCGCATATGCCTGAAAAGTTCAGATAGCAAGATCTCTTTGCCTGTTTATCATCTCTCTATGTTAATTGAAATCAACAGGAGGTCACATTCGTTTTATATTTGTTTGGTTGTCAGTTGTGAAAACATTTGCCAATTATGAGTAGTTGTTTTCAAGAGTCGCCCTTCTGCTGAACAAATTTGTGTTTGTGTTAAAATCTTCCTAGAGTCTCCTTTCGTATATATATATATATATATATATATATATATATATATATATATATATATATATATATATTCATTTTTCCAGCATAAATAAATAAAGCACGGGTGTTGTCCTTCGGCAGGAAGGAATAGGGAACCTTCATGCGCATGAGCCAATATTTTGTTTTCCGCCGGCAGTTTGTGTCTCTCAGTCGCTACACTCAATTTTGAGGGTAGTGAGCACTCGTCAAGTTTTAGTTCATCACAAAATGATTGAAGGAATTGATGGGCGGTGTTGTATCGAATTTTGCAAACAGCTAGGTGATACCATAATGGAAACCATTAAGAAGATTCAATATGCTTTCGGTGACGATACCAAGCGCATCACACAACTTAAAGAGCGGTAAAATCGCTTTAAAGATGGTCACACATTGATGGAGAGCGCATCACGTTTCGGTAAGCCCTCAGCAAGCCGAAATGATGAAGTCATTGACCAAGTACGGACCGTCGTAAAGAACCGTCGTGTCCTCATAGGAGAACTTGCGCATGTGGTGGGTATAAGCATTGATTCGGTATACTGCATTTTGAGCGAGAACTTGGCTATGTGGAGTTCAGAGAATTTCCCGTCAAAGCTGTTAACAATGGAGCAGAAAGAACTCCGTATGGAAGTCTTACAGGACATGCTGGACTCGCAAACAGCGACGCAGACTTCCTGAACACTGTGATCGCTGGTGATGAGTGGTGAGATTATGGGCACTACCAGGAAACAAAGCTGCAGTTGTCACAGTGGAGACATTTATCATCCGCTAGACGGGCAAAAGCGAGGAAGGTGCGCAGAAATGTCAAAGAAATTATTTTTTTTTCTCACTTTCGTGAAGTTGTGCCTCGCGAGTGAAAATATTACCAAAGAGTACTACCTGAAGGTCATCCGTCGCTTTTGTGATGCTTTTTATACGCGAACGACCAAGCATGTGGACAGTGGAAACATTGCAACCTCATCATGACAACACACAATTCTTCGCATCTAATTCACACTTTATTGACCAAAGCAAATATTCACCCCTATTCTCCCATCATGACGTTTTTACAATTTTTGGAAGTTCCCGAAGCTGAAACTTTGCTGAAATGGACCCGACTTCAGTCACGAGGAGACATTATTTGGAATGCAAAGACCCAGCTGTACTCCATTCCTAAAGAGGCCTTCCTGAAATGCTTCTAACAATAGCGGGGCCACTGGGAAATATGTGTATAGTCCCAGGAAAAGTACTTCGAAGGGGATTATGGTTTCAAACTTCCAGGTGACTTATTGTATTTTTCCGACCCAAAGGTTTTATATTTTTTGAACACATCACGCATGATAAACACCAGACTGATGTGGCATCTGGAAGAAAAACGAATACTAATTCCACAGCAAGCCGGCTTTAGACAGCACAGATCCACTGAGGACCAGGTCATCCTCATAGCCCAGGAAATAGAAGATGCCTACCAGGCACAGAAACACACAGTAGCGGTTTGGGTGGACCTGGAAAAGGCATTTGACAAAGTCTGGAAAGATGGACTTAGAGTCAAGCTAAGAAGAAGTGATGTTTGTGGGAAAATGTACATGTGGATCAACCACTACCTCAAAAACAGAACGGCCAGAGTCCAAGTACAAGGGCAGATGAGCAAAAAGGTGGCACTCGAGCAGGGAGTACCCCAAGGGGGAGTACTGTCACCCACACTCTTCCTGATGTATATAAACGACATTACAGAGAATATACCAAGAAGAGTCCATAGCTCAATGTTTGCAGACGATCTGGCTATGTGGACCTCTGAAAAGAATCTCACCATAGCAAGAAATCGGATGCAGCAGGCCCTAACATCGCTGGAAGAATGGGCGAACTCATGGCTGGTCAAAATAGACGAGGAGAAAACCACATGCACAATATTCTCGCTTTCAATCACCCCAAAATACCAAATTAAGTTTAAATGGCAAATTCCTGCAGCCAAACGACAACCCAAACTATCTGGGAGTCACATTTGATCGGCGCATGACATGGAAAAGTCAGATCGAGAGAAACCGAATGAGAGCCAGAGAAATAATGGCAATCATGAGGAAACTTGCTGGCACAAGCTGGGGAGCAGACGAAAGCATACTAAAGAAACTGTACACTAGAAGAGTGAGACCAGTTCTCGAGTATGGCATTGCGGCATGGACAACAGCAGCGAAGGCGAACTTCGATAAAGTTAGCAAACTTCAAAACCAAGCCATGAGAGTTATAACAGGAGGCATGAAGTCAACGCCAATTGTAGAACTTGAAAAGATTACAAAACTGCAATCCACGACCGATAGAAGAGACTGCAGAGCCCAGCTGCAGTCAGAGAAACTCCGAAGACTGACTGACCATCCAATGCACCAGAGACTAAACAATTTGGGAAATGGAAAACTAAAGCGGAGAAACTTTACAGAAATAGCCAAAGCAAAGATGCACGAAGATCCCATAAACGCACTAACAACACCAAAACCCATCACTACTGTACGAAAACCTACCTGGAGGCAGGACATATTTCCAGAGGTGGTAGAAAATATACCAGGTATTGGAAAAAAAAACAGCCAGACTGAAAAAGAAAGGAGAGATACTACCCTAAGCTTTATATCGGAAAACTACCCAAGCATGGACTGGACCCATGCATACACCGACGGTTCTGTAACAAACACTACACAGAACGGAGGGGCAGGAGCATTCCTGAACCTACCAAATGGCACAAAAATAACACTGTCATTCGCTACTGGTAAGTACACAAGCAATTTCAGAGCGGAGGCAGAGGCACTGAGGGAGGCAGTGGAAGAAATGGTGACACATAAAGAAAATGAAAGCCATATAGTCCTGCTTACAGATGCTCTCGCCGTAGTCACAGCGCTAAAAAGCCAGAAAAACACTGAGCTTAATGACCTAAGAGCAGCACTCTGCAAACTGCGCCAGCAGTCCGCACCAAAAAGGGTAGTGGTACAGTGGGTCCCATCACACTGCAACATCCAAGGCAACGAGGAGACAGACAGACTGGCAAAAGAAGGTGCAAGACTACCACAAACAGATACTAGTATGACGTACGAAGAGTCAAAACGGCTTATCAAAGCCAAATACATGACCAAATGGGAAACCGAACATACTGGTTACACCAAAAACGATGCCTATTACCAATTTAACAGAAGAGAGCAGGTCGTTGTCTTCAGACTTTGCACTGGCCACAATAGACTGAGGTACCACCTATTCAACAAATTGAAGATAGGTGGTACCGACGAATGCCCGTGCGGTACCGGTAAAATGATCGCTGAACATCTGCTGCAGAACTGCCCGACATACGAGGATCAGAGAGAGCAGATGTGGCCATCACCAGTGGAACTGCAAGACAAGCTCTATGGCAGTGTCGACAGCCTCAGGATGACCGCCGCTTTTTTCGAAAAAAAATGGTTACTGTCTGACTGCGTACGAAGAAGAAGAAGAAGAAGAACAACACATCACGCATGTGTGTATATATAGTTCTGGTATAAGCTGGGTGTAGCCGGGAGAAGGATTTCCTGATTAGCGGGCTATCGAGCAGCTGCATTCGGGAAGAGATTACGGAAGGTGGATTACCGATATGCCAATCCATCTAAATAGACTCAAACACTAGAGCAAAGTAAATTCGCAAACTGTTTGACGACATCTATGCGGCTCTAAACAAACTAACTAACTATGGCCAGTGTTATGCCATGTCACACAGTTAGTCACCTCTTACGACATGCTTTCTGTGAGACAGTGGTACTATTCTAGTCCTTGTCATTCACAAAGAGCCCAGCGGACCACTCATATATTGCTGCCTCTTCCAAAGACCTCTGTCGCTTTCATTATATGTTCGTTTGTCACTGCAATCTTAACAAAAAGTGTAGCTGAAAGAGTGACAAAGAGATCTCACCTTTGAACCGAACCATGTCCCCATTTTACATCAAGACATCAGAAACTGACACTAAAGTAAACATATAATTTCATCACTTTATCGCCAGTCTCATTAGTTTAGTTTGCCCTTGTCTGCCTCTTAAGTTTGGCTTGCCCTTGGTGTATCTCCCTCCTAAGTTTGGCTTGCCCTTGGTATACCTGCCTTTTAAGTGTTAACACCAAATTGAATATAGTATAAAGTTGTCCAGGTTTTACCATGATGTATGTTTAAGTATTGTAAACCTGTCTTAGTTATATATATGAGGTATAATGTTTATAAATAATTAACACTGGAACAGTGAACAACCTGTAACACTAAGTAGCACAACAGACTTAGAAAAATAGTAAATATCGTAAGGAAGAGGCCATTAAATTACATTGAAAAGGTGAAAGTGTTTCTATAACGGTTCTGTTGTCGTGGGTGAAGTGTTCTAGATTCTATTGTTTTATTTCTCAAGCATTTTGTGTAGTTGACAAGAAATGTGACTAATCATCACGATTAAATAATGATGGTCACAGCATCCTCATTCAGAAGTAGAGAAAGTAATACAATATATAAGCAATATATGAGCAAATGAAAGAAACAGGCATGGATGCAATCAATGTAGAAATGAGGGAAGATCTTGAAAAATTCGCTGTATATAAAATCTCGGACCTGTATAATGCCAGATACTTTACTGACCCAACTGATATTTAGAGCAAAGAATAAAAAGGTTACACTAAATATAATGCAGGGATTCGGCCTAACAAATGAAAAGGAAGAAACAGTTAAAGAGGTTCTCTACAGCAGATTACAGCAACTAGTGGAGGAGACAGATAGGAGTGACATTACCATACTAATCGGAGACTTCAACGCAAACATAGGACATGGCAACTTAGGATATGAGGAGACCATGGGGAGGGAGGGACTAAGAGCTCTAAACAACAACGGAAAGAAGTTTGCAGATTTTTGTGTAGGAAACAAAGTGGTCATAAGGGGAAGCATGTTTGCACACAGAGCCATTAATAAGGCAACATGGGTATTCCCAGACCAGGAAACGAAGAATCAGATTAACCACATATGTGCAAACTCCATATTGAGACGATCATTATTAGATGTCAGGTTCTACGTCGGAGGCAGATGTGGCCTCATACCACTTTTAGTGATTGCGAAGGTACAGCTGAAGTTAAGGATAAACAGAACGATGCAAGTCAGCAGGCAACAGTACTGTGGACAATACCTGAAAGAAGATGATAAGAAAAATGAGTTCCGTATAACACAGAAATTAATATAAAGCACTAGATCAACTAGATGAAGGGACCAGCATTGAGAATAAATGGGAACAAGTGTAAAGTACATGGAAAACTGCATGCGAGCAAGTGCCAGGAATGAAGAACCGGCTGCAAAAAGAATGGATAACAACAGAAACAATCACTAAGATCGAGAAGAGGGGAAATAAGAAAATGACCTTACTAAATAGTAAGATGAGAGCAGCAAAAAGCACAGCACAGAAAGATTCTGTAGAGAGAAAAAAGGAGGTTAAAAAGAGCATCAAGGAGGACACAAGACGTTACATTGATGGTCTGGCTGAGGAAGCGGAAGAGGTTGCATAAAAAGGAAATATGGTAGGTCTATATGAGACTACCAAGAAACTATCGGGAAAGTATCAACAACAAGGTAGATCAATCAAACATATACTTGGGGAAAAGATAACTAACCTTGAAGAACATACACTGAAGAACTCCCGGGCATCACTTTTGATGGTTGCACCATTGACAGATATGACAGGTCGAAATATCTCAGAGTGACATTTGATCGCAGTCTTTCCTATAATTGCCATGTTGACCATATCGTACAAAGATGTAAGCAAGGATTAGGAGCACTCAAGACCATGACTGCTGCCCACGTGCAACAACGCCTCCTGTTCATGCTATTTCGTCAGGTCATGTTGTCTGTCATCGATTACGGACTAGGTATCTGAACTATCAAGAACACAATGTGAAAGGTTGGACCGCATCCAGAATGAAGGAGATACCCCGATTGAGATGATGCGGTACATATTGGGATTTTTTTCAGTGGCATCTATACATAAACTGGCCCAAGTCAAAGCCTATATACATCATGAAGGGCACAGGCAGAGACAACAATCTGACACGTCACTCCAGCTGAGACGATAGCCGAATGGGAAGAATGGGTCCACACTGGTGATGGAAAGTAACAGGGGGTCATCATAACCTTAGGTAAGGAATGGAGAGAACGGAGCAAAGGGAGAGCAGATCACGGGGTGAATCAGCTGATAACTGAGAGCACGCAGGAGAGTGATACCGTCATATACACCGACGGATCAGTGCTGCGCAATGGGACATAGGCTGCGGTTTGTCGGCTAGAGTGAGAGGGCAGATTGTTGCTGAGCGCAGTAGGGCATACAGGTCAACATCCTTCAGTTTGAGAATAGAGACGGAAGTAGTGACCTAAGCACTGACATGGATATCTGAGACTTCTATAACAAAGGTAGTCATCGTAACAGACGCGTTAGCCGTACTTCAGAAGGTACAGAAGAGATGGCTTAGGTCTGAGGAGATAGCAGCTCAAACCCCTAGGGGTTGACATAGATATACTGTCCTGGTCATGCTGGGTATCAGGGCAATGAAAGAGCTGACATCATGGCTTCACAAGCTCCTATCACGGGCAAATTAGTGATGGATAGAAGTGACATTTTGAAATCAATCAATGACCGCCCGATAGACGAGAACACAGCAATAAATGAAGCAGCAATCCACAGACTTCAAAGTCTCGACATTTAAACGAGGTTCGAGCGCAGTATGGTACACGAGAGGACGGAGCAGGAGAGCGTCCAACCAGCGAGCTGCAGGGCTGACTATTATCTCCAAGCCTATTAAATCTGTATTCGGAGGTTATGATGGCAAAAGCCACCAGAAATTCCAACATAGGGGTCAAGGTAAATTGAGAATGAATAAGTGTAATCAAATTTGCGAATTATCAAGCCATCATAGGGAGGAACAAGAGATATCATTACAAAGACTACTTATCAGGATCAACAGTTCAGCAAAGACATTTGGAATGAAGATCTCTCTTTTGTCTTCTATCACCTAGGGGTGAATAGGCCATGAACCAACTCTCGCCAAGCAGCTGTGTCCTGTGCAATTTTGTCCACTTTCTTCCAGCTTTTCCCTCCAGATCGCGTCTTCATGTATTCTTTGGTCTGCCTCTCTTTCCCTGGGGGTTCCATGACAGGGATTGCCTGGTGATACTGGCCTATGGCTTTCTTAATGTATGACCCATCCACTTTCACTTTCCTGTTCCTGTTTATCTTGTCCCGCTCTCTCCCACGTAATGTCGATTGTAACTTTGTCAAACTATTTTATTCCAAGAATCATTCTCAGGCACCTGTTGACAAAACTCTGCTACTTCCTGTCATTGCCTTTGGTTATCAACTAGGTTTCCGCTCCATACAGCAGGACTGGTTTCACATTTGAATTGAAAATTATTATTTCTTTCTTCATTCTTATTTCCTTGGAGTTCCATATTGGTTTCAACATTCCGAATGCAACTCTATCTTTTTTTGTCCTTGTTTTTTTATCATCGTCTGTCCCTCATTCCTTGTTGATGATACTTTCTTCTTTCCGATTTCTTTCTTCCCTCAAAGTAGAATTCCCCCATTAAAAATCTTCCATGAGCAATAGAATGCCTTTCTGAAAGAAAATGATGTATTATTGAACTAGTCGGCGACCAGACACGGGGGCTCCAGTCAAAGAGGAGAATCATGGAAATTTGAAACCCAGGGCTCCAGAAGTACCCGCCAATTTTCACCCGGACACAATCAATAACTTTGGAACAACATAAAAAACATAATTTTTACTTCTGACAGCAGACAGATCAGTGCTTGTGCTCACACGTCAATGCATATTTTCATGTTATATTCCACGTGTTTGATGATTTAGGGTTCCCTTGAATGATTCATCTGATTTCCTCTGAACTCTGAAGTCTAAGATTTCTTGCTTGATTTTTGGTATCTGTATATATCAAGTATCTAAGATGTCATGACAATTAAGGTGCATTGCGTGTTGTTATCATATCGGTTTTGGGGAGAGAATTCCTTCTACTTTTTGTTATCCATTATTCAGATATCATATAATATATCATTGTGGCTGAGAAGTAAAGGTGCTTGTTTCTCAAGAAATGAAAGCGAGAAACGGTAGTGTTTCAAATCCCATGAAAAAACTCGGAGATCCAAATTAGCACTGTGCAGGTGAAAGAACCATTAGCAGCGGAGCATTGATACTGATAAGAGTCCGGAAATTGTGCGGAGAAAAATTATAACAGTAATAAAATTCCTACCCATTTTGAAACCTGCCTTCCACCAGACCTAGACAGCTTTCACACTCCTGGTTGACCACCAGGATTCAAGTATCCCATATTTAGTGCATTGATTCTAGAGCTTTGTTTTCCCAACCCCGCATAACGCAACTCCAAACTTTGGCCGGTGTGAATGACCACTGCATGAAGCTGATCATATGTAAATCTGAAAACCAATTACCAACAGGCTGGGGGACAAAGACTACCGTTTGGTCCGGCAAAATATACTGATTAGACATGTTAGTCAGGGTTAGGCAAAATATACTGATTGGACATGTTAGTCAGGGTCAGGCAAAACATACTGGCCCTCACCTCAAATTCCTCGGAGCCCTTCCTAGAAACGGGCTGTTTTCATGGCAGCCTGGCTAATGAGGTGAGGGATTGACGTAATCCCTGTAATATTGAGCGACATGCTGATGATGCCAGGCATATCACAACCGCCTGGAGAACCCCGGTCCACCTTCATCAGCACGCTCGAGATTGGAGGACAGCTACTGCTATCCGCCAACTTAACGTCCTATTCAGGAAGCACAAAAGAGCAAACTGACTCATTGTGGACATTCGAAACAAGAACATCCAACAGGCTGAAACTTCTTTCATGATGATAACAAGTGACGTCTCCGCGTTGATGGCTGCCTGCAATGGTCCTCCAACAAACTGTTTCTTGGCTTGATGATACACATCGACATAATGGTATTAGTCCATCTCTTGATGTTGCTGTCCCATTTACAACGTTGTTTTCCTCTTATCCGTCTGCCTTCCACCCTTCCCACCATTACGAAACTACATTACGGGAAATTGAAGACTTTGAACTGGCTGATATATCGTCATGTTATCATCACGTCTAAACGTATCGTATCTCATCACATCTAAACGTATCTTATCTTATCTGATCTGATCTGATCTCATCTCATCTAAACTTATCTCATCACATCTGAACTTATCTTATCTCATCTCTTCTAAACTTATTTCATCACATCGCATCTAAACTTATCTTAACACCATCACATCTAAACTTATCTTAACACCATCACATCTAAACGTATCTTATCTCATCATATCTCATCTAAACGTATCTTATTTTTTCTCATCTTATCAAAACTTATGTTATCTTATCCCATCACATCTAAACTTATCTTATCTCATCCGATCTAAACTTATCTTATCTCATCTAAACGTATCTCATCCCACCAAGTTGTATCATTTCTCCTCTCATCGCATCTACATTTATTTTAGCTCATCTCATCTCATACATTCTCAACCACATAAACTTATCTTTTCTCATTTCAAATAAACTTATCCTATCTCATCCCATCCATTTTCATCCCACATAAACTTATCATATCTCATCCCATCTATTTTCATCCCACATAAACTTACCCTATCTCATCTAAAATAAACTTATCCTATCTTATCCCCTCTATTTTCATCCTATATAACTTATCTTATCGCCTCTCACCACATCCAGTTTCATCCCATCTCATCTAAACCTTCATAGATTTAGTCACACATTTTGTCGCTCCTTAACAACAGGCCATTTCCAGTCTTTGTGTCACAAACACACACACACACACACACACGCACGCACGCAAGCACGCGCGCGCACACTCGCACGCACGCACACACATACAGAGTCATCCAGTTAACCACTTGGGCATGATATGAACTGAACAAGAGCACATAAACTCAATGTATTGAACCAAATTTCATGGCTTCAACAGGTCGCACACTTGGAAATATGCTGTGCTGCAGCAACCTGGTCAGCGAACTGGAGATTAACAGTTTTATCATAATAGTAGTGAGTCTGCCGAGAAACCTTACGCTGCACTACAGCGAGCACGATTCAAGTTCCTCTTCTTCAGTACGCTGCACCAGGATGTAAGATCAGTTACAGAACGTCTAGCTATGAAACGCAAGAGTGAAGAAATGCACATTTGTAATAACTCACAACCTACCTACCTGTCTACTTGTGAAGTAACTAACATTCTTTAAGGGTAAGTGACGGTAAGATGGTGAGAGAGACAACTGGTCATCCACCTACCTATCTGTTCACTTGTGTAGTGACTAGTAGCCTTTACAGGTAAGCGAGGTAAGATGGTGAGAGAGACAACTAGCCATCCACCTACCTATCTGTCCACGTGTGTAGTGGCTAGTAGCCTTTACAGGTAAGCGAGGTAAGATGGTGAGAGAGACAACTAGTCACCCACCTACCTATCTGTTTACTTATGTAGTGACTAATAGCCTTTACAGGTAAGCGAGGTAAGATGGTGAGAGAGTCAACTAGTTACCAACCTATCTATCTGTTTACTTATGTAGTGACTATTAGCCTTTACATGTAAGCGAGGTAAGATGGTGAGAGAGTCAACTAGTTACCAACTTACCTACCATCACGTATTTTATTCACATTGCTGATTTCCATCGGTTGGACTTAGAGGTGAGAAAAAAGGACGATTGTCCCTACATTAACCACGCAGTGTACAGAATATGTTTTTAGTTTACCTCTAATAGAAGGAAACAAAAATCTGCTTCACTAAGGTTTTGAACTCATGCCTTTGTGTTTAAAATCAAAACCATCCAGTCGGTCGCTTCTCTGCTGGACCAGACTTTCCTTTGGTCAGCACATCTCATAAAAAAGGAAGACTTCGAGCAATGAAGTCTCTAGCGGTTTAAACATCATGGAACTGCTGTGAACTTTACTCTTTAGAATGTCTTTATCGTAATAGGAAGACTCGATGGTACAGTAAGGCAGTATTAAAAGACACAACTTTGTCCAACTCTTCTTTTTCACTCGTTCTCAATCTCCCGCTAAAAAGCCATGAAAACGGCTTTGCATGTTTCAGGATGTTGCCGGAGAACGGAATGAGTTGTGTCGTAATTTGCACCTTTAAGTCCGACAGATCCTATTCATAGACATTTTCGAGTACCGAGTTGCCTTCCCTCTTCTATCCCTTCTCCTTAGTCAGCCTGCTCTGTTGCAGCCTGTTATCCAGGATCACCGCGTGGAGATAAAAAAAAAAGGGTCTTAGCTGCTCTGGTTCGCTGGCTCTGACGCTATCAGTCAGCTATCGGTCGCTGGCTCTGACGCTATCAGTCAGCTATCGGTCGCTGGCTCTGACGCTATCAGTCAGCTATCGGTCGCTGGCTCAGACGCTATCAGTCAGCTATCGGTCGCTGGCTCAGACGCTATCAGTCAGCTATCGGTCGCTGGCTCAGACGCTATCAGTCAGCTATCGGTCGCTGGCTCAGACGCTATCAGTCAGCTATCGGTCGCTGGCTCAGACGCTATCAATCAGCTATCGGTCGCTGGCTCAGACGCTATCAGTCAGCTATCGGTCGCTGGCTCAGACGCTATCAGTCAGCTATCGGTTGCTGGCTCTGACGCTATCAGTCAGCTATCGGTCGCTGGCTCAGACGCTATCAGTCAGCTATCGGTCGCTGGCTCAGACGCTATCAGTCAGCTATCGGTTGCTGGCTCTGACGCTATCAGTCAGCTATCGGTCGCTGGCTCAGACGCTATCAGTCAGCTATCGGTCGCTGGCTCAGACGCTATCAGTCAGCTATCGGTCGCTGGCTCAGACGCTATCAATCAGCTATCGGTCGCTGACTGCTGCAGCTCATGCACTACTCATCAACTTAATCCCACTCTGACCAACAAAAATGGCTGCCTTGCCGGTAGAATTGGTAAAATTTTGAGCTAGAGAAGTAGCCACAAGAAGCATGAATGATTAAGACAGATGAACTAGACCCTCGGGCGCAGAATACAATACAGCGTAGAGAATTTCATAAAGACAGTCATATACATATTTTTGATGGAGGGATTTAGCAACAAAACAGTAAATTTAAAACCTATATATCCAGATACATTTTTAGTTACAAATGTCAAACCAGGTCTTATTCTGGGTAAAGGAAAGATGTATTACAATGTGTCAAATGAAACGCCTGAAAAACGTAATTGATGTCACCAAGCGAAATGTCATGAGAAATGCTGACATTCAAAATGTGATAAGAACTACCATCTGACTGACAATATATCAATATAATTCTGTCATCTCAGGAGAAGGCAACCTGATCAACTACCACTGCATGCCTACAGCTTAACACGATTAGTCTTCGAAACACAAACAAGGCCGCATGGACGATAGATAGATGACAAAACAGAACATCCGACAACAAATAGGGCCCACAACCTATGCAGCAAACTAGGTCAGTGAGAGGCAACTTAAACTTCTCAAGCTCCTTAATGGTATACGAAGATGGAACAGTCAGATTAGTAGAGTACTGATGTTCATTTCTGTCGCTGATCTGTCGGTGATCTAATAAATGATGTCGATGTCTGTCGGTGATGTAAGTACAGATGTTGATTTCTGTCGGTGATGTAATCACTGATGTTGATGTCTGTCGGTGATGTAAGCACAGATGTTGATTTCTGTCGGTGATGTAAGCATCGATGTTGATGTCTGTCGGTAATGTAAGCAGAGATGTTGATTTCTGTCGGTGATGTAATCACTGATGTTGATGTCTGTCGGTGATGTAAGCACTGTTGTTGATTTCTGTCTGTGATGTAAGTACAGATGTTGATTTCTGTCGGGGATGTAATCACTGATGTTGATGTATGTCGGTGATGTAAGCACATATGTTGATTTCTGTCGGTGATGTAAGCACAGATGTTGATTTCTGTCGGTGATGTAATCACTGAAGTTGATGTCTGTCGGTGATGTAAGCACAGATGTTGATTTCTGTCTGTGATGTAAGTACAGATGTTGATTTCTGTCGGGGATGTGATCACTGATGTTGATGTATGTCGGTGATGTAAGCACATATGTTGATTTCTGTCGGTGATGTAAGCGCATATATTGATTTCTGTCGGGAATGTAAGCACTGGTGTTGATTTCTGTCGGTAATGTAAGCACCGGTGTTGATTTCTGTCGGGAATGTAAGCACTGATGTTGATTGCTGTTCGGAATGTAAGCACTGATGTTGATTTCTGTTCGGAATGTAAGCACTGGTGTTGGTTTCCCAGGGCAATGTAAGTAATGATGTTGATTTCTGTCGGTGATGTAAGTAATGATTTAGATTTCTGGCTGCCATCCCCGGTACAAGAAAGAAGAACAATGAAATGAAAAGAAATCAAATGCATTTCTTATCTTACTACAATTTTAGAATCATTGGGGCAGGGCGGAACAGTTAAAGATAACGGAACCCACTCGAGATCTCAGTCTGTTAAACAGGGGTTAGTTTTGTCAGGCGCATCAGGTGTATGCTTTTATGTCAAGGCCACCACTGCTTTCTGTTAAAATGCAAAGGCGAATTAAAGGATTTCGGATACAAGGGCATTTTGAAGGCACACCCCATCCAAACATCAGAGCAAGGCAGCACTCACACTGAGTCAGTTATCAAAGTAAATAGTGAGAAATCGAAAGTTGTGATGGAGTCCCATTCCTTGGGAGCACACTAACTCAGAATGTCTACATTTATGTTGACATCCAAATCAGCAACTAATTTGGCAGTTATTGTTGATGTTGTTGTTGTTGTTGATGTTGTTGTACAATGCCCATAATGAGCAAGTTTACGCTTTGGTATGTCCTGAAAAAGGAATTAGGTTGCAGGTTGCAGTAACTTTTCTTACATACTGGACGCGCCGATGAAGGTAGACATGTGTCCTCCAGGCTGTTGTGCTTTGCTTGTCTCCATCTGCGTGTCGCTCATTACTACGGTGATCACCTGGATGCCCACATAGCCAGACTACTATGAAACAGTCTTTCCATTGAGAATTGCATATAAGTGAAGTCAGGTCTTGATCAGTATATTTACCTGTCCCTGAATAACATAGAATGATCATTATGTTTTGCTAGACCGGACGCTAGTCTCCTCTGTATGTATACCAATATATGTGGCATCAAAAAATTCCTGAAGCAGTCACAGATTCACTGTGCAGATCGTATCAAAAGTACTCTTCTTTGGGGAGATGCAGAAGGGCAAACGATCCAACGAGTGGCCAAATAAGCGCTTCAAATACGTCACTATACATCCTAATACATGTAACCCGACACTTAGAAAGCTGCTGCGCAAAGCTGAACCGCTTGGCACACATCTCTTCATGAAGGTGCAACGTCATGCGAGGCATCATGCAAGTGGGAGCTGAACAACAGAAGCAGACTATAAAAAGCCAATGATATGAAGTCTTCACATCAGGAAAACATTTCCTACCCATTGTCCAAGATCTTTCTAGATGAACAGCAGACTCTCTAGTGACTGTTGAACGCATCAACTGATCGAACATATTCCAAATGAATGAACAGATTGAGCAGGTTTCATCACTCATGATGTGCGAATATCACCGGCTGTAGGTAAAATCTGTCTATGGCTTGGTCTGTGTGATTGTTGTGAACACTATTTTGCCTCTTCTAGTTTGATCATATTATCGACACAACAACCAAAAATCAAGCTATATTTTACAAAATGTCTTTCCTTCAGTCTTGATTTCTATTATTTGTGAATGCCTATTATGATAATATTATTACACATAACTTAGGCTAATGTCGCTTCAGTTGAGCCTGTAGCGTAAATCATTTTTTGTCCTCATAGTTCATACATCTTCAGTTGAATGAATTCATTTTCGCGAGTCTTATGAAGAAATATACCCTTTGCACAGCAGGGAATGAGCATAACCTATTTTGTCAACGATGACGTCAGTTTGTGTGTTAGTGTGCGCGTATGTGTGTGTGCGCGTATGTGTGTGTATCATGTTGATTTGTATGCTAAATTTGTATAATAGTAATAAGCATGTTCGACAAAGGCCCGTGACATCGATAGTATGTGACTATATGATTGATGGCTATGTAACAGTTCGAGCCTAAGCATGAGCGTTTAGGGCAGGGGTGATGTGGTCGGCGACTCTGAGAACAAAGGTACCTGAATGTGTGCCAAGGTCACTCTCCGTCTGGACACTACGCCAAGGTCACTCACCGTCTCAACAAAGGAAATCGGAGTTGGGGGAAAGAATGTGTACAGGTAGGAACTGACCACTGGCGTTTCGATGTGGGTATTGGAGGATGCGTGACAGACAAGAGGGCAGCAGAGCATACTGCGATATTTGAGTGACAGGTGTTCAGAATAATTCTTTGCATTAGCGACAGATTGGGGCCATCCCCCGATTTTCATTGGTCAGCTCTGATACTGCTTGAGTTTATATAACACTAGACAAAGTTGAGCTCAAACAGGCTGGTCATGGAGAGGGAATGAGAACGAGAGAGGGAATGTAGATTGGAGTCTGTTTAGCTCACCGACTTAGTAGAAGAGCGATTTATAGACTGTTGTACGAATATTAGAGATATAATAGGATCGCTCAAACAGCATACGCCATTTGAGTCGGGGTCAGTCGCTCAAATAGGTGTGTTTTGGGCATTTTGTATCTAGAGGAAATCTGAACGTTTGTTGTCAGCTGGACACCTTGTGAACGAGGTATGTCCTGACGAGTTAAGCGAGTGTGTAGATCGACTAGGTGAGATCTAGATGTGTGTGTGGTGTGTGTAGACACCGAGGGCACGAGGTATGTTCTAGAGTTGTGTGTATACGCAGATCGACTGAGTTGAGAGATCATATGTGAGTATACGTAGAATATATTGAATGCATTATGTCCAGATTTGAGTGAGGAAGAGTTTTTTTCGAGAGTGTATTGAAGATGCAGATAAGAGGAGGGGTGTATAATGTGTGTACGGCAATAGAACTGGGTTTTGATAGTTGGGAATTCCATCAATAGCTAATGCTTACCATTTCCGCTTTAGTTTTTAATTTATATTAACATATATAAATGAATATTTAGTTAAAACCTTTAGCACGCCAATGTTAGAAGAAAACCACCCTTCCTGGCCAACAAAAACGGTGTGCGAAAAAATGTTTTTTTGTTGTTGAACGGAGTCACTCCCGACAACCATATTTTTACTGCTGAATACGTCCTCCATATTTACACGATATTTTGCCGGTTAAAGTATCGTATGCTCGATTACAAATGGCTTTTGAACAGTTTTAATTTTGTATACGCCGTTTGGAGCAAGCCGACATTTGCGAAAGGGAAAGTAGGTTGTTGGGAAAGATTTTTATCGTGTAGATCTGTTTATTTTGTTTGTTTAAATGAAAGAACTACGTTTGAATTGGAAACTAACAGTTGTGGCGATATTGTAAACACAGTATCGATACGTTGCTGTGGTTTCCATGGTTTTCTATCGGAGCGACTAGGCCTAGTTGTCGAGTCAAAATTTTTCCCGAGATTTTCATGAATTTTCATCTTTTTTAATCTCAAAAACTAACAAACACACAACAAAAACAATAACACCCACATGTTCGTTATGCTATTGTGTATCTACACGCCAGAAAATCATATTTATTGACAAACAAACATAAAAGTTACAAATTTTGTAAGACGACTACCATAGCGACTAATTAAGAAAATTAATTAGGTCACAAAAGACTGACATTTTTTTCAAAAATATATTGGATTGCTAAAGATTAGGATGATATATATTGTATTGTGTTGTAATTTCATTGCACTCACTTTAATAGTGTTGTAAGATTATGAAATAATAAATATGCCACCTGCTGTGTGCTATGTCATTTGCTGTGTGAGGTCATGTTGTGGTTGAGTGTGGTAACGTTTTAATTGGAATACCTCAGAGCAAACAGTGGGATCTGCTACAGCTGAGGCCCATCAGGTAACAGTTCTGATGAGGTGTGGGATATTTGTCACAACCAGTCGTTGTGTGGGCAACTCATTATGTTACAAATTATTTTCCCACCTTTGATTTCGAGAGACAGTTGCAGGATCTTGCGGGCCGCGACATCCTTGAGGAAACGGGCCACATGTCTGAAGATAAAGAGGCGCGGCAGTGCATCAAAGAAGCAATACCCTCGAGATATATTTGTCAGGTTGGTATTGGCAACCTGGTCAATAAATAGATTATATAGAAGCGCCTCTGACTGAGAATTGAATGTGTCAATACAATACCACAATAGCTTCAGAAATCCTGAGAACCCGCGCATTATTCCTTGTTTATAGATGCTGGTATATTTATTCTCATGTCCAGCTATATATCACATCTATGCTCCATACGTGTTACAACGGGCCGCCTTTTCCTTAGCGACATTTGCATTCCAAACCCAGGCATTCCTAGTTCTTTTGGAAATACATTTTACCAGGCCAATCCAGAGAATATTTTAAACATTGTTTAGTTGGCATAACCGATGTTTTCATTGATTACGAACTGGGCATCATCCAAACTGTCAAGATCACATTCTGAAAGGTAGAAACGCATACAGAATAAAGCTATGCGACTACTTATAAGTTGCACTACATATACCCCGATGTAGAAGATGCCGACATGCTGGGATTTCTGTCTGTGACATTCAGATACAAACTGGTACCCGTCAAAGCCTGAATGGGGTATTGCAACAGACAAGCAGCACACGCCCTACAAAAGCACCTCGGCAATCCAGTCGACATACGGATATCAGAGATGATACAGGAGGAATGCAGTTTAGGTAATAGTCTAAATAGGGTTGTTTTTGTAAATGGCAACAATGAGTAGGTGTAGTCTGTTGTGATAACCAAAAAGGACATTTAGTGGTGGTTTTCAGTAGCTTTCTTCACATTCCGAGCGTGCTGATTGGAGTGGACTAAAGCCCTCCAGGCGGTTGTGTAATTTTTGGCTTCATCTGCGTGATGATCACTACTACAAGAATCACGTCGACTCCCCGTCCTCCTTGTTAACCAAGCTGGCAAGAATGACAGGACGTTTCCAGGGACTACTTTCTGGAGATTGAGGTCAGAGTTTGGCCAGTATGTTGTGCCTGACTCTGACTAACATGTCTGACCAGTATGTTGTGCCTGACCCTGACTAACATGGCTGATCAGTATGTTGTGCCTGACCCTGACTAACATGTCTGATCAGTATATTGTGCCTGACTCTGACTAACATGTCTGACCAGTATGTTGTGCCTGACCCTGACTAATATATTTGATCAGCATGTTGTGGCTGACCCTGACTAATGTGTTTGATCAGTATATTGTGCCTGACTCTGACTGACATGTCTGACCAATATATTTTGCCTGACCCTGACTAACATGTCTGACCAGTATGTTGTGCCTGACTCTGGTTGACATGTCTGACCAGAATATTTTGCCTGACCCTGACTAACATGTCTGATCAGTATGTTGTGCCTGACTCTGACTAACATGTCTGAACAGTATGTTGTGCCTGAACCTGACTAATATATTTGATCAGCATGTTGTGGCTGACCCTGACTAATGTGTTTGATCAGTATGTTCTGCCTGACTCGACTGACATGTCTGACCAGTATATTTTGCCTGACCCTGACTAAGATGTCTGACCAGTATGTTGTGCCTGACTCTGACTGACATGTCTGACCAGTATATTTTGCCTGACCCTGACTAATATGTTTGATCAGCATGTTGTGGCTGACCCTGACTAACATGTCTGACCAGTATGTTGTGCCTGACCCTGACTAACATGGCTGATCAGTATGTTGTGCCTGACCCTGACTAACATGTCTGATCAGTATATTGTGCCTGACTCTGACTAACATGTCTGACCAGTATGTTGTGCCTGACCCTGACTAATATATTTGATCAGCATGTTGTGGCTGACCCTGACTAATGTGTTTGATCAGTATATTGTGCCTGACTCTGACTGACATGTCTGACCAATATATTTTGCCTGACCCTGACTAACATGTCTGACCAGTATGTTGTGCCTGACTCTGGTTGACATGTCTGACCAGTATATTTTGCCTGACCCTGACTAACATGTCTGATCAGTATGTTGTGCCTGACTCTGACTAACATGTCTGAACAGTATGTTGTGCCTGAACCTGACTAATATATTTGATCAGCATGTTGTGGCTGACCCTGACTAATGTGTTTGATCAGTATGTTCTGCCTGACTCGACTGACATGTCTGACCAGTATATTTTGCCTGACCCTGACTAAGATGTCTGACCAGTATGTTGTGCCTGACTCTGACTGACATGTCTGACCAGTATATTTTGCCTGACCCTGACTAATATGTTTGATCAGCATGTTGTGGCTGACCCTGACTAACATGTCTGACCAGTATGTTGTGCCTAACCAGATGTTGGTTTTGTTCCCCGTGGAAATGGGGTAGCAATGGGGATACATAAATGGATTACTACATAATCACCATAACTCTAGGTAGGGAATGCATAGAGTGGTGCAACTGAAAAGCAGAGCTCGAAGTTAAACATCTGAGAAATGACTGATAGTGATGGCGTTATATGTACCGATGCTTTGGTGCTACACAGTGAGACATTATGTTGGAGCTGCTATGTTAGAGTGAGAGGTCAGGTTGTTGTGGAGTTAAGTGGACATCCGGGACAAAAAACCTCCAGTAGAAGAATGGAGATGGAAGATGTGATCTAAGCTCTGATATGATTAATTGAGAAATTTGTACTCGTAACAGGGTGGTCAGGCTCAACATTTCTGTTTGTAAAGTACAGACGGGCTGGCTAAAGCAAGATTGGATGACAACTGTAGTAGTCTCAAAGTTGAAGTGACTGGTGTGGATTTACGTCCCAGACATGCTGAGACTCAGGGCAATGAAAGAGCTGACAGCCTGCTTTCACAAGCACCCATTATGGATGGACACACTACATATGGACTGGAATTATATTTTGAAGTTCATCAGTGACCATCTGTTGGATGATGACACGGCTGTAAGATGAACCAGCAATTCAATCTGAAAGCTTTGAAATCGAACTAGGTTCAATGGGAGTGGGTCACGTGGTATGACAGAGCAGGAGTGTGTACAACTAACCAGCTCATAGAACCAGAACCATTTTCTGTAGAGTGAAGTTCAGGAGGTTGTTTAAAACTGAACGGAATATTTAAAAAAAGTTGTATATAAGACACAAAGTAAACAAAAAGAAACAACCGCTAAAAACAGGTAGAGGAAAGATTTGTACAATTTGTATATTCTAAATTGAGGATATTGTGACCTCTCTGTGCTGCAATTGTTTTGTTAATGAATGTGTCTTTCGAGACCTCACCTTAAAATGTCTAGTTATAATTGGCTGGTGCAAATTTCTGTTGTCAAAACAACAAGATACTATTAGTAGCTTGCACTAAATCATTACACGCTACTTAGAATGAAACCGCATATATAATTACAATCTTTCTGCTTTGCCTTTACATTAAAATTCATGTTTGTGGCGCAGATAAGATTATAGTCACGTTTGTTGCGCAGATAAGATTATCTCCATGTTTTTGCTTAGATAAGATTATAGCCATGTTTGTTGCGCAGATAACAGTATAGTATGTTTGTCGCGCAGATAAGATTATAGTCACGTTTGTTGCGCAGATAAGATTATAGCCATGTGTGTTGCGCAGATAAGATTATAGCCATATGTGTTGAACAGATTAGAATATAGTATGGTTTTTGACCCAATAAGATTATGTACCTATTATGTAGTATCGCGTTGACCTGTTGTAAACTTTTCACATAACATTACATGCTCATTTTATGTTGTCGTTACTCTCTGGAGGCGGACTAACGTCTGGTCAGGCACAGCATACTTATTAGACATGTTAGTCAGGGTCAGACACAACATACTGATCAGACATGTTAGTCAGGGTCAGGCACAGCATACTGATCAGACATGTTAGTCAGGGTCAGGCACAACATACTGATCAGACATATTAGTCAGGGTCAGGCACAACATACTGATCAGACATGTTAGTCAGGGTCAGGCACAACATACTGATCAGACATGTTAGTCAGGGTCAGGCACAGCATACTGATCAGACATGTTAGTCAGGGTCAGGCACAGCATACTGATCAGACATGTTAGCCAGGGTCAGGCACAGCATACTGATTAGACATGTTAGTCAGGGTCAGGCACAACATACTGGTCAGACATATTAGTCAGGGTCAGGTACAGCATACTGATCAGACATGTTAGTCATGGTCAGGCACAACATACTGATCAAACCTGTTAGTCAGGGTCAGGCACAACATACTGGCCAAGACCTTACCTCGGCTTCCTGGAAATCGGCTGTTTTCAAGGCAGCCTGGCTGACGAGGCAAGGAATCGACGTGATCCCCGTAGTAGTTAATCACACGCGGATGAAGCCAAGCATACCACAACCGCCTGGAGGACCCCGGTTCACCTTCATCAGCACGCTCGACATATTTTATTTTTTTGGTGTTCGCCTTATTTATTTATTCCCCAAGGCGTGTGTGCGTTACACTGTGGTTTTTATTTTGCGCCTGTCGGCCCAGTGCATCCTACTTCAGCATGCATTTTATGTAAGGTTTGCTTCCCAGGGGTAACGGCCGGTGCTGTGATGGGGATCGAACCCAGCACCTTCTGGTTGTGAGCCGTGCCACTTAACCACTAGGCCACGCCGTCCCCTACGCTCGACATATGAAAAAAGCTACGACAACTCGCCATTTAACGTCCTTTTTAGGGCGCACTTTTTGACTAACCTAGTCATTGTCAGTATTTGCAAACAACAACCGCCATTAAGTATGGTTGAGAGTTGCAGCTTCTGTCATTTCACAAAATATGTTTCTATCACTACCAACAGGCCATATCAAACTCGTGGATTTTACAGACCCAATCTTTTAAATGTAACAGTCATCTTTATGTAAAGATATTATAACTTCCATTACAAGGGTGAACTGACCATGAGTCTGAAGGCTAGTTTTGACATATTCTAATATCTACATCCTGGCTCTATCCCATTAGCTTATCCCTTTTAGGCTGACTTGTCCGTATCGTTTACGTAATTTTCTCGGCCATTTCGAACTGTAGACGGTATTAATATTTATATTAACATATTGACTAAGTTAGCCGTGCCATTTTGTGTACTGCGCAAAGGACGGAGGAACATTTTTTGTCTGGTTTTTCGTGAGTTATAAACTGGATATTATTCAACCTTTAAATTTAGAGTCTGGACACATGCTACTGGTGTGTAGGGTGGATGGAAGCGTGTTATTACCAGTTGCTGTATTTTTCGTCATATAGATGTTCAGTTCAGTTCAGTTCAGTTCATCCCGTAACCCATCAGGTCGTTGGGGCACACATGAAGACATGAAAATCCCAAGCCAGCTCTCTCTGTCTGTCGCCGTCTGACGTATCTCACCGGGACGAAGGCCTGACCACTCAATGATGTTGTCCACCCATCTCTTCCTTGGACGTCCTCGCCCTCTCTGTCCCGGTACGGATCCAAAGACTATCGAGTTGGGAATTCCGTTGGACCTCGCGACGTGCCCGCACCAGGCCATCTTTCGTCTTTTGATATATAGATGTAAGCCAGATTAACGCATTTGTTATTATTGTTCTGTTATATTTATTTTGTGTGGATATGTCGGCTGTCTACTGTAAAACTGATTACCTTATCTGTGATACTTGTCATCCTTATATCGTGTGACATACATTTCATAATCAAGATGGCGTACGTAGATTACCAGCAACGATCGACTAGTTATTCCCTTGTTATTGATGACATTTGAATGACTTGCATCTTTGGTTCGTGCACATCATCACAATTTGACAGGATGACCTCTGCTACTCCTGTGGGTTCCAGGAAAGCCTGATTAAATATAGTGGGTAACCTTGACCTTCCCTCTGTGACAACATTTTGTGAACATCTGAACATTATCTGGTACTTACAGTTCCCTGTGTCATTTGTTATGGACATAGATATTTAATCCTTGCCATTCTACGTGTCCAACGCCCCAGCTAACTTGCCTGATACCTGTTTAAGGGAAAGTTTTTTGGAGTAAACCCTGAGGAGAAATCTGCATCAGGTGTTATCTCAAGTCGTATTGATAATGTCTTGCCACTGGCCAAAAGTAACTCAGGAGGAGAGAGTTTGGTTGACAAATTCCGCAAAACTTCGTCACTTTAATCCAAATCACGCTACATGTAACCCATTTCAGAGGACAAATCAAAAAGAAAAGATTGTTCAGACGGCTGAGCAGAGATAATGGTTTTCATCAGACGTGATGGACGAACATCATCATCATTAACATTTAGGGTGCGGAAAAGTTGCAAACACAACTAATGGACAGCTGAACAATTCAATGCATTTAACGGAGCCAGCAACTTAATTTATAAACACAAATTTGGGACGGAAAGCTGTAGAGATTCGTGATTGGCAGCTGCAGTCACCAGGATACATAAAGAGGATGAAATACAGGAAACCTATGGCACTGGAAAGGAAGATAGTTAGGCTCAATTTTTTTCTTTGCTTTTTGTTTTTGCAATTTGGTGATGTTTGAAGGGCCGCATTAACAGAGCGGTAACAGGCTAGCTTTGGCAAGTGAGGGGTTGGAGTGGGGGCTACAGCAGAGCTAGCTTCACTGGGGGAAGGAAGGGTCGTTACAGCAGAGTGGTAAGACGTAAGCTTCTCGGGTGGGGGCTGTGGGAGTCGTTCAGGCGGAGTTTCAAGACGCTAACTGCTCGCGTGGTGGGTGGGATTGGCGGGTGGGTGGGGGGGGCGGGGTCGAACAGGAGAAGCTATAGCAGAATGGTGAGACCATTGTCTTTTAAGAAACGAACAAAACCATAGAACAGTGATAGAAACGTTTTATTTTCAAGTGATCCCTGGTCTCAAGGGAGGTGACACTGAATGCCTAGTCCTCTCTGAGACGGAAGTCAAACAACGAATGCCTAGATTTTTCGGAGACGGGCGATAAACACCGAGAGCCTAGTCCTATATAAGACGGACGACAAACTGACTTCCCGTGAATATATTTGTGATGAAACATAAAACGTGATTGAAGTAACACGTAAACATAAAGCTCAGTTAATAGAATATAATTATTGTATTCTTTATAGTGCTTTTTGAAATAAAAGCCTTAACAAATATGATATTATGTTATTTATTTGTTAGGTTATAGTGATAGCCATGGGGAGACTACTCTTCCTTCCATATCTTCCTATTCTCTATCTGGCACACTGACTAGTTTCGGCGATCATTCCAGGGGTGTTATTTATCACCCCTGTTGTTGACTCATGCCAATGACTGTACTATACTGCTCAGCTACCCAGCAATCCAATATATTTTGTTGATCTAAGCAGAATAACATCGCAAGGTTAGCAAACACTATAAAAAAAAACTAGGTGTCAATTTGAGGTCAAAAGTTCACGACTAGCAAATGTTTACTTTTGGCAGTCCGCTGCAGTGTTTATCTGGCCTGACTGCGATGCCTGAGTTGTTACAGGACAATAAGATTAGGCTGTTCAACATGATGTTAAAACAACAACATTAATTGGCTTGTAAACATTCCGTGTAATTAATAATGTTATATCTATACTTCAGACCTGCACCAACGCATGTCTCCGTTCTATAACAAGCACAGACTTGTAGCAAAGAACATCCCAACCAAATCTGCTGAAGATAAGGGATAGACTTTAAGAATGAATCAGGCAAACAATTACATAACAATTTAACCAGACATGCACTGGATTTATATTCGTGGGGGAACAGAAAAGTGGGGAGACTAAAACACGTTGTTGTTGTTCGTCCATCACGAGTGATGAGGACCTTTACTTTTTTCACCTAGTCAGTCCTTCCAGTCGAGTATTCTGTCAATCCGGGTCGTAGATGGGTGCAAAGATGGCTGACCATTCCGATTTGGGATCTGCATACTTGCAGGCAGTGAAAGCATGGGAAGTTCGCTTCACGAGATGGTGATCATGATTGTCAGCAAATCAGTGTATCTCATACGCTTTATTGCCCAGCCAGGAGACTCGTAACTGACGCAGCTTTTTGACTGTAGTTTAGCTTGTCAGCGGACTTACGCTCTCCGCTTCGCCGCTCGCCCGTCGTCACAGGACTCAACTGTGTTAGTACTGGATACATGACAAGAGAATGACTTGCGCGATGAATTTGATTAGAGTGAGAAATGGTTGCGCAGTTCGTCGACCTCACTTTCTCGCCTGAGCCCAACTTTAATCAGTGGCAAGACAAGTCAGGACGACTGGATATGGACTCCAGTGCAGTAGATGACCACGGCTGCTCAAGTGCCTCGCCGTGTTCTGTGCGGTCCACACCGCTCAGCACATTTGTTGTCATGGTAACCTGTATACGAGTTTCCTGCTTAGCTGGCTGGGCTTGAGCAGGGCAGGGCAAATCTAAAAAAGCTTTTCCTGTTCTTGGCTTCTTACTTTTTCTTTTACCACCTCTCCCGCCCCTTTTCTTTCAGTACGGTTGTTTGGGTCTCGCACTGACAAGGACTCCAAGGTAGGCAAGACGTCTTGTCACCACCAGTGGTATCGAGTGACCCCTACACACCTCCGGTCTTAAAACACGTACGACGAAGATAACTGCTAGAGAAAGGCAAAGCAAATTCAAGTCACAGTTAAGGTACTCCTCAGTCTTCTAAACCAGTATAAAGTCGTCAAGTTAAGAAGACGACACAACAAGAAATTAGCGGAGGTTAGCTTTGCAGTCCTGTAATCCTGGTGATCAGAAAGTGAAATGAGGAAAGAGCGTAAAATAGTTGATAGATGGTGGGGATGCTGTATACATCTCTAACAAAGAATCTACACATAGTCATTAGCAGGACTCGGATCCATCAAATACTATGAAATTGTAAATTAATGAAATCCTCCTCTTTCTCTTCCTTTTCTTCTTCTTCTTCTTCGTCTCCAGTAATCCGTTTGGACAGAAAGTTATTAACTCATGTGCACATCATAAAATATGGGAGGGTCATGTTTCTATAATTTTTTTTAAAAAACAAAACAAATAAAACAACAACTTGGAGATGTGTGGCAGGTCAATTATTGAAAACCTCAAACTTTAAAGGAAGTGCAGGTAAAATGGTATGCCTTTGGGTTTCCTCATGGGGTCTCACATACACGACTGGGGTCTCACATACATGACTGGGGTCTCATATACGGAACTGGGATCTCACAAACATGACTGGGGTCTAACATAAACATCTGGGGTCGCACACACGATTGGGTTCTTGTATACACAACTGGGGTCTCGCATACTCAACTGGGGTCTCACATATACGACTGGAGTCTAACATAAACAACTGTGGTCTCGCATACTCAACTGGGGTCTAACATACATGGCTGGGGTCTAACAAAAACAACTGGGATCTGGCAGACTCAACTGGGGTCTAATATACTCAACTAGGGTCTCACATAGACGACTGGGGTCTAACATGAACAGCTGGGTATCGCATACACAACTGGCGTCTCACATACACGATTGGGTTCTCACATACACAACTGGGGTCTCCCATACACAATTAGTGTCTCACGTACACAACTAGGGTCTCGCATACCCCACTGGGGTCTCGCATACACAACTGGGATATAACATACACAACTAGGGTCTAACATACACACCTGGGGTCTAAGATACATAACTGGGGTCTAATATACTCAACTGGGTTTTCGCATACATAACTGTGGTCTGATATACGTAACTGAGGTCTACCATACACAACTGGGATCTCGCATACACAGCTGGGGTCTGGCAAACACGATTGGGTTCTCGCATACTCAACTGCGGTCTCGCATACACGACTGGCCTCTCACATACACGACATGGCATCTCCTTGCATACACTAACTGGGGTCTCGCATACACGACTGGCCTCTCACATACACGACATGGCATCTCCTTGCATACACTAACTGGGGTCTTGCATACACAACTAAGGATCTCATGCATACACCAACTGGAGATCTCGCACATACACCAACTGGAGATCTCGCACATATACCAACTGGAGATCTCGCACATACACCAACTGGAGATCTCGCACATACACCAACTGGGGATCTCGCACATACACCAACTGGAGATCTCGCACATACACCAACTGGGGATCTCGCACATACACCAACTGGAGATCTCGCACATACACCAACTGGAGATCTCGCACATACACCAACTGGGGATCTCGCACATACACCAACTGGAGATCTCGCACATATACCAACTGGGGATTAAGCATACACAACATTGGATCACGCATCCATAACTGGAGATCTCGCACAAACCTGAGAATATCGCATACAGCTGGGGATCTTACATTCACCAATTGGGGATCTTGATATTCGGGCTAACAAACCCTACATGAAACGGTTAGAGAAATGATTAAATCTGGTTTGTCCAACAAAAATTAAATAAAAGTGAAATAGTAAATTTGATTAATACAAACAAATATGTCATGATAGGGATCTGAACCCACATCACTTGTTTCACAGACTATCGGATGACTTGTACAGCAGGCATACACAAGTTACAAGGAATTATTAACACAATACAACGTATTGTATGCACGGGCTAGCCACTTGTTAACAAATAGAATGAATAACTAGACGCTGTTACCAAATTCCGGTTGAAGAGCTCTTTTATAACACCCATGTTTTAAAAACACAGAGTATGATATTGACATTTTTTTTTTTAAAAAGGAAAAGAATATGCATTTTTTGAATACGCTAGGCTTAAATAAGGTGACATGAAAATTAGGCGTCCCGTCGGCAAATGTCGTCAGAGGGCGTCCCGTCAGCAATTGTCGCCAGCGGAAGTAAAGACAGAGCATTATGGTAGATATTCACACTCGGACAATTATGGGCAAACAGACAGGAAACAGCGGTGGTATCAAGAAAAGAAAGAATAGGGTTTATGTACCGTTCCAATCTTGTCGTGAAAGATGGCTTTAGAGTGATGTGTATAACAAAGGGAAAAGTGGACAACTTCGAGGCAGTGAACTGTAAACAAAGGTTTTTATGTGTGTTTAGTGACGTCATCATACCAGTTGTAGATACTCAGGCTTTGAGAAAACCCAACTGGAGCACTTATAATAGTTAGCTTTCATTATAGGTCTGCACATTTTCTAGTCAAAGACCAAGACACAAGGTCTTGTCAGAGGTCTGCACATTTCCTAGACAAAGATCAAGACACAAGGTCTTGTAAGAGGTCTGCCCATTTCCTAGGCAAAGACCAAGATACACGGTCTTGTCAGAGGCCTGCACGTGGCGGGAATCACGACAACACACCGAGAACTTCATCTACCTAGACAACAGACAGACTTCTGGTTCACGGAGTGATCTTGACAGACTTCTGCTTCACGCAGTTATCAGGACAGACTTCTGATTCACTCAAAATCTCTCACTGAAATCTTTTCATAAACTCCTAGCAGAGTCTCTCACTGCTGCGACTCTACAAATCATATTTCATTCCAGATCCGAAGCGGTTCGAGTCCTTCCACGTGCACGAATCCTTAGAGTGTACTGGCAAGACCTTCGTCCCTAACACCGCCTGACCCATGGCCAACTGTAATAGATGGCCAGCGTTCTCATTGGGAAAATACCGATGAAACGTCACATGTTAAGGCCAACTAAATTACAAAACGTATCAGCATTCATATTGTGCAAGGTTTATAAGCAATCCATACATCATCTACACAGAGAAATAAAACAAATAACGGTACAAAACACAACAAATCACTGTTGAGAGTGATCCTATCACAGAATCCTGCCCTGAAACGAACTGAATACCTACATTCTTTTTTTTAATTTACGGTAAACACAGCCAACGCTCCTAATGAAACCAGTCTTTTGAAATGATTACCCTATTCATGACAGTAAGTATTTTTAGAAATAAATTTCCCCGTTTTTTACGAAATCTGTTCAGCTTCAATCCAAAGCGCACGAATTTTGAACAGTTATGTCAGCCTTCGGTGCCTTCCATATGTAGATAAATTGTGTAAGTAAGTACATAGGTGTAACAGATCAAGCAATAGAGATTAGGGTCGGGGACCTATTCTCTGGGACAAACAAATTATTGGGGAGGTATTGGTGATGGTGGATAAAGTTAGGATCAACATAACCCCATCAACAGATGCCTAAAGTCAAAGTAACTCATAGCATTACTGCCGTAGATGATGGGAAGTGTTAGCCACCTCTCATTTCACGGCTAGGTTATATGAGGGTGGGTGCCACCCTCTTCCTCCCCGCTTTAACTTTCCGGAATGAACCGGTACCCATTTAAGGCTGGGTCGACCTGGGAGCCCTTGGGGTCTTGAAAGAAACGTTCTCGCCTCAACTGGGAAATGCACACGGGACAACTCAGATACGAAGCCAGCTTGTTAACAACTGCGCTACGCGGCTTCCCAATGTATATATATCGTTCATCATCATCATCGTCAGTCCCAGTCCCGTAACGTAGAAGGTCGTCTAGCACCGTTATTGCAGTTTGTCGAACCCACATATGTCTCGATATTTCGCCATGATATTGGTTTCAGCTATAGATATTCCCGTTCACTCTTTTATATTGTACTCCCATCTCTTTTATTGTTTCCCTCTCCCACGCTTCTTAGGCAAAGTGCCTTGCAGGACGGTCTTGGTCAGCCCCACCGATCGGGACATATGTCCATACCATTCCAATTTTCGTGTTTTTACTATAGTAAATAGATTATTATATTGAGCTAAATCCTTCCTAACAATGTCAAGAACACTCTCGTTTGTAACGCGTTCTAAATATTAATCTAATTTCCATTGCGCACATTTTACGATTTAGGGCAGCCGTCAGAGTCCACGTCTCACACGCGTAGAGGTATACCGAGTTGACTATTGTATACATTAAAGTCAGCTTCGATTTAATACTAATGTTCTTGTCTTTCCAGATTAATCGCAGTCTTGTCAGGGCGAACATGACCATCGCTGTTCTTGACTGAATCTCCGCTGTAGACCCCTACGCATTCATATCTGCTCTCAGATATTTCAACCGCGCAATACTTTCCAGAAGTTTACATATGACCATAATCAGGTTTAAAACACCCTCTGGGTCGTAAAACATGATCTTTCTCTTCTGTATAAATAAATAAATATGAAAGGAAAATATATCTCATATAAACAAGTTGATCCAAGAGCATGGTCATATGTTTTTGGGACTGCCACCTTACCATTCAAACTTAAATCCAATTGCACTGGTTTTGGAAAAAGTTAAGAGGGGAGTTCCACATATAATCTGGTCAAAATGATTTTTGGTCTGTAAATTGAATTTTGTTTGGCTGTTGGTAATGTATAATCAATCTTCTTTCAAATGCAACTGGAATTTAATGTCTAGCATTAGCAGTTTTTAAGATATAGACTGTCCCACAGGCCTGGGGTCAGTCCCAAGAAATTAAAAATAAAATTCCAAGTGTCTGCCAGTTCTTAGTTTAAATTATTACTTCCCTAGAATTTAGTTATCACAACAAACACTGAAGGGTTTTCAAGCTGCTTTAAAAAATATAATATAATGAGTACTCCCAACTTAATGCATATGGCAGGATATTTTAGTTACAATTTAAGCTTATACAAATTGTAATTTTCAAAGACGAACAGTTTTGTGAGAATTTTGAGAAATAAAATCATGGGACGCGAAGATAAGAAAAAAAGTTAATATGAAACCTACGTTCTATGGTGATTGGTGTACCAAAGGAGCAGATGTCTAACTATGTGACAATTTAATTAGTGGACTGTAGGTTAGGCATGTGATTGCGTTCTGGAAAACCTAAAAACATAAACATTGAATCTTTTAAAAGTTCTATGACCACGCGAACTTGGTCAGACATAAAGAGATGGAAATTGTATGACCTTGTGAATCAGATTTGTTTTTTAAGTCAAGATGACAATGTTCACGAAGAGCTGGATCGAGGACAGTAGAATGATTAGCATTTTAATAAAATTTTGTGTTTGTTTAATGCTACAGAACTTGATTGTCACTTTTGTTATTTCAATGCACAATTGCTACATATATAGATGCAGTATCTTGGTAGTGAGTTTGAGTTTCATTGTAGCAGAAGTAACTATAATATACATACTTATCTTCGTGTAATCAAATATATCTATAAGAAAGCTGTAGCAGATAAAACTGCTTATACAAACACACCAGTTACCTACCTGCTGTTGTTATGGTTAATATAAAACCAGTATTTTAGGAGCTCGACAAGAATTAACTATTCAAAAAGTGTCTTGAAAGAAATACACAAAATGTCAACGATTGACTGAACAGTGCTATCTTGAAATGATGTCCCAAGTATAAGAATCCTGGTCTAACTATCGTGAAAGCTGTTGTTGCTATTGCAGTGTCTGTTTATAATGATGGGACAAATCTCTGTTGGTAATGATGGGACAAATCTCTGTTTATAATGATGGGACAAATCTCTGTTGGTAATGATGGGACAAATCTCTGTTGGTAATGATGGGACAAATCTCTGTTGGTAATGATGGGACAAATCTCTGTTTATAATGATGGGACAAATCTCTGTTTATAATGATGGGACAAATCTCTGTTGGTAATGGATTAAATGGAATTACATACTTGCAGGTCTCAGAGAGTCCTGTTAATACAAGAACATTTTGTCACAAAAAAGGAACTCAGAGAAATGATGTTATGGCATCCTATGATGACAAGAAAGCAAAAAATAGGAGGATATTTGTACTAGATAATTGGCAGCCAGTTACTGAAATATTTATATATCAGGTTGGAGATCATTGATAAGAAATCAGGAAATGGTAAAAAGTGTTCTAAACCTTTTGTAAAAAACCGCAATGTACAGTCTGTTTGTGTGATAACTTTGTTGTTTTTCAAGCAATTGTCTTTCAACGTTGCACATATATTCTAAAAGACCATGGCTTAGTTGTGAACTATGGAAATAATTCTGAGTATCATTTTTTTGGGAAACAATTTAGTAAATATTTGAATTTTCATAAAAACACAATCATAAAAGATGTAGCTTTAGCTGTAGTTTGTAATGAAGGGATAATCTTGAACATCATAAGAAAACATTAAGTGTGTATGATTAATGACACACACAAGAGAAATTACAGGAGTTTTGCCATTTAAAAAAAAAAAAATTGTCAGTTTTAATTTGTAAAATTACGTTTTAAATTAACATTTGGAATGCTACATTACAATAAATGATATCATGATGTAGGGTGATCATCTTTAGACAAGCTGCCCAACCTTTATATGGATAAATCAATTTTTTATCAAGTTACAACAATTATAAAAAAATATCCCTCTCTAGGTAATACACCTTAAAGGACAAGTAACAGCTGAAAATAGAACTTTCAAACTATGCGATATGAAAGAACTAAAGTATCCAGGCTTCTCAAATATAGACAAATATTATTGGGCTAAATGTGAGGACCTTGTCTTGAAAGAGGAAAAGAGCTTTTGAAAAAAAAGGGGGACTATCGTTCTTACTTCCGAGAGCAGTCATCAATGTGTTGGAATCATCCGACTATGATTAAATGAAAAATTAACCTACATGTTTGCTTTTCGAGAAATAGAAGTTTCCATTACCTTTGGAAAACGGTCCTATTCAAGACCACCCGAATCAGTAGAAGATGGATCTCAGAACTGACCACCCCAATCAGCTATAAGATGGATCTCAGAACTGGCCACCCCAATCAGCTAGAAGATGGATCTCAGAACTGATCACCCCAATCAGCTAGAAGATTGATCTCAGAACTGGTCACCCCAAGCCGCTAGAAGATGGATCTCAGAACTGGTCACCCCAATCAGCTAGAAGATGGATCTCTGAACTGGCCACCCCAATCAGATAGAAGATGGATCTCAGAGCTGGCCATCCCAATCAGCTAGAAGATGGATATCAGAGCTGGCCATCCCAATCAGCAAGAAGATGGATATCAGAGCTGGCCATCCAAATCAGCTAGAAGATGGATATCAGAGCTGACCATCCCAATCAGCTAGAAGATGGATCTCAGAACTGGCCACAACAACTAGAAGATGGATCTCAGAACTGGCCACCCCAATCAGCTAGAAAAGGAATCTCAGAACTGGCCACCCCAATCAAGTAGAAGATGGATCTCAGAACTGGCCACCCCAAACCGGTAAAAGATGGATCTCAGAACTGGCCACCCCAATCAGCTAGAAGATGGATCTCAGAACTGGCCACCCCAGCTAGAAGATGGATCTCACAACTGAATTATAACCATTTATTATTTGTTAAGCATCTTTTCATAAAACTGAACCAACCCATCTGAAGTATGTACATGTTCTATATATCGTGTGCTTTTACGTTTTCACACATTTTTTCTACGAAATGCACAGTTACTTCTTACAGCTCCTAAAACACATGAACTATATTACAAAAGGGCATTATGTGGAACCTAAAAAATAGACAGTAAAATAAAAATTTAGTTTAAAAAAAAAAATAAACTTAGCGATCTGACATTTCAAAGGAGCAGCCAGTGCTGGATTTAGATTTGATGAGGCCTTTAGCTACGCGACTGCCTCATAGCTAAAGGCCTCGTCAAATCTAAATCTAGCACTGGCTGCTCCGCACCGTTTGAAAAAGCTGCAGAAACACCGACAGAAACTGTCACCAAGGAACTGCAATGACTACCCTCAACAGTACCGGCCGGGCAAAAACCCACCTCAAAGAAAACAATTCAACCATCGATGACTCACACAAACAGCCTGCGTAATCACGACCAGACGTTGTTTGAGCGCATGTTTAAATCGCACGGAAAGAGGATTACGTGCAAATCTATGCGCTGCAAGCTGCGTCAGTAGTAAGAGAAGAACAATGACGTAGTCAGCGCTGTCTAATGAATTTACTGCTGATCAATTATTTGTTCATGTGTATATTCCCCAGTTTCTCTCTCTCTCTCTCTCTCTCTCTCTCTCTATATATATATATATATATATATATATATATATATATATATATGGGAATCTTTCATCAGGAATGAAGTGTTAGAGACGTAAGTATAGGTATCCATTTACAGCTGGGTCGAATGGGGTGTGACGGTTGGGAGAGTTGAACCCAGTACTTTTCACGCGAAATTGTAAATACATATATATACAGGGCTTGACAAATTTTAGGGTGGCTCACCAGTCAGTCAAAAATGTAAACAGTCAGCATGGTCGGACTACAGTCATGCAATTTATGTTAACAAATTTAAACTAGGCACTAATTCACCTTTATTTCTACATAACAACGAGTACCAAACCAAAATATATTGTATTACTAACACAGTATTAGTCTATTTCATCTTAAGAAAAAATGCACTGCTGTCAGAGGTATGGCGTGTGTGTCCTTGAACATTATTGATAGTTTTACAATTGAAGTACCATTTATCGATGGCTTTAGAAGGTTTAAATTATGGCAGTGGAGGTCCATTTAGATTCACCATCATAAACTATCTTTTCGAACCGTCATTTCATTAATAATCGTGCGAGGGTAGTTATGTAATGACGATTTAAAACGTAATTAACGATTAAAAACTGATTTTTTCACTCGTCAAGCAAACATTTTTATTCGTCACTTTTGTCAAGCCATGTATGTATATATGTTTTCCTCTCTCTCCCTCCCTCTCTCACTCCGTTACGTTATATACAAACCAATTACTTGGAGGGATTAACTCCTCTGAAACGTGATAAGACCAGTTATTGACTCTTCTTTCCCCGTATCATAATTATATAATGTATTGGTTTTCAGTTTTCTTTCACGCTCAGAATAATTACTTGCACTCAGCATGCAGATTGGTTTATACCTGGTCAAGAGACGAGGGGTGCGGGATCATGCATTTGAGAGCCTTCCAATACAGAAGGGGAGTCATTTCTTAAATGCTTTCGGTGTAGTAGTGGTTCTATTACCGTCTTTGTCCCACATAAACTTATTCTTTTGTCCTACTGCTCTTGTTAGGAGGCGTGGTGGAGAGGTTGGGTGCGTAGATTTTGTGTTTTGTGGGAGGTTTGTGCTGTCCTTAGGTGTAACTTTCTCAGACACCGGCGATCCCCAGACGATGAGGTCAACCCCTTGGTCCTGGACCGGAAACCTGCATATGGTATGCTATCTCTGTAGGTCAATCATAACGCATTCATATTAAATGACCAAACAACTTGATCTGTTGGACCTCAATGTAGGTACTAACTTAGTTTGTTCCCACTATCTGCCTCATCGTGGTGTTACAGATTCGGTTAAGGATAGTCTTTCCGGCGGTACTTATCACAGGTCAGGATCTTTCTCTTATGTGTTTCTAGTAGGGATCAGCATTGAGATTGGTAACACAATATAGGAATAAACAGTTCATTTATCAAGGTTCTCTTACAACCAACTAGACGGCTCCAGAAACCATCTCGAGACAGAGGTGGCCCATTAATAATAGTTGTCCATCACAAGTGATGAAGACCACTGTCTTTGTTCAGCCGTGTGGACAGTCGTATCTCTTGCTGTGTCCGCTGAAATGGGTGACTTGCGCGGTGATTTGGATTAAAGTGAGGAAGAAACTGCGCCTTTTGTCAACCTCACTCACAGAGCCTAAGCTACCTTTTGCCAGTGGCAAGACATTCATCGAGACGACTGGAGATAGCATATGATGCAGATTTTGCGTCAGGGTTACCACCGAAGCCTTTCCGTAAACATGTAACCCGCAGAGTAGAAAGGTGGGATGGCATCTAACGCAGTTTGTCGTGCCTTTTCGATAACCACAAGAGGTCGTATGGACAACACTCAGCGTGTGAGTGAGTCTGACATCTCTCCCCAGCTGTATTCAGCTCATCATAGTAGCATCTAAAATTTCCACACGCCAAATTCGTGAAGGTGAACCGGCAGAACTAACCCGTGAAATACAACACAGGTATAAGCGTAGTTCCATTCAGCTGGCGTCCAGACCAGGATAAACTGATGGAAGAAATCACAAGAACATTAACAGCTGATCTCCTCCTAAACCACAATATCACCGATCCACTCCTTAAGACTGCCTTTCACTTATTCACTCGTTGTCTCACTCATTAACTTACACAATCACTCACTTGCTCAATTGCTACATGAATCATTTACTCGCTCATTCATGTACTCACTGCCACTCATTCACTCTTCACTGACTTATTCACCTGCTACATGAATCATTTACTCGCTCATTCATGTACTCACTGCCACTCATTCACTCTTCACTGACTTATTCACCTGCTACATGAATCATTTACTCGCTCATTCATGTACTCACTGCCACTTATTCACTCTTCACTGACTTATTCACCTGCTACATTAATCATTTACTCGCTCATTCATGTACTCACTGCCACTCATTCACTCTTCACTGACTTATTCACCTGCTACATGAATCATTTACTCGCTCATTCATGTACTCACTGCCACTTATTCACTCTTCACTGACTTATTCACCTGCTACATGAATCATTTACTCGCTCATTCATGTACTCACTGCCACTCATTCACTCTTCACTGACTTATTCACCTGCTACATGAATCATTTACTCGCTCATTCATGTACTCACTGCCACTCATTCACTCTTCACTGACTTATTCACCTGCTACATGAATCATTTACTCGCTCATTCATGTACTCACTGCCACTTATTCACTCTTCACTGACTTATTCACCTGCTACATGAATCATTTACTCGCTCATTCATGTACTCACTGCCACTCATTCACTCTTCACTGACTTATTCACCTGCTACATGAATCATTTACTCGCTCATTCTTGTACTCACTGCCACTTATTCACTCTTCACTGACTTATTCACCTGCTACATGAATCATTTACTCGCTCATTCATGTACTCACTGCCACTCATTCACTCTTCACTGACTTATTCACCTGCTACATGAATCATTTACTCGCTCATTCATGTACTCAATGCCACTCATTCACTTTTCACTGACTTATTCACCTGCCACATGAATCATTTGCTAGCTGTCAATCACTCACTCGCTTAATCATCTATTTACTCATTCACTCACTCTTTCCTCATTAAATCACTCACCACCTTATTTATTCACTCACGTACTCACTGCCGTATTCATTCACTCATTCTATGAATCCCTAACTCCCTCACTCGCAAACTCAACTCATCCACTCGTCCAATCTCTCACTGACTTGCCATATGAGAATTATTTGCTTACGCCCTCACTCCTTTACTCACTTCCGCACTCACTCAGTCGACATATCACCTCTTTACTCACTCCCAACACATTTATACTATCCCATACTCACCCGTTCAATTCCTATGCCAACTTTTAATCCTTTGATCATTCGTCCCTCTCAATCATTTAACCTCTCACCCACACATCATCCATCCACCGCAGTGCGCACATACGAGAGGTGGTCGAACAGTTTAGCACACTAGTATTTAGGAGCCAAATGGTGTGAACTGTAGTGCTTCTCTATGTATTCACCCTGCAAAGAGATTCACTTCTCCTATCTATTCGTCACCTTCCTGGTGCTCTGATTGCAGAACTCCTCCATGTGGGCACGGAACCAGGTCTCCAGTTCACTAATGAAGTCATGGATGTCAGAAAAACGTGCATGGAATGAAATCATGCCCCGTCAATTTCACTCATCGGACTTGGCACCTAGTTTTTTATTGTTTCTTTATTTGCGTTCGCCTTATTTTTTCTATTTCCAAGGTGGTGTGCGTTGCACTACGGTTTTTATTTTGCGCCTGTCAGCCTAGTACATCCGACTTCGGCATTCATTTTATGTAAGGGTCTGCTTCTTCCTGCATTTTTCTAAGGATTTGCTTCCCCGGGGTAACGGTCGGTGCTGTGATGGGAATCGAACCCAGCACGTTCGGGTTGTGAGCCGTATCACTTAACCACTAGTCCACGCCGTCGCCATTTGGCACCTAGTGACTTCGACTTGTTCCCTAACATTAAAAATGTGGTTCCTGTACGTCGTTTTTATGACGTGCACTTCGGATTACTGAATTGGAGACGTAGTTCTGGACCCAGCTGGAGGAGTTCTACATTTAGAGCGTCAAGAAGGTAGACAAATAGATGAGATAATTGTATGTTCTGCATGGTGAATACACAGAGTAGGACTAAAGTTCACACAAATGTCCAGGTAAGTATCTCGACTCCTACATACTAAAGTGCAAAACGTTTCAACTATCTCTCGTACGCACACGTGTACACACACATTTACACTCACACTTGTACACACACGTGTTCACACACACATACGCGTATATACACATGTACACATATCCACACGTGTACACACACACGTGTACATACACATCCACACGTGTACACGCACATACACACACATGCACACACACGTGTACAGGCACATACACACACGTGTACACGTACATACACACAAGTGTACACGTACATACATACACACGTGTACACGCACACATACATACATACACACACACACGTGTTCACGTACATGTACACACACAGTGGCTCACAAACCTTTACATTAATTATTCAATCTCCATGACTAAGAACAAACGCAATTCTTGTAGTGCGCTTGTCAAATCAAACTAATAATAGACACAAGGTGTGAAAGGATTAATTAACTGTCGCCTGGACAGACTGACACCTAGGTCCCTTTTTCTCAGCTCATTAACTAACAAACCTGTTCTTACATCGATAAAGTATTTTCAGATCTATTCCTTTCTCAACCTAATGTGTAGGATTTGATGCTCACATCTTTAATGTTTCAAATGTACTCGACTGTCATGTAAACTACTGTTCCAGATCTATTCCCTCAGTTATGCCAGAAACTTCAGAAATATTCCTGCCTTCGTGAACCTCTAAAGCTATCTATCTATTCTTATGTCAATAAAACTATACCGTTTTAGATTTTGTTCATATGTCAGTAAAACTCAATTTTCATAGATGTACTGTAACGTCAGTAACTCTAACACTACAAATATATTCTTTAATTAGTAAAACTATAACAACATTGAATAATTCTTACTGAAACTCTAATGTTTAAGATCTTTTCTGACGTTAGTAATACTCTAATGGCACAGATCTATTGTTACATTAGTAATACTCTAATGGCATAGATCTATTGTTACATTAGTAAAACTCTAATGGCACAGATCTATTGTTACATTAGTAAAACTCTAATGGCACAGATCTATTGTTACATTAGTAAAACTCTAATTTATTGTTACATCAGTTGTTTTGCTTCTCTTTCGTCTAGTTTCATAAGGTAGGATACAGTATCCTGTGTTTTGAGAGCCTTTAAGGCCCAATGTATCCAACTTTAGCACCAATTTCTATAATATGTTTATTTCGAGTAATGGTACGTCCTTGTCAGTTTATGAATTAAAACACGAGGAAGTTTGGGCTGTTAATCGTGCTCTTAAGGGGACACCATATTTATATATCCCGTCTGTTGCTTCAGAAAACCTATTTCAAATCTACTGCTTCATTTGTGAAACATATATATATATATATATATATATATATATATATATATATATATATATATATATGTATATATATATATATATATATATATATATATATATATATATAGACAGACAGACAGACAAATGGACATATAGATAGATAGATAGATAGATAGATAGATAGATAGATAGATAGATAGATAGATAGATAGAAATCATGATGCTTCAAAGACAAACAATTGCATTTGAATTCCAATTGTTGAAGACATGTTTTTTTCGTCCAGGAGACATTGGGCTATCACAGCTCACAGTTAATTATGATTTTATAATCATCCTCATGAAATATATAGGTAAGGGTCTCGATCGGATATTACTATGTAGAGCACTATTGATAACAGGGACACATTGGACATTCACTGTTCATCACACCAGTAGTAACGCCACTGACGATATTTGACTGTTTGGTTCGACCCCGGTTACAAATTCCTATCGTATCGATTCCGTCTATCTGAAGTCTAGCTCGTGACTGGTAAAGTCGTCTCCCACTTTATCGTCTATCATTATATTTCCAACGGACAGAGACACAGTGGTGGATACTGCCTCGATTGCCTTCATATCTTTCATGTTTAAATAATGAAGTGCCCTGCCTGAAGCTAAGCCTGGCGTTGAATAAGCAGCTTAACCTTGTCAGCTAAATTTGACGATTCACATTACTCAAGTGTCATCCTTGATTCTATTATATTTAACTGCAACCTTACTAGCATACCTTATCAACATAACAATAACGGTGTCAGATGTTATAAAAATACATTTATTTAATTTCCTAAGTCTGTTCCAATCGAAGCATACGACTACCACAACTAACTCCTTTACTCCGAAAATCTGTAATGCAGTGTCAATATCATGGTTTTATTACTAAAAATGTATATGCTACCGTTTACTTGTACCAAATGTTTCTTGCTAACTCCTCCTTCTACACTACAATCTATTCTTATAGATCATTTTTTGCAGATTCCCATGCTAATGAGTCATTCTACACAACTTGCTTGTTAAGGATCCCTCGATACATGTCTCCTTGCTAAGGGATAATTCTGCGTAGATCTGTGATGTGAGCCTTCTACGCAGCTTTCGAAGCTACATGAACTTTATAAATAGGTTACTATACTACAGAGCCATGGACGCCTCATTCAGTGTTACATAATCATTCTACACAGCTTCAAATGCCACTACGCATGCTATTATTATTAACTTTACTCGCAGCAGACGCCAAGACACTTGTACTATCTGCAGGGGACGATTTTTTTCTTACGTTCTTGATACTGTCTTAATAAAAAAAAACCCACTTTTCTTCTACTCCACTTGATCTAAAAATAGCTGTGCGCATCCAGTCTATTCTTGAATGCATTAACTGACCATGCACTCACTATTTCTTGTGACAATCCATTCCAGGCATGATGAGCTTGCTGGTTCCTTGCCACCCATCTTAAGTGCATCGTTTGGTACGATTTGATGAGAAGGTTACATTAGTTTTATGATCATCAAACCCAGCAGCACTGGCAGTATTCAAGAAAGACATACTATTATTGTTGTTTGGCAGTTTGTGTGGGCAAAACACCTTGATCTTATCTCCCTTACTTACATGTATATTCCAGTCTCCTTTCTATCTCCCTGCTATGCAGATCTGTTTTTTTTGCCTGGTAGGTTTCCTATCTGTATGTAAGCTTTGTTTATGTCTCCCTGTAGGCACTGCTTGTGTCTCATTAACTTTTTGTTTGTCTATCTGTCGGCTTTTTACTGTCTCTCATCTACTTTGTTTTTAATTATCTACTTACAACTTTTCGTTGTCTCTCATCAGCTTTGTTTTGATATACATACAGCTTTTTCATGTCTCTCATCAGCTTTGCTTTTATCTTTGTGCAGTTTTTTTCATGTCTCTCATCAGCTTTGTTTTAATATATTTAGTTTTTCTATGTCTCTCATCAGCTTTGTTTGTAAATATTTGCATTCTTGTTATGTCATTTAGCATTCAATTAATGCTATTTTTTTCATACCTGAATCTTCCGTGTCTTTTTCCCAGCACTGTTGTGCTTGTTTCAGTGCAGGGTTTCCAAGTCTGTCTTCAGCTTTGTTGTCAGTTTTCTGCAATTTTGTCCATGTCTGTCAGTTTCATTTTAATAGCAGGGTTTTATGCCTAGGTGCAGCTCATTTTTACTTTACCAACAGGCTTTCTCACAGCTGTCTGAAGCTTTGTTTCTGATATATTTTTCCATATGTCAGTACTTTGTCTCCCTTCCCTGAAGAATAGAAGTCTTTCACATGAGAGACCACTCTAGTGAAACCGCTGGAACAACATCGGAGTCGTAGGTAAACAACTGAGGCTAAAACTGCACATGTCGTACATAAAGGAGACCAGTTGATTGCACTACACACTAGTTACAGCTTTTGTGTTGACATTACCAGGGTATGAGACAGAGGGTAAAGAGAGTTGGAGATAGAGAAGACGGGTATGAGACATAGGGTGAAGAGAGTTGGAGATAGAGAAGACGGGTATGAGACATAGGGTGGAGAGAGTTGGAGATAGAGAAGACGGGTATGAGACATAGGGTGAAGAGAGTTGGAGATAGAGAAGACGGGTATGAGGCATAGGGTGAAGAGAGTTGGAGATAGAGAAGACGGGTATGAGACATAGGGTGAAGAGAGTTGGAGATAGAGAAGACGGGTATGAGACATAGGGTGAAGAGAGTTGGAGATAGAGAAGACGGGTATGAGACAGAGGGTGAAGAGAGTTGGAGATAGAGAAGACGGGTATGAGAATATGACGTACACTTAAAGACCTGTACTTGACACTGATCTGGAACAATGTGATTGATTACCTGCTTGCCTCTATGTGACCTACATAATGACATTTATTGCATGTCGCCCATGCTCCCACCTTGTCTAATATATCTGGACTAATGTCACTTCGTCTAGATGGTTACATGCATAATCAATTATCATGCTCACTATTCGCTAGAGGTCGTGGCATGGACTGGCACTGTCGTTTGATCTGTCTTCCAGGTTGTCAAATACAAACTAGTGTCACAGCCACAAGTTCAAGATTCACGTAAACAGTGCATTGTGAAGAGCTAGTTAATGTTGTTGTTGTTGTTTGCGAATGCCCACAATGAGTAGGTTACTCTTTTGTGCGCCCGGAAAATACGTTAAGCGGAGGGCTGCTGTAGCTTACCTCACATCCCAGACGTGCTGATGAAGGTAGACCGGGGTCCTGCAGGCGGTTGTGCTATGCCTAGCTTCATGTGCGTGTCGCTCACTACTACGGAGATCACGTCGATCTCTCACCTTGATAGCTAGGCTTCCATTAAAACAGACGGTTTCCAGGAAGGACTACGAGGAAGCCAAGGTGAGGGTCTTGGCACGTATGTTTTTCCTGAACCTGATTAACTAGTCTGATAGTATATTTTGACTGACCAGCCGTTAGTCGTCCTTCCCTTTGAAGAGCTAGAGATGTGTTTAATGTCCTTGATAATTACCATGCCCTGTAGTTGGCACAAGTTCTATGGTGTCGGCTGCGAGTAGTGAAGTTAATAATAATAGCATGCGTAGTGTCACGTTAAGCTGTGTAGAATGATTATATGGCACTGACTAAGGCACAGAAGGACTGTGTAGTATAGTAACCTATTTATAAGGTTCATGTAGATTCGAAGGCTCGTAGAAGGCTCCCTTGTCACAGAAGTATCCCTTAGCAAGGAGACATAAGTCGAGGGATCCTTAGCATGCACGTTATGTAGAATGGCCCCTTAGCATGGAAAGCTGCAAAGAGTGATCTATAATAATGGACTGTAGTGTAGAAGGATGACTTAGCAAGGAATAATGGGCATACGTAAACGGTAGCATACACATTTTGATAGACTGTTTAATTTTCCCGGGTGTTTAGAAGCATCCTTCATCATGGAAAACGGCGAAGAAGAGTTCATTTGTATGGAAAGCTGTGTAGAAGGATACCTTTGCATTGGAAGCTGTCTCTATTTATTCCGTTATATTGAAAGATGTATAGAATTATAGTTTATCATCTATTCCTTAGCACACAAGGATGGGCAGCAGGTCCCGTTAGCATGAAAAACGGTGTAGACCCATTAGTATGGGCATCATCTAGAAAAGATACAGCAAACGAAGCTGTGTAAAAGGATCATTTTTCATTGAAAGCTGTTAACAATTATCCCACTGCATTTTAAATTATGTAGAATTATCCCTTAGGATGATAGAAAATATACCAGGTATCGGATACAAGAACAGCTAGACTGAACAGGAAAGAAGAGACATAACCCTGAAATACGTAGAAAAAAAGTTACCCAAGCACAGATTGGACCCATGCATACACTGACGGTTCTGCAACAAACACAACAGAAAATCAAGTGGTATTTCTGAGCCTAAGAAACGGTAGAAAGATAACACTCAGGGGCAACTAGAATATTCTCAAGCAATTTTAGAACAGAGGCAAATGTATTGGAAGCTGCAGTAGAAACAATGCTGACAGGCGAAGATGGAAGGTTACCATAAGAAGATTCTAGTGTGACCTACGAAGAGTTCAACAGGTTTATTAGGGCCAGATACATGGCCAAATGGGAAATAGAGCATACTGGCTACACAAACAATGATGCTTATTACCAGTTGAAAAGAAGAGACCAGATGGGAATCTTAAGACTCCGCACAGGTCACAACAGACTGAGGTACCATCTATTCAATAAACTGAAGATAGGTGCTACTGATGAATGCACCTGTGGTACAGCGAACATGACTCCTGAACGTCTGCTGCAATATTGTCCTACATACGAGGACCAGAGAAAACACATGTGGCCAATACCAGTGGCAACACTAGACAATCTCTGTGGCAGCCTCAGGATGACGGCTGCTTTCTTCGAACAAATTCAAGTTGAGGTCTGACAGCGTAAGAAGAAAAAGAAGAAGGAAAACGACACACACGGATCCCGTAGGATCGAAAGCAGCGTAGAAAGTTACCTTAGTAGGGAAAGTTGCGTAGAAGGATACCTTAGGATACATATTGTGTAAAAGGATATATATTAGGATAGCAAGTTATGTAGCAGGATTCATTAGGATAGCAAGTTATGAATCAGGATATATTATGATGTGAAGTTGTTCAGAAGCATACATTATGATGGAAAGTTGTGTAGAGCGATGCCTTATGATGGAAAGTTGTGTAGAGCGATGCTTTATGATGGAAAGTTGTATAGAGCGATGCCTTATGATGGAAAGTTGTATAGAGCGATGCCTTATGATGGAAAGTTGTGTAGAGCGATGCCTTATGATGGAAAGTTGTGTAGAAGGGCTTCTTAGCCATGAAAGATGTATAGCAGAATTCCTTGGCATGGAAGACTGTATGAGTAGATGGATTCATTAAAATATAAGCTTGCGTATAATGATCATTTAATCATTATTATTAAAGTTTATGTTGTTTTATCATTCACATGACTGACATGTTCATTCAATGAATACGGTTCTGTGACTATTGTGGAATGTGTGCACTGCCTGAAACTGTCAATTTTACATTCTAGTAATAAAATACTTATAAGAAATATTCTAAAAAAAACTGTAATGACCTTCCGACATGAAGTCATGGACCAATCTACAGTTGGACTCTTTATAAGAGGCATGCTTTAAAGCATTTGCATTGATGGTTTCAATACAAATGTTTGACTTGAGAAATCATTTCATCATGACCAGGTTCTGCTCAAGACCTCGCCGTACTTCCACCTAGTGTTCTTTGAAACTGGCTGTACTGTAGCAGTCTAGATCGAAGAGGTGGGGATCGACACCGAATACCCAAGGTGGTGAGCCTATTGAGAAGCATGCATTGCATTACAGCCAGGCGAACCAAGGGTCCACCTTCTTCAGTGTGGTTAATGATATAAGAAGAGCCACGGTAACCTTCTACCAAAGAAACCAACCTCGTCATGAATGAAGAACTCGGCACAAGCTGCTTCAAGCTACATAAGACTGCTAGGTCCATACACAATCCTCTTTAGTCCCCTTATATAATGAGCTTGGAAGGTTAAAGTATTACTTAGGGGACGGCGTGGTTTAGTGGTTAAGTGGCACACCCGACAAACCGAAGGTGCTGGGTTCGATCCCCATCACAGCACCGGCCGTTACCCCTGGCAAGCAAGCCCTTAGAAAGTGCAGGAGGAAGCAGACCCTTACATAAAATGCATGCTGAAGTCAGATGCACTGGCCGACAGGCGCAAAATAAAAAACCACACTGCAACTCACACCGCCTTGATGATTAAAGAAGTAAGGCGAACGGAAAACAAACAAATGATATAAAATAAAAAGTGTTCCTTATCTTTTCAAACTAGTAATGACTGATAACACTTATAATCCGCTTTGTTATATGAATACATGTATGCCAGTGGAAAGGGCTGAATTAATGTAACGGCTGCAAACTTTTTGATTAGTCCTGCTAAAGCCGGAATTCATTTTCCAGCTGCAAACCTTCTGATTAGTCCTGTTAAAACCGGAATTAATGTTCCAGCTGCAAACCTTTTGATTAGTTCTAAAGCCGGAATTAATGTTCCGACTGCAAACCTATTGATTAGTTCTCATATAATCTGAATTAATGTTCCGACTGCAAACCTTTCGTATAGTCCTGCTAAAAGCGGAATTATTGTTTCATTTGCAAATTGTTCGATTAGTTAGTCATTCTAAAACCTAAGTTATTGTTTTTGGCGCAGATCTTGTGACGTAAGTGAATTCTGTGTTGTACTTGAGCTCATGCACAGCTGTACTATATCTGTTTTTGTGCAGATCAACAGTTTATGATTTGGTCTTCATTTGCTGAACACCTACGCTCTACAGGCAGCTGAAAAGGTTTTTATTTATTATTGGCATCCAACGTCAAAAAAGCACATGTCATTAGATTTCACTCAAAAAAGGGCAAAAAACAATGGCCACATTGTTACCGTCATCTACAAGATACGGTCTCGAGGCCTGTTCAGAAATGGTCTCGAGAACGCTTCAGATAGCAAGACACCTTGACATGAGATCACCGAAACACGGTCCACTTTGCTAGACAGAAAATTTAAAAAGACACACACGCATTCCATTCATTTAAAGGACACAAGAGCATGACTATCTGACAGTCAGGTTAACCCCAAGCACCTGACATCACTTAACAAATACAGTGTGTGTCACGAACTGGTGTTTTCCCAATCATCACGTGATCTTCGTTAACCCTATACAGCTTGACCGAATTCACTTTACTGGTGACAGTGCTTAAAGGTACAATTCTTCGATTTTTTATTCAAGTGATTTGACAACTGGCGTAGGCGATCATGATAATGGAGAAGCTATTGTACGGAAGGGTTTTGGGTTTGACTAGAGGTGCAGTGGTTATAACGATAGGGTACGATGCTAGAATTTATGTCTGTGGCATCAATATATACTGTGACATCAAGACATACTGTGACACTAAGACATACTGTCACATCAAGACATGCTGTTACATCAAGACATGCTGTCACATCAGGACATACTGTGACATAAGACATACTGTGACATCAAGACATACTGTGACATAAGACATACTGTGACATTAGGACATACTGTGACATAAGACATACTGTGACATCAGGACATACTGTAACATCAAGACATACTGTGACATCAAGACATACTGTGACATCAAGACAGAATTTTGACACAGACAAAAGCTAACGCTGTTCAATATTGCTTCCGTCGTCAAGGGAACGAGGATCAAGAGAGGGATATTGTGGATAGCACAGACAGAGTGAACGACAGGACAGGTGACTTCGGTTGGAACGATAGTCAAGGGAGAATAATGGATCCTGACGTGATAGAATGATATATTATCAGTGTCATAATAGCACTAAGCAGGGTATACAGAGGGTTGTACAACGGATGGAAGAGCTCGAGGTTAACCAGTTGAAAGTTCTCACAGGAGAGTGATGATGTGATATATACTGATGGGGATCAAGATGCTGAGCAGTGCATGAGCTGCAGTGGTCAGCGACCCATAGCTGACTGCTAGCGTCAGGACCAGCGAACCTGAGCTGCCAAGATCCTTCTACACCTCCACGCGGTGATCCTGGATAACAGGCTGCAGCAGGGCAGACTGGCTAAGAAGAAGGGATCGAAGCGGAAATGCTAACCTGGTACTAAAAAAATGATTGCTGAAGTCGGATGTGTCGGACCGAAAGGTGAAAATATCGCAGTCAATCTGTAAACTACGACATAACGCATTCCGTGTTCTGGACTACATTATGCTACTTAAGCTCTTTCAGGGTTTGATAGCGGGAGATTGAGAACGAACCAAGCCAAGCCATATATACTGATGGATCCATGCTGTGTTGTGGGAAACAGGTTGGGATTTCTCTGCTAGAGTGAGATGTCGGGTTGTTGCTGAGCGAAGTGGGGTATACCGAACAACAACATCCAGTATGAGAATGGAGATGGAAGCAGATACCTCTGAGATGGCTATCTGGGACCTCTTTAATAGGAGCTGTCCGTGTGTCAGACTACCAATCCTTAGAAGGTGCAACATTGCCGGCTAAGTGTAGATATCAGGTCTACGTGTCCCAAACCTCAATGAGTTGGTGTGGATCTGCTGTCATAGCCATGCCGACGTTTCGAGCAATTAAAGAGCTGACAATTAATTACGACACTGAAATAGTTGGTATTTGCCTCTTAATTCACCCCAAACAAAATAAATATATATATTTTAGCACCAAATTTGTAGGTACTGACGTAACAGAATAGTCCACTTTTTAACCCCCGGTGGTGTCCAAAATTCAGCGAAAATAGACGAGAATTTCTGCTTTCAGTTGTTCCTGTCGTCCTAGCAATGAATTCCTTGAATCTGTCATCGTCGGTCTATGATAAGGAGATTGGTATCCAGTTTTTACAGCAGCATACTATTATCCATGCTGTTAGACGATATAATAACAACCATGTTATCTAATCCTAACCTTAATCTTAACTCTAATCCTAACCTTAATCTTAACTCTAATCCTAACCTTAATCTTAACCCTAATTCTAACCCTTCTCAAAACTGAAAATAACCATCTTTTCTACACTTCTATCTTTATCTAAGTCATTTCTCATTTAATTAAAATAAAATTTATATCAAATTGTCATCCCCTTAACCTGAAATGGAATATCCCGTTACGTACAATATGAATCCATGGAACTCTGTTTGGGGTGAATTAAGACGCAAGTACCCACTAGCTGAACAAGCAATTCACAAACTGCATAAAGTTTAGATCAAACGAAGGTCGAGCGAAGTGGGGCCGGTAGAGAGGACGAAGCAGAAGTGTGTACAACCAGTGCGTTACAGGAACCATCAGTACAAACACTCTCTTCATTTCCCAAAATGACTGATCACCTTGGAGTTTGTCTGGGGTTCTATGTAGTAGATTCTTAAGAAAAAAAAAAGAGAACAGAAGAAACGTTCGTACACCTTTTACACGGTTAATTCAGACCTTGCGAATAAGGGAAAAAAAATCCAGAAAAACTAAGCAAACGATCACACAATAATAGTTGCTTATCGCAAGAGAAGATCACACACAAAACCACAAAGTTTGAACAGATGTGGATCAGATAGAAACATAATCCAAATGAATGGAACAAATGTATGTACAAGTTGTTTTCAAAGTTACTGGTATAGAGTAGTTTTTGGTTAGTAGTAACGGGATTAGTGGCTTTTCTAAGATACCTTGGCGTACTGAACAAGGCGTACTGGGTCCTTCTAGCTGTAGTGAGGCTTTTCGGTAGGCTCAACAGTATAATGGTCATCATGTCGATCAACACCAGTTTGGCTAAGCTACTGTAACATCATCACCATGTGGGCTAAGCTACTGTAACATCCTCATCACGTCGGCTAAGCTACTGTAACATCATCACCACATCGGTTACGCTACTGTAACATCATCACTGCATCGGTTAAGCTACTATAACATCATCAGCATATCGGCTAAGCTACTATAACATCCTCACCAGGTTGGCTAAGCTACTGTAACATCATCACCGGGTTGGCAAAGCTACTGTAACATCATCACCACATCGGCTAAGCTACTGTAACATCATCACTAGGTTTGCTAAGCTACTGTAAAAGTCAGTCACCAGGTGGAAGTATAGTGAGGTCTTGGTCAATATGTCGCTCCTTCTTCTAACACTTGCCTTCGTATCCGATATCAATATAGTAATTTAAGGTCCAGAAGAGTAACTGGCAGATCGGGTTGGACGTTAGTCTTCGACCACGTGGACGTTCGCTCAAAACCCCAGTAAGGTATATCGGTTTTCTTTTTAATCAGAGGTAAATTATTTTTTTTTAAATCACTAGTCTGTTTAGTGCGTAGGAGCAAGCGGCCTTTATTCATCAGCCACATACATCATCATCACTGGGACAGAACATCACACTGGCAGTTATAAAAATGTCTAAAATTTACTGGGTATGTTGTTGGCATGCCCGATTTACGCCACCTTCAACAAATGATGTCATGTGAGATCACAACAGGGAAGGTTTCAACACTGGACTGAAGCAACGCTATAAAGACTCATTTAATATGTCTCTGGCCGATTAAAACATTGATGTCATATTCTTGAAAGGCTTACACAAGACTGCTCCACCTGATTCACAAACCATAGAAAGGTGCTCACACCGGAGGGACATAATCGCTGCGGCTCAAAGAGGACTGTCTGAACGCACAGAACGCGCAACAGCGTAACCGCTGACCCATCCATGTATTTTCTTACGTGTAGCATGAATGAGGTTCCAGGATCGATATTTACAGCCTTGGGAATCACATTTCACAACACGTCTGATTCTGTCCTCATCTTATTTTGTAGTGGACACCTATTATCGTGAATTGAAGTGAAGTAAATACAATTTATCAAGCTGACATGAACGATATAGAATACACGATGAACAGAATAATGCAAAGCAGTTTAGAACATAAATTAAGCAACTGAAAGTGAAACAGGTGTTTCTCAAACAGAAACGGAAGCAAGATAATAAACATTACTACGGAAGGGTAGTTGGGCGGTGGCTTCCCCTGGACGCTTAAGTGGCAATATCCGGTATTAAATTACCTTCCTCTTTCTCTATCATTATCTTGGCTTTTATTGTAGTATGTGGTACATTCGTATTCCTGGTAGGTGGTTCAATAATTTATCTACTTTTTAAACTATCTTGTGGCGAAGTTTTGTCACGTTTAGCCATAGTCAGGATCCAGTCCTGTTATATTATGATGGATTACAAATTATAGATACTCACGGATTAATCAATCGAGTGTTATTCAGTTTTAAAAGAATAGCTAAACTGTAACCTTCCAACCATTTCGTAAAGGTGACTCAAGAAAGTCGCGCATAGGGCTAGCAACCATCCTCATAATGTAGCAATATTTATATTAAACCACCAGTTCAAATGCATGGAAACAGAATTCATGTAAATGACCCATCTATCTTGCTGGCCATGTGCTACACATTGAACAAAATAACGAAACAATCACATATAATTCTTATTAGGTCACTTCATTGAGCGTGTGTTTTCCTGTGTAGAATGCTCCTCGTCCCAGGAACAACTAACATCGCTCTCAGTAACAACCTCCTGTTTTAGCCCACAACTGTTTATTTATAATTTGTATAACATGTCTCCATATGTAAGTAATGAGAGACCCTCAAAATTGCAACATTTACGGATGAAAGGGATATGAGAAAATGATATTCTAATATCATTAACTAAAGCAAATCATTTTCAAAGAGTAACACAATGATCACATCAAATAAGGAACCACGCTGCCGACTCGGCACGGTCAATCGACTCGGCCACCAGACGCATAGGCCACGTTTAAACATGTTTTAGAGCACAACATGTCCAGGTTGAACATTGTCACCAGTGCCACGTACACAAATCTTCTTATGAATAATCTCGACCTGCAATCAAATCCAAGCGATGTGGACTTCTGATTAAAGGTGACTTCTTGCAACATGAGGTCTTAGTCCCACAGAACAGCACGTAATGAAAACAACACTATACGTGGGGCTTTAAATTAAAAACTTCCATATATTCTTTTAGTACAACTGCGGTATTTCATTTCAATGGTTTGACCCAAAATAGGTTTTTGTCAATAATGTTTCGAAGTGATTTGCACAGACTTGTGGAAATCGACGCACAACCCCTGGACGTTCGTGTAATACATTTAGACGTAAGCAATCAATTGGTTATCGTATAAATGCCAACGCATTATTCAATTAACCCAATTATTAGTCATTGAGTATTTAAGGAATGTCATTTTATCAGCTCATCGAACGTAATCGCTGTTGTGTCGATTGGGACTTAACTTGTGATGTGACTTGAGTCTTGTTAACGATGACCTGAGATGTGCTTTGGACTTAAAAGTATGAACTTGAAAACAACACTTAAAACAATCGACAAAACGTGATGTTTAAATGTTCCTTATTAAAACATTGAAACAATACCATAGAGAATTGTAAACAAAAAATGTAAAATAGTTTTACATTGTAAAATGCATGTACAACTTCGTTTAGACTAAACGGTCTTTAACAGAGACAAACAATGTTTCATTTTATCTGCATAAATAACCGCATCTTCCACCAGGGATAATTGACGAATGTCCGAGCTATGTAGACCTTTTGCACTGGCTATGAAGCGTGAGGCTACCATGCGTCTCTCGAGGGAGGCTTGGGTCACTCTAAATTTGGAATTAAATCTCCCTCGTGAGTGTCCATGTTTCCGCCTTATAGCATATTGGAGGTAGTACTATGGAGTTGAATAGAGAGGTGAGCAAGCTCTGGTCGTGGATGTTGTCCAGTACCGGCTTTATTGAAGAGAAAGTCGCCCAACCCGCGCGAGGACGTCTTGTCAACTCTGAGCTTAGGTCGTTCTACAAGTTGAGCATTTGTCCAAGGTAGATGTACTTGTCCACGTCGTCCAGTCTCGCTCCATCCAGGAAAACTGGATCGTGGGAAGCGATTGCATTGAAATTTCGTTTTGGACATATTCATTTCGAATCCCACTTTCTTTCCCTCTCGTTGTAGCTCTGCCAGAATTCCATTGGCGTCTGTGGCTGCCTCTGTGATGAGTACTAGATTATCTGTCTGTGGCTGCCTCTGTGATGAGTACTAGATTATCTGTCTGTGGCTGCCTCTGTGATGAGTACTAGATTATCTGTCTGTGGCTGCCTCTGTGATGAGTACTAGATTATCTGTCTGTGGCTGCCTCTGTGATGAGTACTAGATTATCTGTCTGTGGCTGCCTCTGTGATGAGTACTAGATTATCTGTGTGTGGCTGCCTCTGTGATGAGTACTAGATTATCTGTCTGTGGCTGCCTCTGTGATGAGTACTAGATTATCTGTCTGCGGCTGCCTCTGTGATGAGTCCTAGATTATCTGTCTGTGGCTGCCTCTGTGATGAGTCCTAGATTATCTGTCTGTGGCTGCCTCTGTGATGAGTCCTAGATTATCTGCAAAGCGAAAGTGATTAAGCAGCCTACCATTTATATTGATGACAAAGGCATCACAGTCTCGCCGTCTGATGACAGATTTCTGTCATGGGGGATAAAAAGGCTTCTTGAGATGGGATCCCATTGTATGGGTGCTACTACCGGTCTTTGTAAGGACAGGAAGGTAGTCGTGCAATAGGTATATCAACGGACAAGGATTCTTGTGTATCCCTGGTCGATCCCTTGATCTAATAGAGATTGCCAGACGAACTTTCGTTCTACCGAGTCAAACGCTTTCATGTAGTCGACACTAGTGTAAATTAGTGGGGTCTGGTACTCTTGGGCTGTTACGATCAGTCGGTAGCAGGTTGAAATGTGATCCATGGTGTTATAGGCACGACGAAATGTGATCCATGGTGTTATAGGCACGACGAAATGTGATCCATGGGGTTATAGGCACGACAAAATGTGATCCATTGTGTTGAAGGCACGACGAAATATGATCCATGGTGTTATAGGCACGACGAAATGTGATCCATGGTGTTATAGGCACGACGAAATATGATCCATGGTGTTATAGGCACGATGAAACCCAGCCTGTTCGATCATTTACCATGATTCTAGTGTTGGACGGATTCTAGCAAGGACATATTTTGTGAATACCTAGTGGAGACCGGTAGGAACGTGATAGGCCGGTAGTTGCCAAAGTCTTCCTTGTTTTCTTTTTTGTGTGTAGGAGGATATTTTTTTTAAAACTGCGCCAAGACGTCGGAGTGTACATGTGTGTAGACAGGTTGAGAAGTGTTTAGCGAGGATCAAGTAGGGCGGTAGTCCACAGGCTTTGAGATCCTCGCCAGGTGATTTTTCTACGGGACATGGTATCGAGGGCGTGACGGATTTCTGAGGGCAGGAAGTCTGGGAAAGGTATTGGGTTGGGAGTGGGGTGGTTAGGGGTATGATGATTAAAATAATTCCCTGTAGTTATCTTTTATAACCGATACAATACCCATCCTTGACACAGTCGGGACCCATTTGCTGTTTGCATGTAGGGAATGTGTTCGGTGAAGCTTCAAGAGTCCCGTGTTATGCTTCACCGAGTCTCCGCCGCTGTGAAAAGACGCTTGCGGGCGAATTCTCGTGGTCCTCTTTTAGTTTATGATGGCAGATTCATTCATAAAATATACATTAGCATGAAATAATTAGCATTCTATGAAATTGGACGTATATGAGAAACTGTACACATAATACGCACATATTCACGCAAACACGCTGGATAATAAATAGAACGATATGCAGAACTACTGGCCTACTGAGACTTCATTTTCAACCTTATATCGTCCCTACCACAACTTATTTTAAGTAAATTTCTTCCAGATCAATATTTTTGCACAAGCCTCCCACATGGCGATAACAAGAAATCTACGCATTCATCTCTCTGCGACGCCGTATGGCAAGAGCAGTAGAATAGACAATAAAGAAGAAAACTAAGTTTGTGTGGTTTGTAAGATGTTTTTGTGTGTGTAATTCCTTATCCCTGACGAAGTCTCATTGGTAGCTACACAGCTTTTTCTTTCATCTAGCGCAGTAATTGACCTATATTGGTTGTTGTTGTTCTCGACCCTGCTGTGATGGCCGGTCCATGCTTCATATGGCACTAAACGGAGACGAGTCAATAGTTCATTAAACAGGACAAGTTGTAAACGGTGCAGAGAAGGTACAACCATGATAATCACAATTCCTTTTACATACATCAGAAAACATCAGGACACTTCTTTCTTTTTGCATTCAGTCTTTTGGGTCATGCTAGATATTTAGTCCCGTTGCCAGGACGAAATCCAGTTATCTCTAGGTCCGGGTGGCAGTCCCACATCATCTCCATACCCTCGGACCAGGTTTAGCATCGTAGGTCTCTGTATACTGGGCAGTCCTATAGGATGTGTTCGAGAGTCTCGACTCCGGTTCCACATGGGCACTCACTTGGGTTATACCTTGACCCGATGTATGTGGCTCATTAGCCTGCAGCGGCCTGTTAGGTTGCGAAAAATTTAGGTTTTCCTCAACGTGTACAGGGGCCAGTACTTCATACCGACTGTTTTACATTGAAACAACAATGGACGTGACTAGAGGCCAACATGTTTAGCGCTGCCAACTTAGGCGATTGGGTACGTTCTGTTCCTTGTCAAATACATAATTTATTGTAACGATGTTTGGGATGATGAGAAAGGTGGGGAAGAAAATTAGAAATTTCAGCAAAACAGAAGGTCAAATGTCGATACAAACGTACAAAAGTATGGCTCATTTAGCACATTAGAACTTTACAAGTTGCAAGATGTTATCTGGAGAACGGAATACGTTGTGTCATGGTTTACAGCTTGACTGCGATATTTGCAACTTTCGGTCCAACATATCCAACTTCAGCAGACATTTGTAGGTATCGGGTTGGCCTTCCCTCTTCGATACCTTCTCATTATCCAGTTTGTTCTATCGCAGTCTGTGATCCAGGATCACCACGTAGAGATGGAGAAGGGTCTTAGCAGTTCTGGCCCTGACGATAGCAGTCAGCTTTGGGTCGTTGACAGCTGCAGCTCATGCACTGCTCAGCATCTCGATCCCACTGTGTAACTAATATGGCTGCCACCTTGCGTACTGTAAACAGGTTGTCTTTATTTATTTTGTATTTTGTTAGGCGTTTTTGTTTGTTCTTTGTCCTTGGGGATGAATTTTTAACCGTAACTAAGTCTTCGTTCTTCTGCCCTGGTGCAGGGCGTAAGCCATACCTGTACCCGTACAGGACGTGAGCCATACATGTACCAGTACAGGACGTGAGCCATACCTGTACCAGTACATGACGTGAGCCATACCTGTACCAGTACAGGACGTGAGCCATTCATGTACAAGTACATGATTGTCTCTACCTGGTAGAAAGATCATGTCTTACTTCCACAGCATGTAGTTCGTCAACCTTTGATTTCCCTGCTCTCATCCTGGGGTCACACCTCGGGACACCGATTCGACAGGGGGGCTAAACCATGTGAGAGTTGAAGAGGTGGTTGGGGGTATGGGGTGGAGCTGAGCCCTTTGTTACCCAGGTCTTGTCTGTCTAAGCGTATGCAATGAGCAATAAGGATGAAATCATCAACTCGTGCAATGGATAGCAATGGCAGGCAAAGGCAAAGACCGCCGTCCATCGTAGACGATGATGGCATAATTTATTTTACTAGCGATATTTTAAGTAAGGATAAGCTGCGCGTCTGTTTATCCTAACTCTCTCGTCTCGTGCCGCCCGACCCCAGTGGCAAGTCAAGGGCAAGACGACTAGGAGGCAACTACGAGATGCAGGGGACTCCGCATCAAAGACCCGTGAAAAAAGACGGCGGAGTCCGGAGTCGAACCCACACCACCTGATCACGAGGCCGACGGCTTAACCACTTCGCCACGGAATCCCCGGATAGCAATGAGTCTCCTACCAACGCGGTGTGCAGTGCAAATACAATAGCGAGGCACTATGGCGCCACGGTTGATGAGCTACATCTTGTTGCATCTCCAGCAGTCTCACAACGTCTTGCTACTGGAAACAGAGAGCTCATTGCAACCAGAGACGCACCATCTAACTTGAAATCCAAAAACAGTGCAAGTCACAGTATCAATGCTGTTGATATTTTTCCCTGTGATTGCTAACTACTACTACTACTACCACTACTACTACTACTACTACTACTACTACTACTACTACTACTACTACTACTACTACTACTACTACTACTACTACTACTACTACTACTACTACTACTACTTCTGCTGCTGCTACTGCTACTACTACTACTATTACAACTAATACTACTTCTACGGCTTCTACTACTACTACCACTGCTACTACTACTACTACTACTACTACTACTACTACAACTACTACTACTACTTCTGCTGCTGCTACTACTACTACGACTACTACCCCTAACATTTTCTTCTTTTTCTTCGTTCATCCTCAGATCATTGTCCTGCTTCCTTTCACAAAGGACACCGTTGTCTTTAAAGCTGTTTCATCTCAACACAACGTTTGTCTCTCGGCTGTCTCGCGAGGTCAGTATTGTTCTCGATCTTCCTTTGCAACAAAGTAAACCAGCAATGTTAACGTAAGCTGAATCAGTTGTATTTATACAACTTTGTAAGGGTCTGCAACAAAATAGAACACGTTGGTGAAATTAAAGATAAAATGATATTTAGAATGCAGTTCAATAGAGCGCCTGAGTAGTAGAGTGACAGAGTGTTCAATTCTCTTGGCAAAGATACAGGGGATCCAAACCCCGTTATTGACATGTTCCAGGTAATCCAATTGTAAATGTGTATCTAGTTAAATGTTAAGGAAGGAATGGCAGCGAGGAAAAGAACTGGCAACCCGAAATCATAATTCATGAGTACAACCCAATGTTTTGTTGTTGGAAGCTATTCTTACTGAGTTCATTTAACGTCTGACGTTGCTCCGGTAGCGGGTTACTGTGGTTCTCTTTTAATCCCGAAGCGTAATAAAGAAGGTAGAGCCCCTGGCTTTAGTGCACGGCGAGGCTTTTCAGTAAATTCACCACTATGTGAATCACCGTGTTGATCCCCACCACGCTGGCCAGCCTATTTCCAGGCTGTGGGGTTTCGATCAACATGTTCCACCTGACCAAGACGCTAGCTTTGACTCCCATCTCTGGCTGTAGTGTCTGCTATGTGACTATCTTCAACGACACTTGAAAATAAAGAAAGTTATAATATCCCCTTAACAGGGCGCAGGATGATACAAGCACACGAACAGCCAATCTGACGTCACGACCACAAATGCAAAAAGTGAAGATAACGATTAATATGTTGATATTGACAAGAATATTGATGATAGTAGTTTTTATTGATGATAGTAGTTTTTATTTTTTTTCTACATACAGGCTTTTTCATCATAAGACCTGTCGCATGAAAGAAGTGATGCCTCGTCCAAGTCTAGGCAACAAGGGTACAGCTCATGGTCCAGCTCCCTACCTCCAGGCCAGGCCTGTCATCGTAAACCGTTTAGTGCTTGGCACTTCTTAAGGATATGTTCAGGGGTATGAATTGCAGTCCCTCTTAGGTAATCGAATGCCCACAATGAGTAGGTTACTCTTTTAAAGGCCCTGCAAAGGACATTAAGTGGCGGGTTGCAGTAACTTCCCTCACATCCCGAGCGTGCTGATGAAGCTGGACGGGGGTCCTGCAGACGGCTGTGCTATGCTTGACTTCATCTGCGCGTCACTCACTACTATGGAGAACACGTTGATCCCCCACTTCGATAGCCAGGCTGCCATGAGAACAGCTCGGTTCCAGTCAGGGCTAAGAGGAAGCCAAGATGAGGGTCTTGGCCAGTATATTTTACTTGACCATGATTAACATGTCTGATCTGTATATTTTACCTGACTAGACGTTAGTCTTCCTCCACAAAACACCAATGGTGGATTGAAAGATAAAGTTAAATTTATGAAGGCAGTTTTACATATGAAGAGTAACAAATATATGTATCAACATTTTGTATAAATAAATGCCTTAATCAGCTACTGGACAATCGAAAACAAAACTGCAATGTAAGTCAAGTGCACTACCAGACAGGGTTCCATCCCCACCCACCACCCACCTACGACTTCATTCGGTGATCTATGTGACCGTAGCCTGTTTATTCTGTATCATTGATATCCCTTTTTTTTTTATCTCCAGAGATTATCATAGCATGAACAAACAGGATACGGTCACCGGGAGCAGGGCAAGTTCAAATCGTTGTAATAAAACTAATGACAGTCCTTAACCCATTGTGAAAGCAAACAACTATATTTTGCCCTTGCTTCGCACACGATGAAGCTAATATTCAAATTAATATCACAGAACTTAGATTTATAACTAAACAACAAAATTATTGTGAAACAAATATTTGTTTGCTCTTAACAGCGGTCTAAGAGAGACAACCCAACTTATGTTTTGTTCTGCAAGAGTTATTCAGACACACTTGTTTTAAAGCATCGACTTCACTGCACTTTGCGCTTACCAATAAGGTGATATGTCACTCAAAGCAAATGGTGAAGTGGTGTGGATACAGCTGGTTTTTGTCGTTCCTTGATTGTACACACTCCTGGTCAGCCGTCGTATGTGTTCCACTTCGCTCGACCCTGGTTAGAATTTAGAGTCATGCAGTCTGTGATTTTTCTATTGCGCTGACGTCATCCAATAGGTCATTGACAGACCTCAAACTGTCTCATCTATATATCTCTAATGTGACCATAGTTGGTGATATTGAACATAAGATGTCAGCTTTTTCGATGCTCTGGACCTCATCATGACCACGGCAACGTATCCACGTCAGCTTCTGCATGTTTGAGGCTTCTACATCTTCTATCCACTCCCGCCGTAGCCAATCCCTTCTTTTCCCTTTCAAAGCAAGTTTTGAGATTCTGACACGATGAATGCCATTGTCAAAATGGTATCAGATAGCTGAGATCATTGCCTTTATCTAAATTCTCAACAACCTGACCTCTCACTCTAGCAGAAGAATCCGAAACCAACCATCTCACTACGTAACACCGAACCAGCGATATGGATGATTGCATCACTATCCTGAGTGTTATCAATTATCAGCTGGTTAACAGGGAACTCTATTTTGTTCTTTTGCACAACTCTCTGCATTTCCTACCTAGCGGACGGTGACTCTGTGATAATCTGTCATTCTATCACCAGCGTGGGTTGGATGAAGACTAACTTGGTCAGGCAAAACATACTGACCGGACATGTTAGTCAGGGTCAGGTAAAACATGCTGATCAGACATGTTAGTCAGGGCCAGGCAAAACATACTGATCAGATATGTTTGTCAGGGTCAGGTAAAACATAGTGATCAGACATGTTAGTCAGTGTCAGATAAAACATACTGATCAAATATGTTAGTCAGGGTCAGGTAAAACATGCTGACCAGACATGTTAGTCAGGGTCAGACAAAACATAGTGATCAGACATGTTAGTCAGGGTCAGATAATACATAGTGATCAGACATGTTAGTCAGGGTCAGATAAAACATAGTGATCAGACATGTTAGTCAGGGTCAGATAAAACATACTGATCAGACATGTTATGGTCAGGTAAAACATACTGATCAGACATGTTAGTCAGGGTCAGGTAAAATAAACGTGTCAAGACACTCCCACACGACTTCCACCTCGACTTACCCTTAGTCCTCCCTCGACACGGACTGTTCTTCTGGCAGTCTGGCTAATGAGATTGGGGATCTACGTAATCGCCTTAGTAGTGAGCCACACATAGCTCAATTGCTTGAAGGACTTCGGTCTTCCCCCATCAGCACGCTCGGGATAGGAGGAAGGCTACTGTAACCCGCCACTAAACGTTCTATTCAGGGCTCACAAAAGAGTGAACCTACTCATCGTGGATGTTCAAAATAACAACAACAACAATAACAACAACAACAACATCACTGACGTAAAAATATTCTTGTTATTATCACCTTAATTGTGGCCAGAGGACCAATTGTTCACTCTGCCGGTGTCATCTATGGCATCCCTGTCTGTATTCTTGTTGCCTTTATATCTGAGATGATATTGTACATCGGGTATCTCCTGTCTGCTAACATATGGATTCACCAACAGGTCGGGAGTTAATGCGGACCTCAAACGGTTGATGGGTCTGAAAGCTGTGGGCCAGATGGAGTCCCAAGAACGGACATCTCGACCTCCACGGGAGGTACACCGGCTCTTGAGGGGGAATGTAGGCAAGGGAGGCAATTACCGAGAGATGGAGTTAGGGGCACATAAGCAAGTTTCAAAAGAGTGGAAATATGGTATCCAATTTTTTTAGGCTGGATCGACCCCAGGACTCGTTTTGCGTTCGAAGAATTCCAGCACCAATCACTAACTACTACAGTGCCTGTTAATAGTAGCTATTTAACCACAATTTATAAAGCTAACACAACTCAAAGTGACGAATCACACTGGTTCCTTCCCCTGATAAATCATTAGATTGCTATAAAAATTGGCATCAATCTCTACAAATTATTTTCCAAGGTAAATGGGAGAATTTAAATTGTCTGTCAGCCTAACGATAATGTGCAATGAATAATATGCCTTCACATAACAGATCTGCTTAAAACGTATAATGTTCTTCGCAAGCCAATGGGATGCATGGGCCAACTTTTAATGCTGTGGCTCGATAAATTACAGAGGAAGGCGTATATATGTATGTATGCATGTATATGTATATAACAAACACACCTGGAAAAGTCAGTAAATAGGTCACACACTAATTTAGCATATCTGAAAAAATGTACGTTGTTGGTAGATTCCAAAAATGTCATTTGGTGACAACAACATCCAGCTTTTATTTTACTGTACGTAGCAGACGCTAGATGTCACATGGATGTGTGCAGCTCAGAAACGAAATAACGTCAGTGCAATCAAAGAACAGCGTTTTTGGAAGACAGAAGGACATTTTACAAAGCATATCCATTTGCAAATTCTTCCTTTTTAAGGTGAAAATTGCTTGTCGCGTAAAGAGATACATAACTGGGTCGATATATTTTCTCAAGGAAGCTAACAATTTGCTGATGAACCCGAACCTGGTCGTCCTGTTGAAATTGCAAGAGAAACATCCGTGCGGTGGGTGGAGATTTGAGCTGACAGTTTGGTAACTATAGACACTGAAGTTCCTGCAATAAGGTGCTAACATGGTTTACTCTACAGCATAATACATAACCCCACCATGGTAGGAGACATTTCGTGAATGATGAAGAGGTCAAATGTGAAAGGCCAATGCGACAGAGACAGCGGACAAAGACTTCTATGCTGCGTGTTTTGGGGCACTGATAAAGCTATGAGATAAGTGTATCAATGTTAATGGATATTATGCTGAGAAATGAAGGACAATTTAAATGAAATAATAAGTGGTTTTCAAGTTCTCATATAATTAATTTTTTGTAGAACACTCACGTGTGACCTATTTTTGAATTCCGTGGCGAAGTGGTTAAGCAGCCGGCCTCGTGATCAGGTGATGTGGGTTCGACTTCGGACTGAGCCGTCTTTTTCACTGGTGTTTGAGGCGGAGTCCCCTGCATCGTAGTCGCCCCGTAGTCGTATTGTTTTGACTTGCCACTGGGGTCGGGTGGCATGAGACGAGAGAGTGACGATCAAAAGTAGCGCAGTTAATCCTTACTAAAAATAGCGCTAGCAAAATAAATTATGCCATCATCGTCTAAGATGGACGGCGGCCTTTGCCAATAGCACATTTACTGATTCGTCAACCTTTATGCACACATGATAACAGGTCAGTAAATATGTCACAAATGGCTATTAAAAAAACAAACTATTAAAATAGAAACTAACCAATTATTATTGCACTTACATTGTCCCTTATTTCTTAACATTATTGAAAACAAGTGTTTTCTCCCCGCATATCTAGGTATGTATGGTTTGTTCATGTTTGCGTCTGTTTTTGCATGTGTGTAATTATATTGACCATTTCTTGTTTGGTCAAATCTATTTCATAACTGGCATACCGCGTCTCACACTTTCCTGGCATCCAGATATGGCGGCCAACTTAAACCGCTCATTTAACATGTCTTGTTTTTTTATTTTTGTGATTTATTAGTTGTTCTCGTTCATTCTTTATCCACGACGAAGGTCTTGTGGCCGACACGTATGATTGATTTTATTTTTGTTCTGGTGTGGTACTTTGAATTATTTCAAATGTTATTCAAGTTGGCAAGGATGAATGAGCAATGTGTACAAGCAGCGAGCTACAGGAAACATTATAAACTACGGCCTTGGCCATCTGTTGAAAGAGGATGAGAACCTTTAGGTCTGTTGGTAGCGCTGTGATAGGCATTCTGTTAAACATAGCATAACATAAGATAGCATAATATAAGTATTCAAATATTGTTATGCCAGTATCATTAAGTGGTTTCTGCAATAGAACGGACAGGAATTAAGAGGAAAAGGAAGACCAAAGAACACATGGAGAGCAGACCTAGAGGTCGATACAAAAAAGGGAGAAGCTGGATAGAACTTGAGAAAACAACACAAGAGCGGGTTTCTTGAAGAGGGTTGGTTGTTGACCTATGCACTCCAGAGATGATAGGGTCGAAGAAAAAGGTGAAGAAGAACACGAAGAAGAAGGAGAAGAAGTAGAACAAGAAAAATAGAAAAGACCGAGAAGAAAAACAAGAAGAAGAAGCAGAAGAAGAAGAAGAAAATAACAAGAAAGAAGAAGATAAAAGAAGGAAAAGAACAAGAAGAAGAAAGTAGAGGGAAGAAACATTGGCCCAGACATTCGTTCGTTTGTCAATCACAGCTGTTATTCGGTTCGACAACAGCTTTCCTCACACACTTAGACAAATTTAATTTACTTCCACTGCATGCAACAATAGCAAAACTAGAATGGGAGAATCTGTTTTCTAAAGGAACAAAAATTAGCTCATCAGGATAAAAGAATATAACAGAAAATAACGTCAAGCAATAAACAATCTTATATGTTAGCTATACTTAAAAGAAAAAATAACCACCAGAAGCAAGGAAATGTTTACAACAATACTTCATAGACGAGCGTCTGGTAAGTTTTGCAGCCTTCTGAAAGATTGAGAATGAAATGTGACACCTGCAATGCTGTACGTGTTCAGATGCGGAGACAAATATGAGGTTATGCTGCAATAAATAGATTGCTAACGTCGAAAAGAAAACAAAGGTGGCACATAGCAGAGATCACATTCTCGTCACAACCCCACGCTTGCAAAGGACAGTGAATTAGTGACATTTGCATGTCACAATATATTGGATATGGATCGCAGTTGTAGAAAAAATGTACTGCTAAGTTCGAACTGATAAAAACATACAAAATATGGCTCAGTGACCGCACCAGTACAAAAACAAAAAGACACATACGTTACGGTCATAATGCCTTCGTCAGGTACAAGAAACAAGCGAAAACAACTAACGAATTTTCACAAAAATTAAGACAAATATAACGAATGGTTTGTGTTGACAAGAAATCACAATAATCGTGTGAATAGATGAAGCCATAGTAGGAAACCAACCAGCAACATTGAAACAAGAGAATGAACAAGATGTTCTGGACGCAACGAGAGTAGTAGCAGCTGTACAATACACAATGTAAAACTAAAATCCATTTCATATAGCGACTATTTACATTGTTCCATCCGTTCATCCACCCACTCATGCATCTATCCATGTATCCATCCATTTATATCCAGTTCGACTTTCTATGTTAACATTACTTTTTCAAACATCACTGCACAACCGATCAATCATAGTCCCTATGATAACCGTGATTAAGTCAAACCGTGATCAACAACATATCATTGACATAGAGAAAACTCTCCTCGTCTCATTAATTAGATCTGACCACATGCAACTTATACATACATTTGTCGTAGCTCTGATCAATTCATTACTCAGATGTTGCTGCATTATACTAATCATTATCATTTAGCATGTCATTTGCCGAACGTCGCTCTCGTGACAGCCGAACTGTAAGAAGCTCAATCCATGCCATCTCTCCTGCCTCTGCCACTGTCAAGCCCTTGTCCATTGTTCCCATAGTCTGTCTTAACCCTCTTTTGTCGGGTACCATTTCTTTCAGTATATTTCTTTCTAGACCATCGTTTGATGTAGTCCAAGTATGTTCATTTTTTATACGTAACGTTGCTTACTAGCCAGTTTTGCTTTATTTCGAGCTCCTGTAGGATTTCTGAGTTTTTTTTCATCTTAACTATCCATAGTATTTATAGCTTTCTCGTGTAGCATTTTAGCTTGAAGGATTTAATCTTATTCCGTAGGGTTAGTGTGGTTGACCATGTCTTGTATCCGTACATTGTCACCGGGAAGATGCAAGCCCTCAGGTTGTTTGTTGGTGTTTGACATGGTGTTAGTGTTCTGCCTTACGTTTTACATTTTAGTTAACTTCTGTTGTACCATTGCCATTTTCCTCTGTTTTTCTCCCTGGCATTCTCTGCTGCTGCTTATAGTTGAGCAGATACATTCAAAACACATGGTGTGCTGATCGTTGTGCATCTTTATGATAGCTTCAAGTCTGCTTTTTTGTGTGCATTGTTTATGATAGCTTCAAGTCTGCTTTTTTGTGTGCATTGTTTATGATAGCTTCAAGTCTGCTTTTTTGTGTGCATTGTTTATGATAGCTTCAAGTCTGCTTTTTTGTGTGCATTGTTTATGATAGCTTCAAGTCTGCTTTTTTGTGTGCATTGTTTATGATAGCTTCAAGTCTGCTTTTTTGTGTGCATTGTTTATGATAGCTTCAAGTCTGCTTTTTTGTGTGCATTGTTTATGATAGCTTCAAGTCTGCTTTTTTGTGTGCATTGTTTATGATAGCTTCAAGTCTGCTTTTTTGTGTGCATTGTTTATGATAGCTTCAAGTCTGCTTTTTGTTGTGCATCTTTATGATAGCTTCAAGTCTGCTTTTTTGTGTGCATCTTTATGATAGCTTCAAGTCTGCTTTTTTGTGTGCATTGTTTATGATAGCTTCAAGTCTGCTTTTTGTTGTGCATCTTTATGATAGCTTCAAGTCTGATTTTTTGTGTGCATCTTTATGATAGCTTCAAGTCTGCTTTTCTTTGTGCATCTTTATGATAGCTTCAAGTCTGCTTTTCTTTGTGCATCTTTATGATAGCTTCAAGTCTGCTTTTCTTTGTGCATCTTTATGATAGCTTCAAGTTTGCTTTTTTGTGTGCATCTTTATGATAGCTTCAAGTCTGCTTTTCTTTGTGCATCTTTATGATAGCTTCAAGTCTGCTTTTCTTTGTGCATCTTTATGATAGCTTCAAGTCTGCTTTTCGTTACGCCCTGTCTGACTATTTTGGTCTTACCAATGTTTATGGATAGATTTTGTTCCTCGCTGTGTCGCTTGACCGACAGCCTCATCTGTTCCAGTCCTGGATCGTCTATCGAGAGGACAACTGTATCGTCTGCATATCTTAGCTTTGTCATTTCATCCCCGTCGAATTGAACGGGTCGAACGTTTCATGCTTTGTGTCATTCTTGACATGTCTCATTATATTTTCTGCATAGACAATGAACAGATAAGGGGAGAAAATGCATCCTTGTCGTACTCCCATGTGCATCTAGACCCAGTCAGATGTTTCTCCAACTATTCTACCCGCTGCTTGTTATCCACTATACTACGATTTGATCAGTCGAATCACGTGCGTCGCGAACCCTATAATTCATATCTTATCGTTTCGCACACTGCCGAAAGCACTGGACATTGAACTCTTTGCACTTTTCAATAATATTTTGAATGTGATCCTTCGATGCTCTGCCCTGTGGAAAACCTGCCTGAGTCATACGTACTTCCTAATTGATTTTGTTTTTCAACTTGTTCATGTTGTTGCTCTACGTAGCTAGCTATTCACCCTGAATTCTGTACTTTTGGCGATGTGTGTCTAGTAGGGAGTCATTACATTAGCTCCTCCTATATCATGCAACGTACTGAAAAAGGTGGACCTTTGTCTTCCTGGCTGTTGCGCAGATCAAGGTTTCTCAGTAGGCTTACCACTATGGGGATCACGGTGTCGATCTCTACCTCTTTTGTCAGGCTACAGTAATGCAGTCAGTTTCCAAGAACACGACGAGGACAGGGTGTTAGGTGGTATTCTGGTCAGTATATTTGACCTGACCAAGATGTCAGGAGGGGGTCTTGTCAGTATGTTTCATCTAACCAGGACGTCAGGTGGTGGGGGTCTTGTCAGTATGTTTCACCTAACCAGGACGTCAGGTGGTGGGGGTCTTGTCAGTATGTTTCCCCTGACCAGGACTTCAGGTGGGAGTCTTGTCAGTATGTTTCACCTAACCAGGACGTCAGATGGTGGGGGTCTTGTCAGTATGTTTCACCTAACCAGGACGTCAGGTGGTGGGAGTCTTGTCATTATGTTTCACCTAACCAGGACGTCAGGTGGTGGGAGTCTTGTCAGTATGTTTCACCTAACCAGGACGTCAGGTGGTGGGGGTCTTGTCAGTATGTTTCCCTGACCAGGACTTCAGGTGGGATCTTGATCAGTATGTTTCACGTGACTCCGACGTTAGGTGGGATCCTGGTCAGTAAATTTCACCCTGGTATATATGACCCTGACGTCATGTGTGTGTGTGGGGGTGGGGGGGGGGGAAGGAGACGTCTTGGTTAGCATGTTTCACCTGTATCGGCTGTCCGGTGGGGATCTTGGTCAGTATGTTTCACCTGATCCTGCCGCTAATCTTGGTTCTATGGAGGCCTATATATGCTAGGCATGACATCCCCCACAACACATTTTGAGACTAGCATGTTTCTAGTGGGAATAAACAAGCCACTTGCATTTGTAATATCAATTCTACGCAATGTGATGACCACAGTAATCGATCAATCTCTATACATAGTCAAGCAAACCGCGTTTTAAAATGCATTCAATGATGTTTCATGTTTTACAACACCCCGGCGTTAAACTTAAATAGTTTATCTTTCCTCTTCCTTTCTCTACATTTCTAACATCTTTGACGGTTGTTATAAACTATTGAAACATCTCTTTCTACGATTTATACTTTTTCTGCTTGCGTCACATTTTAATTTTTTTTATTACTTCGGTCTCACTCCACGCGTTTCTGACATCTGAGCTGTCTGGTATTGCTAACATTATTGTGCAAAACAAAATTATTGTGGCTCCGTTTTTTATGGGTTTTTTTTTTTTTGGTCCATTGTCTATAATTCACTATAATGTTTCATAATTATCTGTTTGAAATTGAAGATCCCTATTTGTAACTTCCATTGGTTCAGGACTGTTGCATTAGATCATTCCATTTTATGTATTATAATTGTTCGCTGTCTTATGTAATTCTTTGTGTCAGAGGTATTGCCAACCTGTTAGTACAACATGTATGTATTTATATTTACAGACTAACTTTGACTCTAATGTTGCACTCGAGTCAATGATATTTCCTGACTCTAATGTTGCACTCTAGTGAATGCTATTTCCTAACTCTAATGCTGCACTCTAGTGAATGATATTTCCTAACTCGAATGCTACACTCTAGTGAATGATATCTGATAACTCTAATGCTGCACTCTAGTGAATTATATTTATTTTCTGCACTATTGCTGCAATCTATTCAATCTATTTTCATGAGATGGTAGCGATCTATTTCTGTTCACCGTTTCGCTTCAAGTACCCAAAAGAGTCATCACTAAGGTACCCTTTTACTAGAAGGCGGTATTCAGAGTGGCAGTTTCGATAGCTATGGTTATACATCACGAGGTTGTCAGCCTCAAGCACATATCTCTTCAGTCGTATTTTACATGTTGTGAGATTTACAGTCGTACTATTCTTTTTATCTGGGTATCATTCAGGAGAGACGATAGCTACAGCTGGTTTTGTTTATTCCTCCTACCTAGACTCAGACTTTATATCAGTCCCAGTATATTATGTGGGCCTTCTTTCGTGTTGCCGGTGGCAAGACTGTATCATCAGCTTATTTATCGAGTTAATAGTTGCTCATAGCAAGCGAAAATGGGGACATCATCAGACGTTTGCTTCAAAATGTGTTCTCTTAAGGTTGTAAAGATCAATCCTGCACAGCATACCCTGCAACATTCGGGACACACATGTGGGAAGCCCGCGGTGGAGTCTTCAAGTTTTGTTTTTTTGTTTTTTGCGAGAAGAACGCTTTCGCTGAACCTCCGTGATGGCTTTACTCAACCGATCGGATCACCTTCGGCGATAGTAGAGGCAGAGCAAATTAATGCATTAAAAATATATTGGATGTTCATAGTTATTATTAGACCAAGTGAATGTAAATGAAACTGGTTGTATACATACTCTGTACAGTATTCTGAACCAGTATAAAGACGTTAAGTTAAGATAAGAATTTATAATACCGCGCGAGGTAGTACGGCTTTGTGCAAGCAATTCCCAGGAGGTGACATCAATATTGAAGCTTATCAGAGACATCAATATTGAAGCTTATCAGAGACATCAATATTGAAGCTTATCAGAGACATCAATATTGAAGCTAATTAGAGACATCAATATTGAAGCTTATCAGAGACACCTATTGTAGCGACGGTTCGGTCTCTAGTGAGCGTCTGCTTGTTGTAAACTCATCGTATATAACAGCTGCTTGAGGATGTGCTCATCTAGCAAGCGAACAGCATGTCCCATCCATCGTATCTGAGAAAATCTCTCATCTAGCAAGCGAACAACATGTCCCATCCACCGTATCTGAGCCAATCTCTCATCTAGCAAGCGAACAACATGTCCCATCCATCGTATCTGAGAAAATCTCTCATCTAGCAAGCGAACAGCATGTCCCATCCATCGTATCTGAGCCAATCTCTCATCTAGCAAGCGAACAGCATGTCCCATCCATCGTATCTGAGAAAATCTCTCATCTAGCAAGCGAACAACATGTCCCATCCACCGTATCTGAGCCAATCTCTCATCTAGCAAGCGAACAACATGTCCCATCCATCGTATCTGAGCCAATCTCTCATCTAGCAAGCAAACAACATGTCCCATCCACCGTATCTGAGCCAATCTCTCATCTGGCACGCGAACAACATGTCCCATCCATCTTATCTGAGCTATTACCAGAAGTTTATAGATGCTCAACATGTTAGTCTTGCTTAGAATTTCAGATTTACGCCCTTAGTTTTGCCACCTGACCCCGTCTGCTATACACTGTCCATGTTTCACAGACATGCAGCAGAGTGGATAATACAACAGAAAGATACACTTTTATTTATTGATTTAATGACAGAATAACAGACACACCTTTCTTATACTAGCTAGAAATACAGGGTTCCACATATGCCACATATCGCTAACTATAGTAGAACTCCGCAAAGGATTATGAAAGGCTCTATCTCCTGGGAAAGAGACTAAGGTTTGGTCAGGCAAAACATGCTGATAGGACATATTAATCAGGGTCAGGTAAAATATGCTGATAGGGCATATTAATCAGGGTCAGGTAAAACATGCTGATAGGACATATTAATCATGGTCATGTAAAATATACTGATAGGACATTTTAATCAGGGTCAGGTAAAACATGCTGATAGGACATATTAATCAGGGTCAGGTAAAACATGCTGATAGGACATATTAATCAGGGTCAGGTAAAATATACTCAGGTCTCCATGGAAACAGTCTGGATAACGAGATCGAGGATCGACATGTTCCTCGTAGTAGTAAGCAATACGCAGATGAAGCCAAGCATAACACGATCGCCTGAAGGACCCAAGTTCACCTTCCTCAGCACGCTTGAGATGGGAGGAAAGCTACTGCAACCCGCCACTTAACAGCTTTATCAGAGCGCACTAAAGAATAATCTTCCTCATTGTGCGCATTCAACAACAACATCCCCCACCACTACCCTCACACCTATAACACTATAACAAATTTAACAAAGACATCATCTTCACATCACCAAGTGTCAAGCCGCGGGGTGTTAAAAATCATTTTGGTTCCACAACCAGCAGTTCTTTGAGAAATGCAGAATATCAGATACGCTGGGGTTTCCTGCCATTTCATCTCATATCCTTTGTATCTGTCTGCCTCTTGCCTTTCTGTATTTGATCTTTCCTAGAAGTCACAATGTTTCCTAGTCTCCCCTTTCGGAGAATGTGTTCATTGAATCGGGTCTGACTACTTTTGATTTTAGTTAGCAAATATTGTTTTAATTTAATATATCTTCATATTTCTTTGCTGTCCATGGTATACGTCGCATTCGTGTCATGAGCTACATTTTTGTTGTTATAAGTGATGTCTCAGTTTATTCATTGTCCAAGGATTGCATTCACATAGCTTTTTTGTTCTTCTTCGTTCGTTCGTTCTCAATCCCCCGCTACCAAGTCCTGAAAAAATCTTTTCAATGATGTTGTCTGGACAACGGAATGTGTTGTGTCGTAGTTTACAGCATGACTGCGATATTTGCACCTTTTGTTCCGACACATCTGACTTCACCAAACATTTTTGAGTATCAGGTTAGCTTTCTCTATTCGATCCGATCTATTTAGCCAGTCTGCTTTGTTGCAGCCTGTTATCCAGGATCACCACGTGGCGGTGTATAAGGGTCTTGGCAGTTCTGGTTCGCTGGCCCTGTCGTTAGCATTCAGCTATGGGTAGCTGACCGCTGAGGCTCATGTCCTGCTCACCATCTTGACCCGACAATGGCTCTTCACAAAAGTTCAAGTCCCGTTTTCTCATTGTCAGAGTCTTGGACCGGTTTTGCCTGTATGTTTCTTGTCTTCTTGAAGTCAGCTTTAGCTTGTTCATTCTGCTTTTTACTTCTGTTACACACCTTCCGTCATCGGTTATGGGTCTGGAGCCGCGTAGCGCAGTGGTTGGTGCACTGCCTTCGCATCTCAGTGGTCCTGGGTTCATTCCCCAGTTGAGGCGGTAATGTTTTTTCACATCGCAATGGCCCCCGGGTCGACCCAGCCTTAAATGGGTACCGGTTCAGTCCGGAAAGTAAAAGCAGCGAGGGAGAGGAGATGGCTACCGCCCTCATATAGCCGAGCTTTTGAAATGTGAGATCGCTAGCACCTCACACCCCTACGGCAGTAATGCTATGGGTTACTTTACTTTACTTTACTCTTACCACTGTCTGAACGGTTGTTGCGCACGGTTTGTAAACAATTTGTAAAAACAAAATGTCGTTTTAAATGTTTATTGGTTTTGTTTTCCGTAAATAAAATAAAATCGAGACAAAGTTAAAAAAAAACAATATATTAAAAAAAAATATGGGAAACTAAAATGTGGGATATATTTGTTCTATGCTATGTGCCATGGCAACTGTGTGCCATGGCATAACACCAGCCATGGTTAGGTGGTTTGTTTAGAGCAGCATCTATGGCACCTAACAGACTGCGGGTCTACTTTGCTCTAGTGTTTGAGTCTATTAAGATAGACCCACACACCCGTTAACCACCATCCGTAAGCTCTTGTCCCAATGCAGCGGAGTATTAAGCTGCTCGAGCCTAGACTGCTAAGCAGGAAACCTTTCTCCAGGCTACATCCAGCTGATATCAGAGGTGGGACATGCACAAGGGCATCTGTCCCTGTAGAAGTACAGGTCAACTAAAAACTACCAACTATGTGCCTCCATTCCGAGATTCGATACGTTTTTTAACATCCTCTAGCTCATAAGTTAAGTCAAAATTAAGCAAAATTAAACAAAAACAATTTATGAGTGTACATGTTTTATGGCTTCATTATAACAAATACAAACAAACATAAGAAATATGAAGCACGCGTACACACTCTTGCATTCTTACCATTTGTACAATATGAGAATTTGCAGCTTACGTTTATGGTCAATTATAATTAACATGGTAATGAACAAATGTACTAGATGGAATGTCATACACAGTTTCATAAAATCCGATTTTCTTCATCTACAACTAAACAATTGTTCATAGTCATGTCTATACGACATGCTGGACACGATCAGGTGTGCATGCTTGCAATGTGCAAGGTAGATTTTGACGACAATTTGAAATCAGTTGTTTAGTTTATTTTTGTAACTAAAATATTTTTTTTTAAACGTTGAGTAACACGTTACACAAACATTATTTTGGGTTAAAATAACAAACATATTTTTGGTTAGAGCGCTAAAAGCAAGAATTTCGATCTAATAAATCAAGTTGTGACAACTTCAGGCTCATAAATTAACCTAATGACTTGCGCTGGTAAAAACAACTAATCTATTTATTTCTATTTGAGTTACAGTTAAATGCAAATTCCTAATACAACAGTTGTAATCGCCACACTCTTTTCGTTGGCATTGGTAACAGTCTCTGAGAATATACTCATTGGTTACCAGTTCGTAGAGTTGATACATGTTATGTTTCTAGTTCGTACAGTTGATACATGGTATGTTACTAGTTCGTACAGTTGATACATGGTATGTTGTTAGTTAGTACAGTTGATACATGGTATGTTACTAGTTCATACAGTAGATACATGGTATATTACTAGTTCGTGCAGTTGATACATGGTATATTACTAATTCGTACAGTTGATACATGGTATGTTTCTAGTTCGTACAGTTGATACATGGTATGTTACTAGTTCATACAGTTGATACATGGTATGTTTCTAGTTCATACAGTTGATACATGGCATGTTACTAGTTCGTACAGTTGATACATGGTATGTTTCTAGTTCATACAGTTGATACATGGCATGTTACTAGTTCGTACAGTTGATACATGGTATGTTACTAGTTCATACAGTTGATACATGGTATGTTACTAGTTCATACAGTTGATACATGGTATGTTACTAGTTCGTACAGTTGATACATGGTATGTTACTAGTTCGTACAGTTGATATATGGTATGTTACTAGTTCATACAGTTGATACATGGTATGTTACTAGTTCGTACAGTTGATACATGGTATGTTACTAGTTCATACAGTTGAAACATGGTATGTTACTAGTTCGTACAGTTGATACATGGTATGTTACTAGTTCGTACAGTTGATACATGGTATGTTACTAGTTCATACAGCTGATACATGGTATGTTACTAGTTCGTACAGTTGATACATGGTATGTTTCTAGTTCATACAGTTGATACATGGTATGTTACTAGTTCATACAGTTGATACATGGTATGTTTCTAGTTATTACAGTTGGTACATTGTATGTTACTAGTTATTACAGTTAGTACATGGCATGTTACTAGTTATTACAGTTGGTACATGGTATTTGAGTAGTTTCTATAGTTAATACATGGTCTATTACCAGTTCCTACATTTGATACATGATATGCTACTAGTTCCTATAGTTAACACATGGTATGTTATCAGTTCCTATAGTTGATACATGATATGCTACTAGTTCCTATAGTTAACACATGGTATGTTACCAGTTCTTATAGTTGATACATGATATGCTACTAGTTCCTATAGTTAACACATGGTATGTTATCAGTTCCTATAGTTCACATGGTATGTTACCAGTTCCTATAGTTAATACACGGTATGTTACCAGTTCTTATAGTTGATACATGGTATGTTACTAGTTCCTATAATCGCTTGTTATTACATGTTACTAATAAGTACAGTTGAACGTTTATGGTGTGTTTAATACAAATAGAATAACTGTTCTCTGGTATTTGAAGTAGATATTGAAGTGTGACAACGAGACTGATCAAGATTATTAGAGGTAGAGGAAGACAGAGACAAAACAAAGTATCGCACGTGAACATGAATGGAAAAAAATATATAACGTGCTCAATTTGATTGATGTGATTATCTTTGACAGAAGTCATCGTTCGTTATTAGTTCTGACCATTTAATAGTGCGTTTTCATTGGAGACACCTTTTGGTGAAGGCCTGCAGTCTAGGCGTATTTAAATTGCACGCTTTATTTTCGAGTAATATAGTTTGACAGATTACCTACTAATGAAATACTGTGAATGTGATATTCTTACGTGCAGGACGTATTATCAAACCATAATGTTACCGTAATGTGGTATTCAAAAGGCAAACAAGGTGCATTACCAACTAGCACCGATGCTGAAACATCCAAGTGTCACTACGTCCATTAAACAGACGCTGATAAACACGTTAATCATCCTTCAACAATGTAAATATGGACCCTACTAGATATGCTCAAATGTAAGATCGAGACCTTCGAGATGCGTCGTGAACCAAGTGCAGCAGGAAAGACAATTCGCGATAAAATTCGCAACAGCGCGTCATGGAATATGGTGGAACTACATCGGTTAATTACTATATTGTAGCCCGAAAAATACACTGTTTTGGACCAAGGATACAGTATGATCAACCTGCAGCGAAATCATGCTCCATTGAGGCTTCAAGGCCAAGACCAAGAGGTTGACCCTGGCGGCTATTGATAGAGGCATCAAAGAAACACTCAAATAGTTCAACATGTGACATGCACAAGTGTCCCGCCTAGCAAAAAGCAGAAGTTTACGCCTACCTCCTCTCTGTGACTCCGCAACGCAATAGTAGTAGGACTCAGGGTCTAGAGGTAAGGTGTCCGCATCGGGTGCCGGGAGCCGCGGGTTCGAATCACAATGGTAACATGGATTTTTTTTCACTAGGATCTTCTGTTAGAACTTCCTCTGATCTCTGGGTAGTGAGATCGGACTCCCGTGTTCAGTGTCGAGCACGTTAAGAATTCCTTGACAGTTAGAAATGGAAAAGAGTAGGCTTAACGGCCGCTGTCCGGAAAAAATTCAAGTTAGAAATCTACCCAAGTTATTTCTAGCTTTTCCTAGGTGGTTTGTTCAGGGCAGCTTTAGATGACGCCCAACTAGCTGCGGGTTAACTTAGTTCTAGTGTTTGAGTCTATTAAGATAGACTCGCACATCGGTTAAACCACCCTCCAAGAAACTGGTTGTATACAGACGTTGTAGAGTCTTCTTAACCAGTATAAAGACGTCATTTTAAGTAAGTTACAATAGGTAGAAATGATGTTTGATCTAATCTGATTTTGCTTCGAGAATGTTGTTTCCTGTCGGGAAAAGGAAGTTAATGCACACCCGGCTGTATTTTATATCATTGTGCTCCTTCATATTTGATATCGTTACTTTGTATTTCAGTTTCTGGGGGAGGGTGTGGTCAATGGATTGTGAGCTTGGCTTACATACCAAATGTAACAGGTTCAAATCGCGTTTGGTTATCTGTGATCCGGCATGTCGTGTGCATTATTCATGGCATGACCGCTTGTTCTAGACCCAGCACTATATGGGTACTTGAGGAAGTCAGACATCTAGTCGACCCAGCAGTATATCTTCTTCTTCTTCTTCGTACGCTGTCAGACGTCAACCTTTATTTTTTCGAAAAAAGCAGCGGTCATCCTGCGCTGTCGACACTGCCATAGAGCTTGTCTAGTGTTGCCACTGGTGATGGCCACATCTGCTTTCTCTGATCCTCGTATGTCGGGCAGTTTTGCAGCAGATGTTCAGCGGTCATTTTTTCAGTATCACACGAGCATTCGTCAGTGCCACCTATATTCAATTTATTGAATAGGTGGTACCTCAGTCTATTGTGGCCAGTGCGAAGTCTGAAGACCACGACCTGCTCTCTTCTGTTCAACTGGTAATAGGCATCGTTTTTTGTGTAGCCAGTATGTTCTGTTTCCCATTTGGTCATGTATCTAGCTCTAATAAGCCTTTTTGATTCTTCGTATGTCACACTAGTATCTGGTTGTGGTAGTCTTGCACCTTCTTTTGCCAGTCTGTGTGCCTCCTCGTTGCCTCGGATGTTACAGTGAGATGGGAACCACTGTACCACTACTCTTTTTGGTACGGACTGCCGGCATAGTTGACATAGTACTGCTCTATAATCATTAAGTTCAGTATTTTTCTGGATTTTTAGTGCTGTGACTACAGCCAGGGCATCTGTAAGCAGGACTATATGGCTTTCATTTCTATTGCATGTCACAATTTCTTCTACTGCAGCCCTCAGTGTCTCTGCTTCGGCTCTGAAATTGCTTGAGTATTTTCCAGTTGCCCCTGATAGTGTTGTTTTTCTGCCATTTTGTAGGCTCAGGAATACCCCCTCCGTTCTGTGTTGTGTTTGTTACAGAGCCGTCGGTGTATGCATGGGTCAAGTCCATGCTTGGGTAGTTTTTCGTTATGTACCTCAGTGTTATGTCTCTTCTTTCTTTTTCAGTCTGGCTGTTCTTTTTTCTAATACCTGGTTTATTTTCTACCACCTTTGGAAATATATGCTGCATCCAGGTAGGTTTGCGGACAGTAGGGATGGGGTTTGGTGTTGTTAATGCGTTCATAGGGTCTTCGTGCATCTTTGCTTTGGCTATTTCTGCAAAGTTTATCCGCTTTAGTTTCCCATTTCCCAAATTGTTTAGTCTCTGGTACATTGGATGGTCCGTCAGTCTTCGGAGTTTCTCTGACTGCAGCTGGGCTCTGCAGTCTCTTCTATCGGTCATGGATTGCAGTTTTGTAATCTTTTCAAGTTCTACAATTGGCGTTGACTTCATGCCACCTGTTATAATTCTCATGGTTTGGTTTTGAAGTTTGTTAACTTTATCGAAGTTCGCCTTCGCTGCTGTTGTCCATGCCGCAATGCCATACTCGAGAACTGGTCTCACTTTTCCAGTGTACAGTTTCTTTAGTATGCCTTCGTCTGCTCCCCAGCTTGTGCCAGCAAGTTTCCTCATGATTGCCATTCTTTCTCTGGCTTTCATTCGGTTTCTCTCAATCTGACTTTTCCATGTCATGCGCCGATCAAATGTGACTCCCAAATAGGTTTGGTTGTCGTTTGGCTGCAGGATTTTGCCATTTAGACTTAATTTGGTACTTTAGGGTTTTAATGAAAGCGAGAATATTGTGCATGTTGTTTTCTCCTCGTTTATTTTGACCAGCCATGAGTTCGCCCACTCTTCCAGCGATGTTAGGGCCGTCTGCATCCGATTTCTTGCTATGGTGAGATTCTTTTCAGAGGTCCACATAGCCAGATCGTTTGCAAACATTGAGCTATGGACTCTTCTTGGTATATTCTCTGTAATATCGTTTATATATACCAGGAAGAGTGTGGGTGACAATACTCCCCCTTGGGGTACTCCCTGCTCGAGTGTCACCTTTTTGCTCATCTGCCCTTGTACTTGGACTCTGGCCGTTCTTTGTTTGAGGTAGTGGTTGATCCACTTGTACATCTTCCCACAGACATCACTTCTTCTTAGCTTGACTCTAAGTCCATCTTTCCAGACTTTGTCAAATGCCTTTTCCAGATCCACCCAAACAGCTACTGTGTGTTTCTGTGCCTGGTAGGCATCTTCTATCTCTTGGGCTATGAGGATGACCTGGTCCTCAGTGGATCTGTGCTGTCTAAAGCCGGCTTGCTGTGGAATTAGTATTCGTTTTTCTTCCAGATGCCACATCAGTCTGGTGTTTATCATTAGTTCCATCAGCTTGCCGACACAGCTCAGTAGGCTTATGGGCCTGTATCCATTTGGATCTGTTTTGTCCTTTCCTGTTTTTGGTACTGGTACCAGTATTGCATCTTTCCATGCCTGTTGTACAATTCCCCTTTTCCAGCTTTGGTTCAGAACCGATAGCAGTTTCTTCTTCGCTGTTTGGCCCAGCCCCATCAGCATTTCGTTTGTTATCCCGTCTTTTCCGGGAGATTTCCTTTTCTTTAGTGTTCTCATAGCCTCTTCCATTTCGCGCATTGTTAGTTTGGCCATCATGTGCTCTTCAGGAGCCGTATTCATGTTTTCGTGTCCCTTTAGTTCTTCGCTAATGTCTGTATGCTTATCTGCAGGGACCTCGATGTGGTTTGCTCTGGCATAGTGATCGACAAAGGCGTTTGCGGCTTTCTTACCTGTGATCAAGTTCTCGCCCTGCTTGATAGTAATTTGTTTATTTGACGGGGTTTCGTCGTTCATGGCTCTGACTAGCTTCCATAGCTTGTTCCCGTCTTTGTCCAGGTTTAGATTTTCCGTTTTATTTTTCCAGCTTTCTCTTGCTGTTTGCTTGAGAGTGTGTTTGTACTTCGCCGCGGCGGCTTTGAGGGCGATGTTTGCCTCCATGGATTTTTCTCGCTCTGCCATGTTCCTAGCATTTGTTACTGCATCTTCCACTTTCTGCAACTCATCATTCCAGTAGGGCTTATAGTTTTTCCTAGCTCCTCTTGGGATGGTTTCAGTGGCGGCTTGCATTATTGCCTTGCTTAGGCTCTCTACCATGGGCTTCATTTTGGTGTTTCGTGTGTTGATGGTTTCACACAGCCCATCTGTCAGGATTGCAAATCTGTCCCAGTCGGCTCGTTTGTAATTCCAACGTGGGAGCGGTTTTGTTTCCTGTGGGCCTACTTCCATGTCAATGGTTAGCCTGATCGGCCTGTGGTCGCTACCTGCCAGTTGGTTTAGCACCTGGCGGTCTATTTTATGGTGTATGTCCTGTGTGGAGAAGGCCAAATCTGGAGTCGAGGTAGTATGCCATGTTCTTGAATAGAAGCTAGGGCTATCCTCCGGCCTATTGATTAGGGAGAGATTTGCATCTATCTCCCAATCTTCCACTTCGTCACCTCTGCTGTCTGTGTCAGAGTATCCCCATCTCTCCGAGTGGCTGTTGAAATCTCCAACTACTATGCAGTTGGAGTCTCTGACCTCCATACTCGAGAGCGATAGGTGGTCCGTACAGATTGAAAATGCGTAGCTTCGTCTCTTGAGCCATTATGTGAACTCCTACAATTTCTGCTTGTCCGGTGTGATTGACAGATACCGCGCTACTCGGTATGCAGTTTCTGGTCAGTATCAGGACCCCTCCTTTGTGGCCTTCTCTATCTAGACGGAAGGTCTGATATCCTCTGATTGAGAATTTATGGTTATTGTTGAGGTGCGTTTCCTGGATACATGCCACGTCAATCTTACCTTCATGCAGGTGGTGTGTTAGGGAAAGTTTTTTGTTAATGACTCCCTCCGCATTCCACTGTAGTATTTTGAGGGTCTTGAGGTTTTGGCCAATAGAAGTTGCCCCATAGCCATGTGCCTTGACTCCACGACACATGGGTGGGTGACCACCAGTAGTCAAGGGTGGGCCCCTTCGAGGCGTGAGGCCCGGCACTATCGCTGCCTGGCGGGACTCCGCAGGATGAGCGCCATGCGTTTTTTTAATAGGTTCTACTGCCATCATACTGTGATTTACGTTGCACTGTTTTGTTAGGCTTGCGGCCCCGTGCATCCGATTTCAACAGGCGTTTCTGTAGGGATGCGCTCCTTAGCCTTTGGCTGTCCCCAGCCTATCTGCAAGGCAGCAGTTGTTTATGATCAGAGTTTTCTCTCTTATGGAAGTTGTCTTACCAGACTATCGAGTCTTCACTACTCGTGTCTATAGGGTGCAATGATGATATGTGATGATATATGAGATGGATTGGTTTACCCGGAAGAGAGGCAGTTCAGTGTGTCTGTATCCCAGGATCGTCACGTCCTGCCAGAAACGTAGCATTTGCATGTGAGTGGGGTATCTCTTTTTCCCTTTATTTTCTTGGCTTCTATGCAGGGATGGTACGCCTAGCATTCCCCGCCACCTGGGGTGTTGACACAGTGGGGCAGGTGTGCAATGTCCGCTGGTCTGCATCTCTTCTGCGTCCAGTATGATAGTTATATGGCTGATAACGTACAGAGGTAGATATCGTAGCCGGAGTGCATTCAGCCAGAGGACAAGCCTGGTAATGTCACAGAGATGTTGTTCGCCTGGTGTGCGGACAACTCTCATGGTCAGTGGTTGAGTCTTGACAGTTCACAGTGAGGTGGCTGCTCTACTGTTTTCGACACCCCGACCAGGTACTAAGTCTTTGGTTGGTGTTTTCGCACCCCATCGCCGTATAGGGTGAGTATCAAGCAGTTGACCGCCCGCTTTGATTGGCGGACGGCAAGGACCTCTTACTGTGGCTCTACCTGATAGGGCTGGGGCGCAAGCCCCAGGTCCCGAGCATGTAGGAGCCTCCCATTGCAGTGGTGCTGAGATTTTGGGCGGGATTGCGGCTTACAAGGGTTCGGCCGTAATCCCCCACATGGTAACCTCGCGCCCTTGGCTTATCAGCCTGGTACGTGAACCAAAGTGTCTGCGGCTCCTCTCGATTTGAGCTGGTTTTCCGTAGCAACGCCCTGTCATTTGTAGGGTAAAACTGACCTGTCTTCAGATGATCTATTTCCAGCACCCGTTCACTATTTGGTCAGACGAATTTATTGAGGGCTTTTGTTTGTCAATGACCAGGTATTTGAGTAGGGATGGGGTTTGGTGTTGTTAATGCGTTCATAGGGTCTTCGTTCATCTTTGCTTTGGCTATTTCTGCAAAGTTTATCCGCTTTAGTTTCCCATTTTCAAAATTATTTAGTCTCTTATGCATTGGATGGTCAGTCAGTCTTCTGAGTTTTTCTTTTTGCTGCTGGGCTTTGTAGTCTCTTCTGTCGATCATGGATTGCAGATTTGTAATCTTTTCCAGTTCTACAATTGGCGTTGACTTCATGCCTCCTGTTATAACTCTCATGGCTTGATTTTGGAGTTTGCTAATTTTGTCAAAGTTCGCCTTCGCTGCTGTTGTCCATGCCGCAATTCCATACTCGAGAACTGGTCTCACTCTTCCAGTGTACAGTTTCTTTAGTATACTTTCGTCTGCTCCCCAGCTTGTGCCAGCAAGTTTCTCCATGATTGCCATTCTTTCTCTGGCTCTCATTCGGTTTCTCTCGATCTGACTTTTCCATGTCATGCGCCGATCAAATGTGACTCCCAAGTAGTTTGGGTTGTCGTTTGGCCGCAGATATTTGCCGTTAAGACTTATTTTGGTGTTTTGTGGTTTATTTGAAAGCGAGAATATCGTACATGTTGTTTTTTTCCTCATTTATTTTGACCAGCCATGAGTTCGCCCACTCTTCCAACGATGTTAGGGCCTGCTGCATCCGATTACTTGCTATGGTGAGATTCTTTTCAGAGGTCCACATAGCCATGATCGTCTGCAAACATGGAGCTGTGGACTCTTCTTGGTATATTCTCTGCGATGTTATTTATATACACAAGGAAGAGTATATAAGTACTTGAAGAAGTCAGACATCTAGTCGACCCAGTAGTGTATGGTTACTTGAACAAGTCAGACATCTATTCGACCGAGCAGTATATGGGTACTTTAACAAGTCAGATATATAGTCAACCCAGCAGTATATAAGTACTTTAACAAGTCATACATTTAGTCAACCCAGCAGTATATGGGTACTTTAACAAGTCAGACATCTAGTCGACCCAGCAGTATTTAAGTACTTGAAGAAGTCAGATGAAATTTCGAAGCCGATGCCGGAACTGGCGATCCGTGTTCCATTGTCGGCACTTTCAGTGCTGAAAAGATGGGATCCAAGAACAATGAAGTCCGTTCTATGAGCAATATCTTTTAAATTAGAGGTGTTGAAGCAATCAATCTCAAAGCTGCTAGGCCAGGCATATGCTGATTGTTGGAGTATACAATATTGTAATACATCCTGTATCATCCCTTACGTCCTATTTTATTTTTTCAAGCGTGCAATTAAATACAATAATATAGTTGAACATATTTTCCCCCCTCATTTATTCAGGTTTGTTAAGATCACAAGCGATCACATTGTAAAGACGTTTCTATTGCGTCATTTCTATATACGAAATGATATACATAAATCAACTTCTGTATACGTTAATCAAACAAAATTGTCTAAAAATATAAATCTGAAACAAGTGCAAGGGGACCCTTTTCTTCTTCTGCAATCGTTCTGAAGAGTTCTAAATTAGTTGTGTCTTAATTTACAGAAACACACGCTATCTGCGCATTTCGGTACGCCACCATTCAGTTTCACCTGTTTTTTTTTAGTTATCTGGGTCTCCTTCCTTATTTTTAAAGCCAGACTACACTAGTGTAGTCTGTTTTCAGAGCCACCGTTCAGAGGCGGAATATGGTATCGGTTAGCTAATCCTGATACAAGCAGTCGGCTTTGAGTAGCTGGTTGATGCAATCTCATTCCCTGCGTAGCATCTTTCGCCCCTGTGCAAGAGGGACCATAGCTCACTTAAATGATTTATGAAGTAAATAAAGACGTTTTGCAGCCTTATTCACCTTTATATAAAACTTCAAGGAAAGCGAAACATTCACTCGTGTATTCATTGTATTATTTAACATTGGGAGATGTGTTGGTAAGCCTCTCTCTCAAATGTAGCAGATTTTTGGTTCTCTGCGAAGTGCACAAGGCCAAATATTTATAGCATTCTATACTAGTGGTATTTTTATCCAGTCTACAGACGCATCAACTGATGCCGCTGCCAAAACGATATGAGTCCCTCTCAGACATAATTACGATTGGATTAGAATGAAGAGCTTAGATTTAGTTGAGAACAGAAACGCTTGCAGACTCGGTTACCATTGACCTGTGGATAAACGTTAGGAAAGTGTACACAGATACCGAGCGTGTGACTTGCGTTTTGGTAGACCATTCGCTTTTCTTCCATAGGTAATAGGGTTCAGCTCCCGTCACTAGTAGGCTGCGGTCAACCCAGTTGTAAATGAGTACCTACTTACTGTTATGGTAAGATAGGAAGTGAGAAAGGGATCTGGCCACCCCACCTCATAAACAAGCTGCGACGTCGTACAATAAAGTCTCTAACACGTCATCTCCGACAGCAGTGTCTGTTGTGGGACTAAATTTTAAAAAAATAAGAGTTTCATTTTATTTTCGAACAAATTCGAATTTGGAAAGATTTTCTAAAGTGGCGGCCTATCATGCAAATGACTGATTTGTTTTAAAGAAGTTTCAAGAAAGAGAAGACGGTATACCCTGATGCTTTGAGGAAGTTCCTTAACAACATCCCCCGAGGCTTTAAAGACGTTCCTTAACAACATCCCCTGAGGCTTTAGGGAAGTTCCTTAACAACATCCCCTGAGGCTTTAGGGAAGTTCCTTAACAACATCCTCTGAGGATTTAAGGAAGTTCCTTAACAACATCCCCTGAGGCTTTAGAGCAGTTCCTTAACAACATCCCCTGAGGCTTTAAGAAAGCTCCTTAACAACATCCCCTGAGGCTTTAAGGAAGCTCCCTAACAACATCCCCTGAGGCTTTAAGGAAGCTCCTTAATAACATCCCCTGAGGCTTTAAAGAATTCCTTAACAACATCCCCTGAAGCTTCACAGATGTTCCTTAACAACATTCCCTGAGGCTTTAAAGAATTCCTTAACAACATCCCCTGAAGCTTCACAGAAATCCCTTAACAACATCTCCTGAGGCGTTACAGAAGTTCTTTAACAACATCCCCTGAGGCTTTACAGACGTTCCTTAACAACATTGGAAAAATATAGCCTTCCTGTCATCAACGTCAACAGCATTTGAAACATATTCTTTATCAGCTTCATCATCTCAAAAACGAAAGAGAATCGCTAGCGAATCAGCTGATGAAAATGTTCAATATCCGTCACCATCCATGCAATAAATATTTATCTTTCAGAAGGATGTGATTCGTTTTCCGGCGAAGTCTGGTCCAGGGCCCACTGTATGAGCGAGACACTCCTGTGTATACTTGTGAAGTCAACTAAAAATTGTAATTGCTCTAGGAAAAAAACACAAATTATAAGAAAACACGGATCTGTCTGCTAGATGTGCAGAAACACTCACCTGTCACTGTTGGATGTACAGTAGCTGGAAATACATTTGACTCAGGTAAAAACAGTCAGACGAAAAATCGAATTTACACACCGCCGATAAAATCACTTAAAAGATGAATGAAGATTTGAGTTACTCAGACAAGGTCTCACAATCCAGAATGATAAGATATGTGAACACGTGTTGAGAATGAAATGAGTGCATATTGACGCATACATCAAATCGTAAACATGAAATATATTAAATTTACTTTAAATAAATGTTGCAATGCTTATATATCTTACCAACGGTTGTTTTTTTTTGTTTTTTTTTGTAAAGCGGACTCAACAAAGAATAACCATTTGATCAGCTCAACTTAAAACTTTCAGATTAACATTATTTTTCGATCCGATGTCATTTCGTCATCTTCAGGATGAGAACTGGGCATAATAAACGCAAGTGTAATCTTTTACAACAAAATGAGGATTGAGACAGATGGCGGGTGTCCAAGTAGGCAGTCTACCAAGAACGTGGAACATATCTTACAAAGCGGCATGTTCACACAGGACGAAATAAACAATACTGAACTCGTGAGACGGATATGAGACAAAAAGCTGTATGGAGATAAAACAGCCTTACAAACACTGTGGCCTTTGTAAGAGAAACCTGGACCTTGATTGGAGGATGAAGGAAGAAGATAAGCAAGTGGCATATTGATTACATATACTGACTCAGGGAATATCGCTATGCTTCGTCCTCCATGTTGTGATTTGTTGTGACAGGTTTCAGTCAAGATTAAATTGTCTCCTATTAACTCAGATAAGGGTCGTTCAAGAAGGTATTCTTAGGGTTAGGTAAACTGGGTACACGACTTCTGTTCATATAGTTGCGCTCTAACAGTCTTACACTATAAGCGCTAGGTTGTTTATGTTTTCGGCAAATTAGAGTACTTGACTCTTAGAGTACAGACATGAGTTCAAACATCGGTAGTCACCACCACCATCACCACCATCATAATCATAATCATCATCCCCACCACCATCACCACCACCATAATCATCATCACCACCACCATCACCATCATCATAATCATCATCACCACCACCATCACCATCATCATAATCATCATCACCACCACCACAACCATCATCATAATCATTATCACCACCATAATCATCATCATCATCATCCTCACCACCACCATCACCACCATCACAATCATAATCATCATCACCACCACCATCACCACCACCATAATCATCATCACCACAACCATCATCATAATCATCCTCACCGCCACCATCATCACCACCACCACAACCATCATCATAATCTTCATCATCCCCACTGCCACCATCATCATAATGGTAACCACCACTACCACCATCATCACCACCACCATCATCATCATCACCACCACCACCACCATCAACATCATCAGCATCCTAATCATCATCCTCATCATCATGTATATGTCTGCTTTCTCTTAGAACATAGGACCGCAAACTATGCTTTCCACCTGTCCCTAATATATAACGTCTTCTTAAGTTTGAACTTACTTTTTCCTGGACCATTCGTCACCAAGTGTTTTTTGTCCTTCCCATTCGTTTCTTTACCTGTGGTTTTCAATCCAGCGCATGTTTGGTTATACGCCCCGCTTCTTTTTGAGAGTGTGTCATCAATCTCTAATTTCTGCTGTCAAACTCCTGCCCTATTGGTTGTTACCTCGTTCTTTCCTACAGATCTGTGACTGCCAAAGTTCAGCAAAGCGTATACATTTTAATATTGAGGTTGAAAAATCATAGTCTATAGACTTACGGCGACTAACGAATCAAGCCCTTTATTTTTCATCTATTTAAATTCAATAAGTAGAACACAGCAATGAAAAAAGGCAGAAATGATATTGCAAAATACATATTGTGTGTCTACTGATCACGGCTACATTTCCTATTAAACGCGCTCCACAATGTGATCAGGATATGGAAGAAGAAATAGGCAAACATACATGAAGAACAATTTTAGAATCACACAACTAATCAATTCTGACAGACTAAAAGTGTCAAATCAAGACAAACTTAAAAAAGCTGCAAATTCAATCGAATGATGAGGAATGACAACGTGATAATTACGATCAATCAATGAATCAATCAATCAAAGCCCGTCTCTCCTCTTGGTACATAGGCCATCGACAACCTCTCGCCAGCGTGCGCGGTCCTGGTCTGCTCTTTCAGTCTCTCTCCAGGTGTAATTATTTAATTTTCGGTTGGTAATAGCCTCCCACTTTATTAGCGCCCGCTGTACTTCTCTAGAGGTCACCAGTGCCACTCCCTCTGTATGTTGGGCATCAGTTCCCTCGTTTCCGAATAAATTATCATGTCCCCAGTAGTTAGTCTTATCTTTCCTGATTGCGTCCATCTTGTTTCGCACAGTCCTAGCACTGCCCATTTGTAATTCCTCATCTCTTTAGTTATCTGGGCTGTTTTATCTTCTTGGTACTTTGTTCTAACATTCTATGTCGCTATATTTGTTTTGTTTTTGGCATTCAGAAAGACAGTCAGCCGTGAAGCTTCCTTGCGGCTTTCACTCCGCTGCATCATTTTTCTCGTTTCTGAAGGCCCTTCCTTTCTCAAAGTCGTTTGCTTTTGCATTGTTATCAATGTTTTCGTGACCGACTTTAAAAAAAATTATAGATTTGGGTGGTCGGTCCTAACCAAACATATTATACTCTAGATGAGTTATCCGTGTTTAGTCTATTCCCTCCCCGATAACAGATCCAAAGTGGGTGACCATTCCAAAAGCTTTCACTTCCGTTGGCTTATATCCTGTGATCATTGAGACATACAAGCTCCCTCCCCACCGCTTCACGTACACGGACCTGAGTCCGTAAAATGATGATGGTTAATTGACCACCGCAAGTGATAATGGCCATATCATCAGACGGCATGGTCTTGATGATGTAACTTGCGCTGTATGTGGATTATCGTGACGAAGAAACTGTGCTGGTCATCAACCTCCCTCTCTGGTCTCTAGCTTTATTGAACCAGTGGCAAGACATAAGTCAAAACAACTGGATCTAACTCTGGATGCAGGTACTTTACCCTTGAGACCAGTAATCACTTGAAATTTGCAGGATTCGATCGTCCGTTTACGTTCTTCGCTTTGAGAGGCGAGTGCCTTACCTCTTGGTTTCATCAATCTCTGTATGAGCGATTTGTAATGAACATATTGCAAACCAGGCAGGGCCTAATCACTCCAAGGCGATGTGTTAGTCCATTATTATTGGTCCTTGTTTACATTTCCCAGCCACACCCTAACCGGCACAGTCAGCAGACAGGGCAGAGAACGCAAAATCTCGAGTTGTTCTGCCGTGTGCTGAAATTGACCGTGGAAATACGACTCGGGCTAACCGAAATAATATTGCTAAGAGCCGAAAACCATGCCAGGATAATAGAATGAAAAAAACACCACAAGATGAACTAACTAACTAATTCAAATAGAAAACCATAACACGTGTTCGTGGACACAAGTGTAAGTCGTTAACTAGTGTGAATTCCAGGCAAATCAGTAGCCTGGCCGCATCCACAATGAACTAAAACACGAGAACAAGGCGATACTTCGGCCTGTTAGGCGCCATCTTGGTGATGACTTATTGGTATGATACAATATTAGTGACATTATAAGACAGACTATCAATCATTTTGTGGCGGATTGTTTGTATTACATATTGTTTATAATAAACATGGAGCTGTAGCAGACACATCTTACCTTTCAGCAATTCCCTGCTAATTTGCCATCTTTCTGTGAATTCATGTTCCAGGTAGTTGCACTTGTTCACCTGTTTATATTTATCACTTGGATTAAATTGTTTTCTCTTTTCCCCACGGAGCACACAACTGTTGAAAAGCCACAACCGCATGCTTTTGTGTTTATGTCTGGCTGTACATGTGTTAACATCGTCCAAAGTGTAATTGTTGAACTTGAGACTGCCAGTAGCTTCAGCATTGTGTTTAGATTACTGTTAATCTGTTTATTTCAGAGTTTCTTGAAACAACAATTTCTTTTCTTCTTAAAATTATTTGTATACGAACTTTTGAAGCGTTGTGAGTATTTTTATGGGCAATTTTTTGTTTTTTTTGTTGGTGGGAAATTTTATTGGCCTGTCTTTATACGTTCATCTCTTGAGATCCATAGTCAGTGACTAGCTAAGCTGCTATGCTTCTTCTTATGGTGGCTTCTTTGATGTTCACACTGCCGGACGAGATGCCGTGTGATGAACTCAACCGTTTGTTGTGGGTTCATCTTTATCCTCATACAGTTTAGAGTTTAGTGTTGAATCGTTGGGTACGTGTATCTTCCTTAATTTGGTCATACAAAGGACAGTCTGGCAATACGTACTGGGCAGCTTGTTCATTTAGTCCAGATGAGCATAGGCGAATCGTCTGCATGACTCTATTGAGTCGGCTGTGTTTCGTACTGATACGAAGAATGGTGATATGTCCATCTTGTCAAGCGTGTGATTGTGATTTTTTTCTTCTTCTTTTCTTCTTCTTCTTTTTCTTCTTCCTCCTCATCATCTTTTACTACTATAGCTTTTACCCCCACAATATTCTCTCCCACCAGACTTACTACTACTATCACTACTTCTATCACTTCTACTACTACTACTACTACTACTACTACTACTACTACTACTACTACTACTACTACTACTACTACTAATTATTATACTTTTAACTTAAGTATAATACTTATTATTATCATGAAAAAAATTATAGTTTCATACTACAACTTAAACATATATAAAAACAGAAGCATAAAGCACGAGTCTTCTAAACCAGTATAAAGATGTTAAGTTTCAAGTTATGAGAACATTACCATCTCCATAGAGATGGAACGAGTAATGGTCACGTGTTCTTTGTTTGTTCTACACACATTTTGTACTTCTGTAACAGATGTTCAGCCATCGTTCTATCAATGCAGTGAACACAGTCATCAGCAGATCTTATCTTCATCGTGGGGAATAGATCATATCTCAATTCACGTTGGCCTGGCCGGAGGCTGACACGGCACTTCCCATAATGGGAACCCTGCAGCCTAGCGACAAGACTGCAGGGTCTTTGATATTTAGCAGAAAATAAGAACACGTTTTGTAAGTACTATGGAGTTGATCTTATTACCGAGAAAAGACAAGTAATATTGTTTAGTTTGTGATATGACAGACTTGTGAAATGATAGAGCGATTGAGTAGCACAGTGATAGAGTGCTCGTTTATTAAGGCAGAAGTAATGGGTTCAATAACCGTTATCGACACTCTCTAGTCGACGCATATGTAAATGAGTACGTGGCTTAATGTTAAGAAAAGCAAAGCGACGAGAATGAGAATTGACAGCCAGCCCCCTAAAGTGACGAGGCAATGACGTATCTAGTGAGAAAACAAAACGTGAACATAATTAATAAATAGGTACGGCCAGATACCGCTCTGAGACGAAAACAAGAATGATACCGATGTTAGACCAATACTGACGTCTCTAACAATTTAACTCCGGTCACAGCGCCTGATATACGATCACCTTCACCTTACTAAATTGAACATATTCTCGGAATATTTTCAGATTACACCGTTTCAGATTCTAAGTCTTAATGATTTATGATTATTTCTTGAGGATGAATATTTTGTTTGGTTTTTGAAGATTTTAAAGTTCACACACTAAGTTTTGGCAAGCAATGTATCAAGAGTTATTTCCCTAACCGGATACGGGGTTGAATTGAATCATATTTCATTTTGTAATCAATGATAGTTTCTAAGATATACATACCGTATTAAAATAACATCGGCGGCCGTGTATCGATTTGGGGAAGGTTCGTGAAGTTTATTTTCCCTAGATTAGTTTGTCAAACTGAAGTCTTTATGCGAACTTACAATACGTTCGACTGATGAGGTCACAATGGGATCCAAATTTGATAATTGACAACTGTTTCGTGAAAGGCCACGCTACTTGTCCCTATGGTTAGAACAATATGATACACAGCTACCTGCAGCATATCCAAGATGGAGAGGTTCACGGTAATGGCACAAACCAAAGAGACCGCCAGATGCTGGGCTACAACAGGAGTGGGAATACTCTAGTCTTGAGAAATACGGAACATAACAGACACGCCAGTTGATACCGGATAGCATGGGCTATGGATTGTAATTAAATGGTGCAACATTATTTTTAGTGGTGAGAACGTTGTGTTTGAATGAAAAATGGTGTTTTGAGTGATAAGGATGGTGTGTTGAGTTATAAGGATGGTGTGTTGAGTGATGTCAATGGTGTGTTGAGTGATGTCAATGGTGTGTTGAGTGATAATGATGGTGTGTTGAGTGATAAGGATGGTGTGTTGAGTGATGTCAATGGTGTGTTGAGTGATGTCAATGGTGTGTTGAGTGATAAGGATGGTGTGTTGAGTGATAAGGATGGTGTGTTGAGTGATGTCAATGGTGTGTTGAGTGATGTCAATGGTGTGTTGAGTGATCTCAATGGTGTGTTGAATGATAAGGATGGTGTGTTGAGTGATAAGGATGGTGTGTTGAGTGATGTCAATGGTGTGTTGAGTGATGTCAATGGTGTGTTGAGTGATGTCAATGGTGTGTTGAGTGATGTCAATGGTGTGTTGAGTGATGTCAATGGTGTGTGAGTGATAAGGATGGTGTGTTGAGTGATAAGGGTGGTGTGTGAGTGATAAAAATGGTGTTGTGTGAAAGAGATGATGAAGATAGTTATAAGGATGGTGAAGAAAAGGATAAGGATTGTGAAGAGAGGGATATGGTTGGTGAATACAGTGATAAGGGTGGTGTGTCGAGTGATAAGGGTGGTGTGGAGAATGATAAGAATGTATATCTCTATTCCGTCTGATTCCTTCCAACAGTTCCACATTAGTAATCTTATCATACCATTTCAATCTCTCTATTCTATGCCTGGTTATTTCTAAATTGCCCTTTATATGTAGACCTGCCTCCCTGTGTGTTTCCTGTAGATCGTGTGTGTTTGCTGCTTTTATGCATTGTTTTGCTGTTTGTAGAGTTGGTGTTGTGTGTGGTTTTTCTTGTTTTAATCCCTTATTTTCTAGTCTGTCTACGTTGTGACTGCCTTGAATGCAGATCTATCGATACATTTATATATATATATATATATATATATATATATATATATATATATATATATATATATATATAAATGTATAAATATATACATTTATAGATACACACACACACACACGAACATACACACATACACACCGAGATATGAATCAATAGATCTTTATTCTTTGAGCTGTCCGTATGCGAGTATTTGGATCAGAACTTTTGACATATGACATCTTTATATATTCTGTCAGTATGCCTGGTGTTTAATGACTGTTGAAACGTATTTTACTGTTCTTTGTTACTTTTGTCTTCTGTATGTCTTTGATTTTATGAACATTGTGGATGGACTATAGACTTTTGTTTATGCATTTATTGTTGCCTGCTGGGATTATCCGGCTTCTTTCCATCTTGCACATTATTCTCTAGAACAGCGTTATCCCGCCGCAACACAAGGTGTTCCCCATTTGTCTATGTTTCGCAAGCTGCCGTTGATGTTGACCGGGCCCTGTTCTACACCTTGTCTATGGATTCCATGTTAATGTTGAACAAGTTGTTAGGAGAGCACTACTACATTCATTTCCTGAACAGACATAACTAAGGTACAAGCCTTTCAAAGTATTCTTGTCTGATCCCCATGATGTACCAACAAACCTCTGCAATCGTCTCACGGCTTTATTCTACGCATTCTGGATTGCTTGAGGCTGAGATCTTGGTCAAGCGTGACGCCAATATATGTGGGATGTTCCTCTTTGATCAATTGACGTTTTTACAATCTTAAAATTACATTTTGTGGCACTTTATGAAGACAGTATACGGTGTCTTTTCATAAACGTTTTTAAGTTTTCATGTTTGACAGCAGTCATGTATTCTCCATAGGTCTCCATTTAAGAGTTCATGCCCCATTCTCAAAATCTTTATGGCTCAGCCATATTTCCAGGTCATGAAAATATTTGTTTCTACGGCCGCTGCTAGGAATCGGAATAGGGTCTTGATCAGCTCTGGCTCACTGACCCTGCCACAAACAACCAGGTATGAGTCACTGGTGCTATCAGATAATTGATGAACTGCATCCTTGGCCAGGCATTTTGATCATTCTTAAATGTGTTTATTCGTTTTTCCTTAAAGGAAGAGCAGGGTCACCTCAGCCGATCCTCTTTTGAGCAGGAAGGAACGGTAAAGCATTGACATGTTATTTCGGTGTGATTTTATGTGACACATTGTTTTACACAATAAGGTCACACTTCCCTATGTTGTCGCCTTTTACGACATACTTAGGGTAAATGAAAGCAGACCCTGCCGCCAGGGTTAAAGTGTTAGCGACTTGATTGTAACAATTCTTAGTGTTTTTGGTAGGCTGAGTTGACATTACGTCTCCCAACAGTATCAATTCAGGTACTCATTTACAACTAAGTATACTGGATTGTGTCGCCACTGGGGAGGAAACCCGGTATCTGTGTGGCCAGAATGATGTGCGCTAACCCTTATGCTACTCAACCGCAATCCAAAACGAGGATTGAATATTTGTTTATGGAACGAATAAATGTCAAATTAATTTACTTGGATAGTATGCTTGCAGTGTTCAATTCTTTGCCGTCAATTTAGCCTATATTCTACAATTTTTTGAGAAGTTAAATCTGCCCTCTTTCTACTTCTCGTGAAACATCACTACAGCTGACCTTTTGTAGCAAGATGCCCCAAAACTTCTCTTGCAGGTTTGCAGTGGCAGCAGTGACCATTACATGTACAGTTAGTCACTTTTGTGGATGATGAAGTGTTAGGGACTTCATTGTATAATGCCACAGCTTGTTTATGAGGTGAAGTATCTAGTTCTTGTCTTCCCTAGCAGTAGAGCAGTTACCTGTTAAATCTAGGTGCACTGGAGCGTACTGGTAACTTGAGAAGAGCCTCTTACCTTTGCCAGATGCTATTTGTTTCACGTAATTATCATACCATCCCCAACTCGATCAATCGTTGCCCTTTACTGTGGCAGTTGTGTAGGAACGCAACAGTAAGATTCGTTGTTCTCTCATATATGATTTATCAGGACGTGTAGCGGCTATTACAGAATCATTGTTCTAAAAAACTAATTATCTCTAGCATTTTTATGATGCTGTACCTTTACACACACACACACACAAAAGTCTTCATAACCCGATACCATCAACAGGAACCAAGGTTTAGACATAAACATTCTAGCCGCAAAAGATATCGATACTTACTTGTGATGTATTCTAGAAAGCCATCAAGGTAGGTTACTATATCTACTAATCTGTCACCTGTTTCTGGAGCAGGTAAATAAGCTATTTTTATCAATCTGGCAATGAGTGAATTTGTCAATTAACAAAGCAGCAGGATGCGTGTATAACGTTTTCTATTCTGGGGTTCTCAGAAATGGGTAAGAAGAAGGAGAAACAGTCAAAACGTACATGGATGCTGGAGATCTAAACACAGATAACAGGGAAAACGTGAAGTCGGGACACAGATAACAGGGAAGACGTGAACTCAGGACATAGATAACAGGGAAGAAGTGAACTCAGGATACAGATAACTAGGAAGAAGTGAACTCAGGACACAGATATCAGTGAAGACGTGAACTCAGGACACAGATAACAAGGGAAGACGTGGACTCGGGACACAGAAAACAGGGAGGATGGAAGATCGGCACAACGATATAAGGCAAGATGATGCTCGTGGCAATGCTAAAGTGGCAGACGTGAGCTCTGGACACAGATACAACGGAAGACATGTGTCCGTGACACATATACAAGAGAAGGCATGAGCTCGGGATAGAGATGCACTGGAAGACGGAAGATTTGTACGATGATGATAGGGAAGCTGAGGGATCCGCGTAGCGCAGTGCTTAGCGCACTGGTTTCGAATATGAGTGGCCCTGGATTCATTCTCCGGTTGAATCTGAAATGGGTCGATCGAGCCTCAAAAGGGTACCGGTTCAGTCCGGGAAGTAAAAGCGGCGAAGGGGAAGGAGATGACTATCGCCCTCATATAGCCGAGCCTATGAAATGTGAGATCGCTAACACCTCACATCCCTACGGCAGTAATGCTATGGGTTACTCTACTTTACTTTTAATACGGAAGACGGGATCTTGGGACATAGATACAATGAAAGACGCTGAGAAAGCTGGAGCAGATAGCTAAGAAAACGAGAACATATCGTGTTTGTGTTGATTACTTGTGATCCACACGGGGCTGAGATGGTCTTGATGAAATGGTGTTGTAACTCTCTTGATTTACTAAGCATGCTGGATGGGAGGTAGGTGTAACAAGCGCTACACGGTAATACATGCTGGATGGGAGGTAGGTGTAGCAAGCGGTACGCGGTAATACATGCTGGATGGGAGGTAGGTGTAGCAAGCGGTACACGGTAATACATGCTGGATGGGAGGTAGGTGTAGCAAGCGGTACACGGTAATACATGCTGGATGGGAGGTAGGTGTAGCAAGCGGTACGCGGTAATACATGCTGGATGGGAGGTAGGTGTAGCAAGCGGTACGCGGTAATACATTCTGGATGGGAGGTAGGTGTAGCAAGCGGTACGCGGTAATACATGTGGATGGGAGATACGTGTAGCAAACGCTACACGGTAATACATGCTGGATGGGTGGTAGGTGTAGCAAGCGGTACACGGTAATACATGCTGGATGGGAGGTAGGTGTAGCAAGCGCTACACGGTAATACATGCTGGATGGGAGGTAGGTGTAGCAAGCGCTACATGGTAATACATGCTGGATGGGAGGTATGTGCAGAAGGCGCTACATGGTAATACATGCTGGATGGGAGGTATGTGCAGAAAGCGCTACACGGTAATACATGCTGGATGGGAGGTAGGTGTAGCAAGCGCTACATGGTAATACATGCTGGATGGGAGGTATGTGTAGAAGGCGCTACACGGTAATACAACTTACAGCTTTACGCCATTGTTCACTATGCTGAAGAATGTTGGGGCATGCAAAGGGCTAGGAAATAAATTTGTCTATGTAGTCGTCATTGTGTGTGTTGTTGTTGTAGTCGTCATTGTGTGTGTGTTGTTGTTGTTGTTTAATGCCTACAACGAGTAAGTTTACTCTTGTGTGCAACCTGAAAAGAGCCTTAAGTGGCAGGTTGTAGTAGCTTTCATCACATCCCGAACGTGCTGATGAAGGCGGACCGCAAGTGGTTGTGCTATGCTTGACCTCATTTGCGTGACGCTAACTACTACAGGATTCACGCTGATCCACATCTTGGTAACCAGACTGCCTTGAAAATAGCCTGTATACAGGTAACGCTACATGGATGAGAGATAGTGGTCTTAGTAAGAATATTGTGCCTGACCCTGACGCGACGTCTTATCCAGCATGTAGTGGAGTAGTGTGTTAGTTCCTCTCGATATATGTGTAAACTATATCTATTTTTTTTAAAAGAATGAAAGCTGCAGACCTTACCAGAATTCGACACCTTGTTCCCACATTATGATATTGGTAACCTTGCCGATCGACCACCCGTTACAAGGGTCTACAACTAAAAAAACAAGTTTAAATAAGTCACTTGGTTACCTATGAGGTACGTAAAAAAAACAGGCTGAACAAAAACTGAATAGAAGATAACACAGATCATCGAAATTAATTCTGAAAGTATTAGAAAATCGCAAGTTTAAATAATTCAAAATAGAGCAGTTGCCAATGTAAGCACCGAAACAATCTGTTTACACTTGCCAATATAATATGTTTTCGTTCCATCAGGAGGTCAGGGAACTTGAAATCTCGTGTTCTGGTTTAGTCCAATAGCCCACTTGCTGTTATGGGGGTTATTTTGCCTGGGCTGTTTGAAGGTAAATTAGACAGGATTGGAAGGATACAAACATATGTCTGAAGTTACACCTTTAGGAAACTTCAACAGGTGCTAGTTATATACACTCCTTAGCTACCTTCGTGTTGGATCTAACCTCATGATGTGCATTTCTTCATTTTCTGCAAGAAAAACTGGATAGTTCAGTAAAATATCTTTCTTTGGAGAGACACCTCTGACAACAAACAACTGCTACCTTGCAGGCGGACTGGAGACAACCAAAGGCTAGGGAAGCAGCCCTTAACGAACACATGCTGTAGACGAATGTCCTGTATCCCTTCCCGCATACACATAGTGCAACGCACTCGGCTTATTTAAAGCCGGACGAGTAGATATATATCAGAGCCATGGATTTGGAAGTCTGATGGCGATCGAGGAGGAAAAAGAGAGACATTGGGTACAAATAAGTTTGTTTAGCAATAAATGAATTAACTTACAATTAGTTACCAGGAAACAGGGTGTATGGAAATGCAAAAAGAAGGACGCAGATCACAAACGCATCAGTAAGGGCAACAAGATAACTGTATTTGTTAGGTAAGGTGGAGTTGGGTGGGGTGGGGGATGAACGAATTTTCTAATGAGAGTAAATGTACGACATTTTCCTTTCACTTTCCCATGACTAGGTAAAGTGCATTGACCTTTCACTTTCCCATAACAAGGTAAAGTACATTGGCCATTCACTTTCCCATAACAAGGTAAAGTACATTGATCTTTCACTTTCCCATAACAAGGTAGGTACATTGACCTTTCACTTTCTCATAACAAGGTAAAGTACATTGACCTTTCACTTTCCCATAACAAGGTAAGTACATTGACCTTTCACTTTCCCATAACAAGGTAAAGTACATTGATCTTTTACTTTTCCATAACAAGGTAAAGTACATTTACAACTTCTAGTCCAAAACGTAACAATGAGAAACATAACATGGGACATTGAAGAACTAGAAAAGATTACGAACCTGCAACCAACGGAGAACAGAAGGGGTGCAGTGTCCAACAACAATGTTAGCAACTCGGACCAGATAATGTACCAGATAATAAATTAGTTTGAAAGGCGAAGAGACAAGCAAATTTGTAGCATCAGTAAAAACCCACCGAAGAAGAGATCCGATCAATGGTACATCACAAACAACACAAATGCATACAACACACGATATCATCTTGAAGAAAACAGGGCTTCCCAGAGTTGATACAGAACAGTTCCGGCATTGAGGAAAATAACAGCCGGACAGATACATACAGAAAAGCCATATCTGGAAAGCACATAAAGAAACACTGCCCAAGTAAAAGTTGGACTCACGTATATACAGACGAATCAGCTTTAAACACGGCGTACAATAATGGTGGAAGAATCGTTTTAAGTCTAAAAGACCGTAAACAAAGAACATACAGAGGTAACAGAAAATGTTCAAATAGCTTAATAGCAGATGCACATCCCTTTTAACTGCAGCAGATGAAAACACAGAAGGACAAGTGGTACTCTTCATAGACGGTTGTGTCCCAGGGAAACACCACAAATTGAGAGTTTTACTATAAACTACACCACCGGTTCAAAAGAATTGTGATACAGTGGGATCTATTTTATTGAAACATTCTTGGCAATAAAAAGGCTGACAGACTGTCAAAGGAAAGTGGAAAACTCCCCGAACCTTATATACGTGTAACTTATGAAAGAGCCAAGAGGTTAACCAGGTGTAGAAACTACAGAAAGTAGGAAGCAGAGTACACATGTCAACAACCAATTGACGCATATTATCAGCTTAACAGAGATGAGCAGATGGTGATCCTTAGACTCAGCACAGGACGCGACAGATTGACTTACTATCTATTCAAAATACTAAAGATAGGAAATACAGATAAATATGTCCGTGGCATTGAAGACCTAACTTCTGATCATTTGCTCAAGGCGTCCGACATACGAGGAGCAGAGTAAGCACATACTGTCATCATCAGAACCATGCATGGACAAGCTCTTTGGGGAAACCAATGGTCTCAGGCTTACCAATGCTTTCCGTAGACATATACAGGTTGACATTTGAAAGCGTGTGAAGAAAAAGAAGACGAAGAAGAAGAAGAAGAAGAAGAAGAAAAAATAGCAGTAGTAGTAGTAGAAAAAGAAGTAGAAGACGTAGAAGAAGTAGAAGAAGAAGAAGAAGAAGAAGAAGAAGAAAAAGAAGGAGAAGGAGAAGACGAAAAAGAGGTAGAAGAAGAAGAAGAGGAAGAAGAAGAAGAAGAAGAAGAAGAAATAGCAGTAGTAGTAGTAGTAGAAAAAGAAGAAGAAGAAGAAGAAGAAGAAGAAGTAGAAGAAGAAGAAGAAGAAGAAGAAGAAGAAGAAGAAGAAGACAAAGAAGTAGTAGAAGAAGAAGAAGAAGAAGAAGAAGAAGGAGAAAAAGAAGAAGAAGAAGAAGGAGAAGGAGAAGACGAAGAAGAGGTAGAAGAAGAAGAAGAAGAAGAAGAAGAAGAAGAAGAAGAAGAAGAAGAAGAAGAAGAAGAAGAAAAAATAGCAGTAGTAGTAGAAAAAGAAGTAGAAGACGTAGAAGAAGCAGAAGAAGAAGACGAAGAAGAAGAAGAAGAAGAAGAAGAAGAAGAAGAAGAAGAAGAAGAAGAAGAAGAAAAAGAGGTAGAAGGAGAAGAAGAAGAAGAATAAGAAGAAGAAGAAGAAGAAGAAGAAGAAGAAGAAGAAGAAGTATAAATAGAAGAACTCCAACACATAATGAGTATAATTGAACCATTAGTCAACTCAAAGTATCCAACACTGCAACTCTGCATCTCATGCAGATACACATATTGCTCTCGCGCGCACCTCTCTTGTCGACGCTATGTCCAATTTCAGGAAACATCAAATGCAATCAACATGTATAGTTTGTTCTGTTATGTCAAGAACTGGCATCACTGCACTCATTGTAAACTAATAAATGATTATTCTGCCTCATCAAATAACTTAGTTTGCGGATAATGATGGTTCCAGGATCCCCCTGGTTTCACATAATCCTGCTTCGTCATCTCAGATGCTCTTTCCTGTAAGGTATCAGATGCACTGTGTACTGTCGATTCAATCTACGCAAGTAAGAGAATGTGGCAGTATTTGGAGCAAAAACTGACACATGGAATTGAATCAAAATACAATGCATAGGCAAGAAATTGTCAATGGGAATGTTGAAAAAATGCTAAATGTTCCATGGAAGCTGAAAGGATTCAAGAAAATGGTGTGATGAAAACTGATGTAAACAATCAGCTAGTTAGATACATCGCCAAGAAGTAGACAGCAATGGGTATACATAACATTGGCATACTGCTGTCATCGAGTAGCAGAGGAGATGACTGGGTGTAAAAGATATAACGATGTAGAGGCTGTTTGACATTTTGACACAATGGCATACAACTAACATTGAAATTGTATCATTGTTAAAAGATAAGATTAAAGACGGGTCCTAACTTACATCACGACCTGGTCTGAAAACAGGAACCAACAAATCATCGAATGCGCGAGTAAAAATGTTTCAGATATAAAAGCCCAGTACTTGACCTTCTGGTAGAATATTTTGCTTTTTTACTATTAGAATAACATGTTTGGTGCGAGTTGCTGACGTTCTAAAAACAGCATGTTCCAAGCAACGTTCTTGGTGGTAAATATGTGAGAAGGTTACGGTTGTTGTTATTGTTTAGAGTTTGGGATAGGGTTAGGGTTTGAGATAGGGTTAAGGTTTGGGATACGGTTAGGGTTTAAGGTAGGGTTATGGTTTGGGATAGGGTTAGGGTTTGGGATATGGTTAGGGTTTGGGATAGGGTTAGGGTTTGGGATAGGGTTAGAGTTTTGGATATGGTTAGTGTTTGGGATACGGTTAGGGTTTGAGATAGGGTTAGGGTTTGGGATAATGTTAGGGTTTGAGATAGGGTTAGGGTTTGGGATAATGTTAGGGTTTGAGATAGGGTTAGGGTCTGGGATATGGTTAGGGTTTGGGATATGGTTATGGTTTGGGATACGGTTAGGGTTTGGGATAGGGTTAGGGTTTGGGATACGGTTAAGGTTTGAGATAGGCTTAGGGTTTGGGATACGGTTAAGGTTTGAGATAGGGTTAGGGTTTGGAATAGGATTAGGGTTTGAGATAGTGTTAGACTTTGGGATACGGTTAGGGTTTGGGAAACAGTTAGGCTTTGGGATAGGGTTAGGGTTTGGTATAAGGTTACGGTTTGGGATACGGTTAGTGTTTGGGATACAGTTATGCTTTGGGATACAGTTAGGCTTTTGGATATGGTTAGGGTTTGAGATAGGGTTAGGGTTTGGGGTACAGTAAGGATTTGCGATATGGTTAGGGTTTGGGATAGGGTTAGTGTCCAGCTATATTCAAAGCCCTTTGAAAAGTGTGTCAAAGATAATAGTGAAGAACTTGACAACGATGCTTTAAAGAAGGACGAGAGTTAACGCAACAATATGCGCTTGATCTGGTCTCGGAAGATCTTTCTTTAACTCGCGTTGTTATTCAAACATCGTTGTCCAGTTCGTCACTGATGTTTTCGACACCAACGTCGTTGTGATTTATGTGTGTTTACCAGGATTATCCCACGATATTCCCGTTCATTCTTGGATATCTTCTTCTTCTTCTTCTTCTGCGTACACAGTCAGACAGTAACCATTATTTTTTCGAAAAAAGCGGCGGTCATCCTGAGACTCTCGCCACTACCATAAAGCTTGTCTTGCAGTTCCACTGGCAATGGCCACATCTGCTCTCTCTGATCCCCGTATGTCGGGCAGTTCTGCAGCAGATGTTCAGTGGTCATTTTACCAGTACCGCACGGGCATTCGTCGGTACACCCTATCTTCAATTTGTTGAATAGGTGGTACCTCAGTCTGTTGTGGCCAGTGCGAAGTCTGAAGACAACGACCTGCTCTCTTCGGTTCAACTGGTAATAGGCATCGTTTTTGGTGTAACCAGTATGTTCGGTTTCCCATTTGGTCATGTACCTGGCATTGATAAGCCGTTTTGACTCTTCGTACGTCATACTGGTATCTGTTTGTGGTAGCCTTGCACCTTCTTTTGCCAGTCTGTCTGCCTCCTCGTTGCCTTGGATGTTGCAGTGTGACGGGACCCACTGTACCACTACCCTTTTTGGTGCGGACAGCTGGCACAGTTTGCAGAGTGCTGCTCTTAAGTCATTAAGCTCAGTGTTTTTCTGGCTTTTTAGCGCTGTGACTACGGCGAGAGCATCTGTCAGCAAGACTATATGGCTCTCATTTTCACTGTGTGTTGCCATTTCTTCCACTGCCGCCCTCAGTGCCTCTGCCTCCGCTCTGAAATTGCTTGTGTACTTACCAGTAGCGAATGACAGTGTTATTTTTTTGCCATTTGGTAGGTTCAGGAATGCTCCTGCCCCTCCGTTCTGTGTAGTGTTTGTTACAAAACCGTCGGTGTATGCATGGGTCCAGTCCATGCTTGGGTAGCTTTTCGTTATGAAGCTTAGGGTAGTGTCTCTCCTTTCTTTTTCAGTCTGGCAGTTTTTGTTTGCAATACCTGGTATATTTTCTACCACCTCTGGAAATATGTCCTGCCTCCAAGTAGGTTTTCGTACAGTAGTGATGGGTTTTGGTGTTGTTAGTGCGTTTATGGGGTCTTCGTGCATCTTTGCTTTGGCTATTTCTGCAAAGTTTCTCCGCTTTAGTTTCCCAGTTCCCAAATTGTTAAGTCTCTGGTACATTGGGTGGTCCGTCAGTCTTCGGAGTTTCTCTGACTGCAGCTGGGCTCTGCAGTCTCTTCTGTCGGTCATGGATTGCAGTTTTGTAATCTTTTCAAGTTCTACAATTGGCGTTGACTTCATGCCACCTGTTATAATTCTCATGGCTTGGTTTTGAAGTTTGTTAACTTTATCGAAGTTCGCCTTCGCTGCTGTTGTCCATGCCGCGATGCCATACTCGAGAACTGGTCTCACTCTTCCAGTGTACAGTTTCTTTAGTATTCCTTCGTCTGCTCCCCAGCTTGTGCCAGCAAGTTTCCTCATGATCGCCATTCTTTCTCTGGCTTTCATTCGGTTTCTCTCAATCTGACTTTTCCATGTCATGCGCCGATCAAATGTGACTCCCAGATAGGTTGGGTTGTCGTTTGGCTGCAGAATTTTGCCATTTAGGCTTAATTTGGTACTTTGGGGTTTTAATGAGAGCGAGAATATTGTGCACGTGGTTTTCTCCTCGTTTATTTTGACCAGCCATGAGTTCGCCCACTCTTCCAGCGATGTTAGGGCCGTCTGCATCCGATTTCTTGCTATGGTGAGATTCTTTTCAGAGGTCCACATAGCCAGATCGTCTGCAAACATTGAGCTATGGACTCTTCTTGGTATATTTTCTGTAATATCGTTTATATATACCAGGAAGAGTGTGGGTGACAATACTCCCCCTTGGGGTACTCCCTGCTCGAGTGTCACCTTTTTGCTCATCTGCCCTTGTACTTGGACTCTGGCCGTTCTTTGTTTGAGGTAGTGGTTGATCCACTTGTACATCTTCTTCTTCTTCTTCTTCTTCTTCTGCGTACACAGTCAGACAGCAACCATTATTTTTTCGAAAAAAGCGGCGGTCGTCCTGAGACTCTCGCCACTACCATAGAGCTTGTCTTGCAGTTCCACTGGCAATGGCCACATCTGCTCTCTCTGATCCCCGTATGTCGGGCAGTTCTGCAGCAGATGTTCAGTTGTCATTTTACCAGTACCGCACGGGCATTCGTCGGTACACCCTATCTTCAATTTGTTGAATAGGTGGTACCTCAGTCTATTGTGGCCAGTGCGAAGTCTGAAGACAACGACCTGCTCTCTTCGGTTCAACTGGTAATAGGCATCGTTTTTGGTGTAACCAGTATGTTCGGTTTCCCATTTGGTAATGTACCTGGCTTTGATAAGCCGTTTTGACTCTTCGTACGTCATACTGGTATCTGTTTGTGGTAGCCTTGCACCTTCTTTTGCCAGTCTGTCTGCCTCCTCGTTGCCTTGGATGTTGCAGTGTGACGGAACCCACTGTACCACTACCCTTTTTGGTGCGGACAGCTGGCACAGTTTGCAGAGTGCTGCTCTTAAGTCATTAAGCTCAGTGTTTTTCTGGCTTTTTAGCGCTGTGACTACGGCGAGAGCATCTGTCAACAAGACTATGTGGCTCTCATTTTCACTGTGTGTTGCCATTTCTTCCACTGCCGCCCTCAGTGCCTCTGCCTCCGCTCTGAAATTGCTTGTGTACTTACCAGTAGCGAATGACAGTGTTATTTTTCTGCCATTTGGTAGGTTCAGGAATGCTCCTGCCCCTCCGTTCTGTGTAGTGTTTGTTACAGAACCGTCGGTGTATGCATGGGTCCAGTCCATGCTTGGGTAGCTTTTCGTTATGAAGCTTAGGGTAGTGTCTCTCCTTTCTTTTTCGGTCTGGCAGTTTTTGTTTGCAATACCTGGTATATTTTCTACCACCTCTGGAAATATGTCCTGCCTCCAAGTAGGTTTTCGTACAGTAGTGATGGGTTTTGGTGTTGTTAGTGCGTTTATGGGGTCTTCGTGCATCTTTGCTTTGGCTATTTCTGCAAAGTTTCTCCGCTTTAGTTTCCCAGTTCCCAAATTGTTTAGCCTCTGGTACATTGGATGGTCCGTCAGTCTTCGGAGTTTCTCTGACTGCAGCTGGGCTCTGCAGTCTCTTCTGTCGGTCATGGATTGCAGTTTTGTAATCTTTTCAAGTTCTACAATTGGCGTTGACTTCATGCCACCTGTTATGATTCTCATAGCTTGGTTTTGAAGTTTGTTAACTTTATCGAAGTTCGCCTTCGCTGCTGTTGTCCATGCCGCGATGCCATACTCGAGAACTGGTCTCACTCTTCCAGTGTACAGTTTCTTTAGTATGCCTTCGTCTGCTCCCCAGCTTGTGCCAGCAAGTTTCCTCATGATCGCCATTCTTTCTCTGGCTTTCATTCGGTTTCTCTCAATCTGACTTTTCCATGTCATGCGCCGATCAAATGTGACTCCCAGATAGGTTGGGTTGTCGTTTGGCTGCAGGATTTTGCCATTTAGGCTTAATTTGGTACTTTGGGGTTTTAATGAGAGCGAGAATATTGTGCACGTGGTTTTCTCCTCGTTTATTTTGACCAGCCATGAGTTCGCCCACTCTTCCAGCGATGTTAGGGCCGTTTGCATCCGATTTCTTGCTATGGTGAGATTCTTTTCAGAAGTCCACATAGCCAGATCGTCTGCAAACATTGAGCTATGGACTCTTCTTGGTATATTCTCTGTAATATCGTTTATATATACCAGGAAGAGTGTGGGGGACAGTACTCCCCCTTGGGGTACTCCCTGCTCGAGTGTCACCTTTTTGCTCATCTGCCCTTGTACTTGGACTCTGGCCGTTCTTTGTTTGAGGTAGTGGTTGATCCACTTGTACATCTTCCCACAAACATCACTTCTTCTTAACTTGACTCTAAGTCCGTCCTTCCAGACTTTGTCAAATGCCTTTTCCAGATCCACCCAAACAGCTACTGTGTGTTTCTGTGCCTGGTAGGCATCTTCTATCTCCTGGGCTATGAGGATGACCTGGTCCTCAGTGGATCTGTGCTGTCTAAAGCCGGCTTGCTGTGGAATTAGTATTCGATTTTCTTCCAGATGCCACATCAGTCTGGTGTTTATCATCCGTTCCATCAGCTTGCCGACACAGCTCAGTAGGCTTATGGGCCTGTATCCATTCGGATCTGTTTTGTCCTTTCCTGTTTTTGGTACTGGTACCAGTATTGCATCCTTCCATGCCTGGGGTACAATACCCCTTTTCCAGCTTTGGTTCAGCACCGATAGTAGTTTTTTCTTCGCTGTTTGGCCCAGCCCCATCAGCATTTCGTTTGTTATCCCGTCTTTTCCGGGAGATTTCCTTTTCTTTAGTGTTCTCATAGCCTCTTCCATTTCGCGCATTGTTAGTTTGGCCATCATGTGCTCTTCAGGAGCCGTATTTATGTTTTCGTGTCCCTTTAGCTCTTCGCTAATGTCTGTATGCTTATCTGCAGGGACCTCGATGTGGTTTGCTCTGGCATAGTGATCGACAAAGGCGTTTGCGGCTTTCTTACCTGTGATCAAGTTCTCGCCCTGCTTGATAGTAATTTGTTTATTTGACGGGGTTTCGTCGTTCATGGCTCTGACTAGCTTCCATAGCTTGTTCCCTTCTTTGTCCAGGTTTAAACTTTCCGTTTTATTTTTCCAACTTTCTCTTGCTGTTTGCTTGAGAGTGTGTTTGTACATCGCCGCGGCGGCTTTGAGGGCGATGTTTGCCTCCATGGATTTTTCTCGTTCTGCCACGTTCCTAGCATTTGTTACTGCATCTTCCACTTTCTGTAACTCATCATTCCAGTAGGGCTTATAGTTTTTCCTAGCTCCTCTTGGGATGGTTTCAGTGGCGGCTTGCATTATTGCCTTGATTAGGCTCTCTACCATGGGCTTCATTTTGGTGTTTCGTGTGTTGATGGTTTCACACAGCGAATCTGTCAGGATTGCAAATCTGTCCCAGTCGGCTCGTTTGTAATTCCAACGTGGGAGCGGTTTTGTTTCCTGTGGGCCTACTTCCATGTCAATGGTTAGCCTTATCGGCCTGTGGTCGCTACCTGCCAGTTGGTTTAGCACCTGGCGGTCTATTTTATAGTGTATGTCCTGTGTGGAGAAGGCCAAATCTGGAGTCGAGGTGGTATGCCATGTTCTTGAATAGAAGCTAGGGCTATCCTCCGGCCTATTGATTAGGGAGAGATTTGCATCTATCTCCCAATCTTCCACTTCGTCACCTCTGCTGTCTGTGTCAGAGTATCCCCATCTCTCCGAGTGGCTGTTGAAATCTCCAACTACTATGCAGTTGGAGTCTCTGACCTCCATACTCGAGAGCGATAGGTCTCTGTTTGGTGGTCCGTACAGATTGAAAATGCGGAGCTTCGTCTCTTGAGCCATGTTCTTGGATATAAATGTGCATAATCTAGAAACGTATGTGAAAATTAACTGGGCCTGTGTTTCCGACCTGTGTTTCGACTGTGTTGTAGATCGGGGAAAGTGCACTTCCCAATTCATTAAACTGTGTCTACTGGATCACAACTACTCTCGGATCTGGGTCAGGTGCGCCTGTCAGAAAATCATCGGTGCATGACGCGATAACGACCCAGCCATGAACCGACGAGCGCGAGAAAACGGTTTAACAGTAGCCGTGAAAACCGTCAAATATTAAAGAATCCTTCTCTTAGGATTACGACACGCAACAGCATCAAGCGCAAACAAACTACTCGAACATCTGCGGGAACACAACATCTTCCAAAAAAAAACACATCTTGTCCGCACAAAATAAAAGGACATAGAAACCAAAAGGGGAAGAAGGTATGCAACAACTTACTTAGTCGCTCCTCTTCTACCGTGAGGTGTAGAGGTGGTGGAACAAGAAAGTTTTTAAAAATCCACACGGATCTCGGCACTACAAAGACAGCCACAAATATCACCCCGACACATACGAGAAGGAGTACACATCAAACACTCACTCGACGGCGTGGCCTAGTGGTTAAGTGGCACGGCTCACAACCCGAAGGTGCTGGGTTCGATCCCCATCACAGCACAGCCGTTACCCCGGGGAAGCAAACCCTTAGAACATGCAGGAGGAAGAAGACCCTTACATAAAATGCATGCTGAAGTCGGATGCACTAGGCCGACAGGCACAAAATAAAAACACAGAGCAACGCACACCGCCTTGGGGATTAGAGAAATAAGGGGAACGCACACAAAAAATAAAATAAAAAAATACTCCCTCCTTCGTGGCCCCCGTCCCAAGGCAGCGGAGTACAGAGTTCCCTCTCGGGAACCCACAGGAATCTTGGTCAACACACCCACCGAAGACCTTGAAGCGTCTGTATACACCCTGTTACAACCGAGCCGAAGATGGGTGCCCCCCCCCCCCTCCGATATAAGATGCCCAATGAGAATTGAGACATGGAATGTATTAACACGCAAAGGGGCCGGTTACGTAACGGCGCTGGTCAGAACCTTAGCCGGACTCAAAATTGCGCTCTCTTGGGGTCACCGAGGCAAGACTTGCGGGTCAAGGTCAATGCGACGTAGAGGGCGCACGCCTACTGCATTCCGGCGGCCTACAACACAGAAATGGTGTCGCCTTATAATGTAAGTCCTCCTCTAAACAAAGAGTATAACCTCATGGCACGGTATCTCGGATAGGCTCCTCCTGGCACGCCTAAAATATAGGCATGGATACATGTCAGTTTTAGTTGCCTATGCCCCGACAGACCTGGCTCAACCCCAAGTAAAAGACGAATTTTACCAGGACCTGCCAACGTCTCCGCTACTGGCCCTCCCCACGACGAACTCATCCTAAAAAGGGATTTCAATGCTGTAACAGGAACCAGCCGTACTAGTTACGAATCGATCCTAGGCCTGTTTGGCAGTGGATCCCCAAACGATAACTCAGCCATATTTCTGTCATTCTGTGCCATGTTTAATCTGAAGATCACCGGCTCGTACTACCGTCGTCTGAATATCCACCGCCATACATGGATCTCCAACGACCGTAAGATCAGAAAAGAAATCGACCACATTCTTGTGATTACCTCGATCGGGTATCCGACTGCCGAGTTCTCCGTGGCGTGGAGGCACCGGCTAATACTGATCACCGTCTGTTGACTGGGAAGTTCTCAATTAGCCAGCCATACGCTACTCCCAAACCGACATTGACTAAGTTCCCAATTAGCCCATTCGCTGCTCTCAAACCGACATTGACTAAGTTCTCAATTAGCCCATACGCTGCTCCCAAACCGACATTGACTAAGTTCTCAATTAGCCCATACGCTGCTCCCAAACCGACATTGACTAAGTTCTCAATTAGCCCATACGCTGCTCCCAAACCGACATTGACTAAGTTCTCAATTAGCCCATACGCTGCTCACAAACCGACATTGACTAAGTTCTCAATTAGCCCATACGCTGCTCCCAAACATACATTGACTAAGTTCTCAATTAGCCCATACGCTGCTCCCAAACCGACATTGACTAAGTTCTCAATTAGCCCATACGCTGCTCCCAAACCGACATTGACTAAGTTCTCAATTAGCCCATGCGCTGCTCCCAAACCGACATTGACTAAGCTCTCAATTACCCATCTGCTGCTCCCAAACCGACACTGACTAAGTTCTCAATTAGCCCATATGCTGCTCCCAAACCGACACTGACTAAGTTCTCATGTAGACCATACGCTGCTCCCAAACCGACACTGACTAAGTTCTCAATTAGCCCATACGCTGCTCCCAAATCGACACTGACTACGAGGTACAACGTCCAGCTTATCAAGCTCAACCCGACTGTTGCAGAGAAATACGTTAATGTCGCCAGGGAACGCCTCACTGCTGTGGTCCCCCTTCCAGATCACCCAGAAACAGCTTGGTCTGCCATAAAAGATGCCATATGTGAGGCGGCTAAGCCTATCGTGGGATCAAATCTACCAAAGCACCAGCCGCGTCTCTCTCTCTGACAGCACATACGATATACACCTCTTAAAGAAAGCAGCCAGGCTACACAACGACCCAGTCGAACGTCGTCGACAGCAAAGTCGATTCCGACAAAGAGCGCTACATCAGTGGCATTGCTGACGCAGTTGAATCGGGCCTCAGATATCATGATCTCAAATCTGTCTACCAGGCCATAAAACTGCTTCGACCTGGAGGTAAGCGGCAAGCGCGTAGCGGCATAGAGTTTGTCAACAGGGCCGATGGCTCATTTTGCACAACGCAAGAAGAGGTGGCAGCTAGGTGAAACGAGCATTACACAAACGCTCTGAATCAACCACCAGCCACGGCCTGCCCTGACCTGGACGAAGAATCCACTGACGCGTGCACTGATCCGCAGACCAGCTCCGACTCACGAACTCTAGTGGAAGTCCAGGAAGCCATGCGTAACCTAAAAGAAGGTCGTGCAGCAGGACCCGACCTAATCCCACCGGAACTGCTGAAATATGCGTTGGACCCTATTGGCTCTGCTTTTCATAATCTTTTCCTTCAGGTCTGGAGGATCGGTCGTGTCTCAGCCGAATGGGGCGATGGAATAATTGTGGCCCTATACAAAGGAAAGGAAAGCCGAAAGGATTGCAATAACTATAGGCCAATAACACTACTCTCAGTACCAGGATAACTATAGGCCAATAACACTACTCTCAGTACCAGGATAACTATAGGCCAATAACACTACTCTCAGTACCAGGATAACTATAGGCCAATAACACTACTCTCAGTACCAGGATAACTATAGGCCAATAACACTACTCTCAGTACCAGGATAACTATAGGCCAATAACACTACTCTCAGTACCAGGACAACTATAGGCCAATAACACTACTCTAAGTACCAGGATAACTATAGGCCAATAACACTACTCTCAGTACCAGGATAACTATAGGCCAATAACACTACTCTCAGTACCAGGATAACTATAGGCCAATAACACTACTCTCAGTACCAGGACAACTATAGGCCATTAACACTACTCTCAGTACCAGGATAACTATAGGCCAATAACACTACTCTCAGTACCAGGACAACTATAGGCCAATAACACTACTCTCAGTACCAGGACAACTATAGGCCAATAACACTACTCTCAGTACCAGGACAACTATAGGCCAATAACACTACTCTCAGTACCAGGACAACTATAGGCCAATAACACTACTCTCAGTACCAGGATAACTATAGGCCAATAACACTACTCTCAGTACCAGGACAACTATAGGCCAATAACACTACTCTCAGTACCAGGACAACTATAGGCCAATAACACTACTCTCAGTACCAGGTAAGGTATTCGCACACGTGCTGTTAACTTGGCTAAAACCACTGCTGGTCTCCAAACGTCGCCCACAACAATCAGGATTTACACCAGGTCGATCAACGGTGGACGCCATCCTTACGCACGCCTCCTGGCAGAGCTGCGCCGTGCATTCGCTCGCCCCCTACGTGGACGTAAAGGCCGCATTTGGCTCGATGGACACATCCGCTGTGTTGAAAGCAGTGCAGGGCATTGGCACTCCTGTCCCGCTACTAAAATTGATAAAGGAGTTGCACACAGACACCGGCGCCAGAATACACCTCGGAGGCACACTCTCGGAAAGGTTCTCTACATCCACAGGTGTCAGACAGGGTTGCGTACTCGCTCCAGATCTCTTCTGCCGGGCCATCGACTGGCTCCTGCACCTCGCCAGCACCCACCTACATGGAATTACTATAGATCAGACACTCTTTAAGACCTTGTTTACGTCGATGATACAGTCCTGCTCAGTTCTGATAGTACCCATCTGCCGTAGAGGAGCCTGGCAGCATGCAGTTACAACTGTGCATGGTGGTGTTCATCCGACACAACGGGCCTCAGACGCCTAAGCGAACATTATTATTATTTTTATTATTTGTCACTATACACTGCCTGCATTCTGCGATGAATGTCAACTGGTCGACATCCTTCAGCTGTTAGAAACCGAATCATCGCTCGCTGACCAACTCAGGACGGATTCCTTTTCACACACGCCATGCTTTGAACTGTCTGCAGATGAAACTATGAGTCGGAGGATAATGAAATTTTGCAAACTTAACGGTTGGTATGTGCTGTCTACACAATAAGTGACGTCATTACGTGATCGTACGTATGTTCACCTGTTGCAGTTTTGTCGGGTGTCATTTGAACACGCCTCGTAGTATTGATAAGTCTGCATTCTTGTCCTGAATGTTAATGGTTTAATTTCAATCTTCTGTCACGACATTATCAAACATATCGTGATGTCCTTGCTATTCTGGGTAAGAAAATGTAACAAACTTCACGACCAACAAAAAACATACGTGAGCCCTGGCAAAAGTAACATGACATGACTGTGTCAGTCATGGTGACAGTACAAATGGCATCAGTTACACGTGACAGCTTGTGACAGTAGACGATATGTGAATTATAGGAAACCGTAGATTAATATGTTTGATAGTGCACGATATGCCAATTACGCGTGGCAGTTAAGGATATGTAAATTGCACGTGCCCGTAGACGATATGTGAATTGCATGTGCCAGTGAATATGTAAATTACACGCGACAGTGGATAATATGTAAATTGCACTTGACAGTGGATGAGATGTAAATTACACGTGACAGTAGATGCGATGTATATTGCATGTGACAGTGGATGAGCTGTCAATTACACGTGACAGTGGATGAGATGTAAATTTCATTTGAAATTAGGTCAAGGCGTTAATTTATATGCGATAGAATGACCATCTTAAACATCTTCCGCACAAGATCAACTTCAACAATTATTTTAACGCACAAAACTCACCCAATTCTCTTTGAATAGTTTTGTATGCTCTATATGTTCTCTCTATCTCTCTCTCTCCCTTTGTCTCTCTCTCTCCTCCCATTTTCTTACTATTCTTTCTCTCTCTGTCATTCTATATCAGTCTCAGTCTTTTTCTCTCCCTATTTATTTCCTACGTTTATTCTTCAAGCGGCATTTACTACCAATTATGCTTTTAGACAGCAAAACATGAATTGTTATTTAGCTGAGTGACTTTTTCGTTGGATATTGACAAAAAAGAAATCTCCCAAAACAGACAATGCTCTTGCATGCGCCAATAATAGAAGGGCGTGGCCTTGTGATGTTTCTGACGTTGAACACTATGAGCGGATGTAACCTAATCGATGCCGTGAGACGACAGGTATTCGCGAACTTACCGTCAACAAATGAAAATTACACTACTTCAGTAGAAAGTATCTTGTTCAATATAAAGTATACTTTCATGTAACTTTCATGAACCATATTAACCTGAAACGTTGAGAAAATGGCATGTGTACACAGTTAACAATAAAACCTGACTCGTGTGTTTACCAAAGCGACGCCATCTCACATGTCTTGTCTTCTCCTCATTGTTCGGCTATCGGAAGGCACATTAGGACCATATGCTCGCCATTACATGACACCTAATCTAAAGAGCACACGCTTTTGCTCTTTAGCAGTGGTTCCCAGCCTGTTATTGATCGTGGAAACCTCTCCCCCCCCCCCCCCCCGCCCCCATTGGAATCCAATTGTACTTCGCAGCGATCCGCCTACTTGACCACGTCAGAAAAGGTTGAATTAAAATTCCAAGCACACAAATTCTAGATGTGTGTCGTGGACTACCACAAGATTCTTCGTGGATCAGTAGGTTGAGAATCTTTGCTCGATAGTGATGGTTTCTACAGAAAATTTGTACACGCAAAGAATACAAGCCACATGCAAAACACGATTTGTTTGTCCTTGACAAGGTTCGTGGTAGGATCCGTTAGTTATCTTACATGTTCCAACTGGTTCTAAGACGTACCCTCTGTCCACACGTAACTGAGAAATACGAAGTCTCTAGTTTTATGTTAGATCAGACGAGGTCCAATGGATATATTTATCAGGGGCTGCATAATACGAAAACAGTACACAAGAAACCATACAAGTCAGATAAATGACTTACGTTACATGACAGAAGGAGAGACATAGAGGGGGTGAAAGAAAGAGAGACAGACTAGCAGTGTTATGTGAAACCAATACTGCGTTGTGATCACGACTCTGCAACACAAACACATCAAACACAACTGTCTTGCCACTGAGAAAAGTGGAAAGTACAGAACAGGAAGGAAAGTTAACAAACTCAATGAAGTTACATTATTTAAAAAAAGAAACTACATTAACTGGTTGGTGATAACTAAAGTAATAAGTAGACATGCAATCTTTATTAGACATATAAACTGGAAAGATAGATTGAAAAATACTTCATAACAACTGGAAAATGAGGTTAAAAAAAAAAGAAAGCTTCGAAAATAGATAACATGGTTTGGGATATCGTGACAGACTGGATATACAAACCGATATCACTTGAAGTGTTGATATGCTCAACGGATATATGGGTGGGTAATAAATTGATCGTTAACGTCAGTTGACATAGCACTAGATGATGGTGAAGGTGGCAGAACCGAATGGAAATTCATTAAAATGAATCTTAAAAGACTGAATGTTGAAGCACGCTGACAGCAGTCTAAGGCCTCACTAGGTAGACCTCTAACACGCAGACCAGGCACTCTTGTACTCCACTACAACATCACCGACACGCCAATAGGAAAGCTTATAACCCATTGGAAATCTATTGCCCAGAATGTAGACTGTTTGTCACGACGATAGGGCCGCAGCGGTGTACCTGTCGCTGAAGAACGGGTCATCAAGTAATTACAGTAATAGAGTCCTGCATGCTGGGGCTATTAAAGGTATTATGTGCTCTCAATCTGTCGCAAATAAGCTACTTAAAAACAACACACAACAAACACAACCCTTACATTACAGAATGTAATGACGTTGCTACTACTCATTCGGGAGTGGGGTGGCAGCGCTTTTTTAGTTACAGCAAAATACAACATATGCTAGAGGGAGTTTGTGAACAAACGAAGAAGACAAAGAATAGCTTTTTTTAATAGAAGACTGGAAAGTTGTTTTAAAAGCACTCTGAAAATGTATATGTTCATCCAAATATGACATATTTTTGTACATATTTTATTGACAACCAAGTTAACCCACATCCGTTAAATCTTTTTGATGATGAACATACTTGAGTGTAGGGTGGAATGCAGTCGTTCAAGAGGCAGACGGTTTAAGTGGGTGGATAACACCATAGATGGACTGGAAAAAGCCTGTCAGATTGCATCATTACGGCAAGAGCTAGAGTACACTGGAGATCCATTGCAGCCGGCCTTCGATGAGGAAGTGGCACTTAAACTGAAAACTGAAGTTAAATGAATTCCAGAAATGATTCTCTCAGCTCTGTAAAATATAGATTCATCTATCAACTTACAAGGCAGTTGTTCTAAAGTGTCTACAGAATGGGCGGTAGATGTCAACTATATCCCATTACATCCTAACATGCCCAATACATGTTGTTCAGAAACTATAACTAGTATTCTATTTAATTCAATCTTTCACTTATATTTCATACTTGAAAACTATTTAAATATCGTTTGTTAGAAAATAGTAAACAAGAGATGCAAATAGGTATCTTCATACACTAATGAATATATATTTCCTGCTTCAAGTCTTAGGGTGCAAAGTGTTACACTAATGAAATATTTGTTTAAATATTACAAATAAATAAAGATGGGCAATCAACAAATTAAGGGATTTCACTTTTAACAAATGTACATTTCTAGAATCCTATAATGCAATGACCCCCTCCCCCCTAAATTCCACATAAATGATATTGGATCTCAACAAAAGGGAGAGACGAGGTCCATGTGTACAAAAGAAATATTTTCAATAATATATTTTAAATGTAATAATTTTTACATTGATGATCAACAAAATAAATTGGCATGACTTTGAATACATGTAGGCCATGGATATCAGCCCAAAGAATAACACCACAGATAATACTACATAATACTAATGAAATACTACATAATACTAATGAAATACTACATAATACTAATGAAATACTACATAATACTAATGAAATATTAACAAAAATATTAACATTTAAAAACAAATAGATCATCAAAATAATATCAATCTTTCCAGTCCTTGATAATTTTGCCAACTTGTATCTTTCAGTCCGTGCCTATTGTCTGAATTCCACATCTTTCAGTCCGTGCCTATTGTCTGAATTCCACATCTTTCAGTCCGTGCCTATTGTCTGAATTCCGCATCTTTTCGTCCGTGCCTATTGTCTGAATTCCGCATCTTTCAGTCCGTGCCTATTATCTGAATTCCGCATCTTTCAGTCCGTGCCTATTGTCTGAATTCCACATCTTTCAGTCCGTGCCTATTGTCTGAATTCCGAATGTCAACGTATTATTAAAAATAAAATAAATTAATGGTGAGCAAGTTGAATTAAAATTATAATATAATAATCGAAAGACAAATAATTTAATTATATATATATATGTCAAGATCCGGACAAGAACAGCACCACTGAGCCAGAGAGAGAGAGAGAGAGAGAGAGAGAGCATGTCATAAGAGGCGACTAACTGTGTCGCATAGTATACCACCGGTCATGGTTAGGTGGTTTGTTAAGAGCAGCATTGATGGCGCCTAACAGGCTGCTGGTATACTTTGCTCACGTGTGAGTCTATTAAGATGAACTCGTACATCAGTTAACTACCCTCCATAGTGGAATAATAAGCTAATCGAGCCTAGCCTGCTAAGTAGGCAATCCTCCTGCTGGCTACACCGAGCTCACATCAGAGATGGGACCTGCACAGGGGCTTATACTCCAGTAAAAGTACTGGTCGACTAAGACTAAGACTAAGACTAAGACTAAGAATACAACATATTGTCCAAGGCTACAACATAGATCTTCGCCACGCATATGGAAACAGGATGTGCTACAGTAGTCTTGTCAACAAGGTTGGGAAACGTCTCTTTCATCCCCATAGTGGTGATCCTGCTTTGAATCCCAACATTGCACTCCAGCCATCATTATTCAGCTCCATCCTTCAACCTACTACCATAGAAACATTCGTCAAGGATGAGCAACTATATCCAGCTAACTTCTAAAATTTATATTATGTTTTTCAGTGACCGTTGATGTGTAGTGTTACTACTGTCCTGTTCAATACGGATATCTACGCGATTGTAATGTAGACATTTAACATAATAGGATATCTACACGATTGTAATGTAGCCATTTAACATAATGTATTACACCAGGGTATGTATATTTCACGCCCACTTTATTCCACCTGCCGAGGACAAGGGAACAACGCTGAATGTAGATACCCTGATCAGAGCGCAATACTATCCCTCAGGCGTAGCGTGTGCGTGATGGAGGCTAAAGCGCAACAAGTGGCTTGCCTCCTGTCGAGCTATGACACTCAATTTGTTGCTCAGCCCGTCTCACGTTCATATGTGTAATTGTTTCCATTTGATAGTTCAGTGCATGACTGCTCAGTGAATTTCAATGTATGTTTCTAGTAAATTAGGCGCGTACAAGTTTGCGTGCGCGCACAGTTCAAGGATACACCAACAATCCAATGAAACGTATGTGAAAGTTAATGAAAATTATACAATTCACTTGCAAATCGTACCATGTATTTACAAATAAGGTAAGAAATCCAACAAATACTAATTTGGCATTTGTAAAATCATTCTCATCCATATATATCGATATTATTATTACCATCATCATAATTATCATACTATAAATAGGACCCTTACATAAAATGAATGCTGAAGTCGGATGCACTTGGCCGACAGGCGCAAAATAAAAACCACAATGCAACGCACACCGTCTTGGGGAATAGATAAATAAAGCGAACGCAAAAAATTAAATTAAAAAAATACTATAATTACAACGACAACAACAGTGCACCGTTTCTCTACGGAAAATAACAAAGTAAACTATTTGCAACTGAGATGAGCAAAGTTTGAGAGATCGAACTTAAACATAACAAAATAGTTTATGCTAGCCTCTATATTACACACGCATACACATACAAGTATGCTTTACAACATTCAATCTTGAATTAGAATCACCAATGGAAACAATGGAAAGGAGTTGTTTCACGCAGGTTCTTGTAATAACGTACTTCTACTGTGTCTTCGTTCATTCTCAGCTCAAGGTCACAGATTCTCTACTAAATAGGCGCCGTTCTTTGTAAGTCTGCTTAATTTCCGGAGGGATTCTGTCTCGTATGTGCCTCGCGCGGCAATCCTTGTTATGCCCTTTAATGTATGATCGGACAGCATTGTAGGATATGTTCCACCTAATGGTATACTCCTCACATGGACACCTGTTATTTCTTCCAATCCTAATTTTGTTTTAAAGATGACCCTTGAATCTATTATGCCCAGTTCTCAATCTGATGATGACTTTATCAATTCTAGTTATATCATAGCCGTTGTGAGAACATTTCTACTGATAGCCCTTCCTGGCACAGTCAAATCTCTTCTCTCATGACACATATAGAGCAGATACGAATCAAGGAAGCTGCACGGAGTCTAGCGACACTAAAGGCAAGATACGAGTTGCCTCCGCCTGACGGTCAGTGTTCCTCTGCCCTCAGTGTGATAGACGCTTTCGGGTTCGGATTGGTTTGATCAGTCACCTACGAACCCACTCCAGCATTGGCAAATGACAATGTGGTCCACTTTTTCGGTAAGGATAATGTTAATGAGCCCATTTCCCTCTGAAGTTGATATTAACTATTGTCTTGACTCATTAAACGTGCTGCAAAGTGTAGAGAAAACATCTACACTTCATTAGTTTGTCTGCAGCTTTAATGCATTCGATATTGCAGTGGGACGGGATCCAGTGAATGACTAACCTTGGATGATCTTCTGAGAGATGTATCAACGAAATGCATACATTGCTCGTTTCTTCATCTCTATGTTGTTTTAGAGCTGCTAACACTGACGAGTCATAAGACAGTATTTGAAATGTAACCTAGAACTTCAGGCCATATAAAGATCCACTGATCGCTGTAAGACGTACAACCTCCAATGACAAGGCTATATGTGAAAATCAATTAGAATACCCAAATAACAGCCGCTACAGTACCGTAACTTCAGGAAAGGAATTATCCCTAGGGCCTGGTCAGTCGGCCATTCGTTGTACAAAACAGGACAGGGATATGCCCCGCTTTACGAGGCAGCAATTGCTACTGGGCTGACTGACCGATATCAGATCGTGTCTTTGACATTCTCGTTGACCGTCCCAGCTATGCGGCGGCGACTTCCCTAATGTCGTCCACGTCGGCTATCATTCAACAGTCAGCTCATACCTGATATGGACCAGGAGAATTCGACTAATTAAAACAGAGCATTACAATCGATATCTGAGTTAATCCGTTATATCTAACAGTCTCTCCAGTATTTATACATACACCTCTTATTGTTTATAAAGAATGCTTCCAGAACAATGTCATGTTCAAATTCGTTTAGTAGTAAATGGATTAGATAGTAGAGCCGACTAACTTGAATTGTTGTTCTGTGGTTGCACTTACTTGTGGAAAAAAGACACTGTCATTTCACAGAGTCAAAGCTGCTTTCAGCTTTACAAAATAGTTGACATCCAGCGTTAAGTTCTTGTACAGAAGCAACAAGCGTTAAATCATGTCAAGGGTTTGGATTGGAGCAAACTACATGGCTGTCTAGTGTAAGAATTGAAGCATCCGCTAAAATAAGTGCGACCAACTCTGTCAGGATATCCACATGTCAAACTGATATGGATATAATTTACTGGAGTATTTCACGGTTTTAAATAATCTATTATAAAAATATTTTATCAAAAATTTTAACTGCGGCTTTTATTCCCATTACCGGGGCTCGACAGAAGGATTTTAGGACAGTGGAATAAAGGCTGCATATCGCTGCAGACGTCAGGAGTATTGCAGAATAAGTTTGTTTTATTGTTAAGTAGAGTTGGCAAAACAACTTGGACTTTAGTGAAGTTATAAACCCATGTCCTCTTGTTTGTGAGGTCATGATTATAGGTGGTCAGCCACATGACCGCTCAGCCACAACTTTAAACAGCAACTGTAAAATAAAAATATGAAAAACAGAATCGAAGCCTTCGAATTGTGGCTATATGGAAGGTTAGGTCGCATTTCTTGCAAATAGAAGAAAACAAATGTGGATGTATTGACAACGTTGGGATGAACCGCGAATTAACAATCGAAATCAAGTTTAGAAAGTTAAGATATTTTGGCCATATAACTTGCTGAAGACCACACTATAGAAGAAGGTGGAAGGCAGTCGTCCAAGAGGCAGACACCGTTATAAGTGGGTGGATAACACCAGGAGATAGACTGTTACAAAGTATGTTGGATTGCACCATTATGATATGAGATAGAGTACACTGGAGATTCTTCTTCTTCTTCTTCTTCTTCGTACGCTGTCAGACGTCGACCTGTAGTTTTTCGAAAAAAGCAGAGGTCATCCTGAGGCTGTCGACACTGCCATAGAGCTTGTCTAGTGTTGTCACTGGTGATGGCCACATGTGCTTTCTATGGTCCTCGTATTTCGGGCAGTTTTGCAGCAGATGTTCAGCGGTCATTTTTCCGGTACCACAACTGCATTCGTCAGTGCCACCTATCTTCAGTTTATTGAATAGGTGGTACCTCAGTCTGTTGTGGCCTGTGCGGAGTCTGAAGACCACGACCTGCTCTCTTCTGTTCATTTGGTAATAGGCATCATTTTTGGTGAAGCCAGTATGTTCGGTTTCCCATTTGGCCATGTATCTGGCTCTAATGAGCCTTTTGGACTCTTCGTAGATCACACTAGGTTGTGGTAGTCTTGCACTTTCTTTTGCCAGTCTATCTGCTTCTTCGTTGCCTTGGATGTTACAATGGGATGGAACCCACTGTGTCACTAATCTTTTTGGTGCGGTCTGCTGGCATAGTTGACAGAGTACTGCTCTTAAATCATTTAGTTCAGTATTTTTCTGGCTTTTTAGTGCTGTGACTACGGCCAGGGCATCTGTAAACAGGACTATCTAGCTTTCATTTTTTTTGCCTGTCAGCATTGCTTTTACTGCAGCCCTCAGTGCCTCTGCCTCTGCTCTGAAATTGCTTGAGTATTTTCCAGTTGCCACTAAGTGTTATTTTTTTACCATTTGGTAGGCTCAGAAATATCCCTGCCCCTCCATTCTGTGTTGTATTTGTTACAGAACCGTCGGTGTATGCATGGGTCCAGTCCATGCTTGGGTAGTTTTTCGTTATGTACCTCAGGGTTACGTCTCTTCTTTATTTTCAGTCTGGCTGTTCTTGTTTCCAATACCTGGTATATTTTCTACCACCTCTGGAGATTCAATGCAGGGAACCTTCGATGCGGATATCACAATTCAACTTAACTGTAAACATAAGGGGTTCAATAAGTGGATTGATTGATGCGGAATTCCCCCTCCCTAAACCATATTGATAAAGTGCCATAATGTAGGTTTAATAAGAACATTGCATGTCTTGCAGTTTTCATCTTCATAGTCATCTGCTTGATCAGTCCTAAGACTGGTTGTATGGTTGTCTGAGCATGTCTCTATATTTGATCCTATTCTCTGGTTGGTAAGTCCTAAGACTGGTTGTAAGGTTGTCTGAGCATGTCTCTATATTTGATCCTATTCTCTGGTTGGTAAGTCCTAAGACTGGTTGTAAGGTTGTCTGAGCATGTCTCTATATTTGATCCTATTCTCTGGTTGGTAAGTCCTAAGACTGGTTGTAAGGTTGTCTGAGCATGTCTCTATATTTGATCCTATTCTCTGGTTGGTAAGTCCTAAGACTGGTTGTAAGGTTGTCTGAGCATGTCTCTATATTTGATCCTATTCTCTGGTTGGTAAGTCCTAAGACTGGTTGTAAGGTTGTCTGAGCATGTCTCTATATTTGATCCTATTCTCTGGTTGGTAAGTCCTAAGACTGGTTGTAAGGTTGTCTGAGCATGTCTCTATATTTGATCCTATTCTCTGGTTGGTAAGTCCTAAGACTGGTTGTAAGGTTGTCTGAGCATGTCTCTATATTTGATCCTATTCTCTGGTTGGTAAGTCCTAAGACTGGTTGTAAGGTTGTCTGAGCATGTCTCTATATTTGATCCTATTCTCTGGTTGGTAAGTCCTAAGACTGGTTGTAAGGTTGTCTGAGCATGTCTCTATATTTGATCCTATTTTCTGGTTGGTAAGTCCTAAGACTGGTTGTAAGGTTGTCTGAGCATGTCTCTATATTTGATCCTATTCTCTGGTTGGTAAATCCTAAGACTGGTTGTAAGGTTGTCTGAGCATGTCTCTATATTTGATCCTATTCTCTGGTTGGTAAGTCCTAAGACTGGTTGTAAGGTTGTCTGAGCATGTCTCTATATTTGATCCTATTCTCTGGTTGGTAAGTCCTAAGACTGGTTGAAAGGTTGTCTGAGCATGTCTCTATATTTGATCCTATTCTCTGGTTGATAAGTCCTAAGACTGGTTGTAAGGTTTTCTGAGCATGTCTCTATATTTGATCCTATTCTCTGGTTGGTAAGTCCTAAGACTGGTTGTAAGGTTGTCTGAGCATGTCTCTATATTTGATCCTATTCTCTGGTTGGTAAGTCCTAAGACTGGTTGTAAGGTTCTCTGAGCATGTCTCTATATTTGATCCTATTCTCTGGTTGGTAAGTCCTAAGACTGGTTGTAAGGTTGTCTGAGCATGTCTCTATATTTGATCCTATTCTCTGGTTGGTAAGTCCTAAGACTGGTTGTAAGGTTGTCTGAGCATGTCTCTATATTTGATCCTATTCTCTGGTTGGTAAGTCCTAAGACTGGTTGTAAGGTTGTCTGAGCATGTCTCTATATTTGATCCTATTCTCTGGTTGGTAAGTCCTAAGACTGGTTGTAAGGTTGTCTGAGCATGTCTCTATATTTGATCCTATTCTCTGGTTGGTAAGTCCTAAGACTGGTTGTAAGGTTGTCTGAGCATGTCTCTATATTTGATCCTATTCTCTGGTTGGTAAGTCCTAAGACTGGTTGTAAGGTTGTCTGAGCATGTCTCTATATTTGATCCTATTCTCTGGTTGGTAAGTCCTAAGACTGGTTGTAAGGTTGTCTGAGCATGTCTCTATATTTGATCCTATTTTCTGGTTGGTAAGTCCTAAGACTGGTTGTAAGGTTGTCTGAGCATGTCTCTATATTTGATCCTATTCTCTGGTTGGTAAATCCTAAGACTGGTTGTAAGGTTGTCTGAGCATGTCTCTATATTTGATCCTATTCTCTGGTTGGTAAGTCCTAAGACTGGTTGTAAGGTTGTCTGAGCATGTCTCTATATTTGATCCTATTCTCTGGTTGGTAAGTCCTAAGACTGGTTGAAAGGTTGTCTGAGCATGTCTCTATATTTGATCCTATTCTCTGGTTGGTAAGTCCTAAGACTGGTTGTAAGGTTTTCTGAGCATGTCTCTATATTTGATCCTATTCTCTGGTTGGTAAATCCTAAGACTGGTTGTAAGGTTGTCTGAGCATGTCTCTATATTTGATCATATTCTCTGGTTGGTAAGTCCTAAGACTGGTTGTAAGGTTGTCTGAGCATGTCTCTATATTTGATCCTATTCTCTGGTTGGTAAGTCCTAAGACTGGTTGTAAGGTTGTCTGAGCATGTCTCTATATTTGATCCTATTCTCTGGTTGGTAAGTCCTAAGACTGGTTGTAAGGTTGTCTGAGCATGTCTCTATATTTGATCCTATTCTCTGGTTGGTAAGTCCTAAGACTGGTTGTAAGGTTTTCTGAGCATGTCTCTATATTTGATCCTATTCTCTGGTTGGTAAATCCTAAGACTGGTTGTAAGGTTGTCTGAGCATGTCTCTATATTTGATCATATTCTCTGGTTGGTAAGTCCTAAGACTGGTTGTAAGGTTGTCTGAGCATGTCTCTATATTTGATCCTATTCTCTGGTTGGTAAGTCCTAAGACTGGTTGTAAGGTTGTCTGAGCATGTCTCTATATTTGATCCTATTCTCTGGTTGGTAAGTCCTAAGACTGGTTGTAAGGTTGTCTGAGCATGTCTCTATATTTGATCCTATTCTCTGGTTGGTAAGTCCTAAGACTGGTTGTAAGGTTGTCTGAGCATGTCTCTATATTTGATCCTATTCTCTGGTTGGTAAGTCCTAAGACTGGTTGTAAGGTTGTCTGAGCATGTCTCTATATTTGATCCTATTCTCTGGTTGGTAAGTCCTAAGACTGGTTGTAAGGTTGTCTGAGCATGTCTCTATATTTGATCCTATTCTCTGGTTGGTAAGTCCTAAGACTGGTTGTAAGGTTGTCTGAGCATGTCTCTATATTTGATCCTATTCTCTGGTTGATAAGTCCTAAGACTGGTTGTAAGGTTGTCTGAGCATGTCTCTATATTTGATCCTATTCTCTGGTTGGTAAGTCCTAAGACTGGTTGTAAGGTTGTCTGAGCATGTCTCTATATTTGATCCTATTCTCTGGTTGATAAGTCCTAAGACTGGTTGTAAGGTTTTCTGAGCATGTCTCTATATTTGATCCTATTCTCTGGTTGGTAAATCCTAAGACTGGTTGTAAGGTTGTCTGAGCATGTCTCTATATTTGATCATATTCTCTGGTTGGTAAGTCCTAAGACTGGTTGTAAGGTTGTCTGAGCATGTCTCTATATTTGATCCTATTCTCTGGTTGGTAAGTCCTAAGACTGGTTGTAAGGTTGTCTGAGCATGTCTCTATATTTGATCCTATTCTCTGGTTGGTAAGTCCTAAGACTGGTTGTAAGGTTGTCTGAGCATGTCTATATATTTGATCCTATTCTCTGGTTGGTAAGTCCTAAGACTGGTTGTAAGGTTGTCTGAGCATGTCTCTATATTTGATCCTATTCTCTGGTTGGTAAGTCCTAAGACTGGTTGTAAGGTTGTCTGAGCATGTCTCTATATTTGATCATATTCTCTGGTTGGTAAGTCCTAAGACTGGTTGTAAGGTTGTCTGAGCATGTCTCTATATTTGATCCTATTCTCTGGTTGGTAAGTCCTAAGACTGGTTGTAAGGTTGTCTGAGCATGTCTCTATATTTGATCCTATTCTCTGGTTGGTAAGTCCTAAGACTGGTTGTAAGGTTGTCTGAGCATGTCTCTATATTTGATCCTATTCTCTGGTTGGTAAGTCCTAAGACTGGTTGTAAGGTTGTCTGAGCATGTCTCTATATTTGATCCTATTCTCTGGTTGGTAAGTCCTAAGACTGGTTGTAAGGTTGTCTGAGCATGTCTCTATATTTGATCCTATTTTCTGGTTGGTAAGTCCTAAGACTGGTTGTAAGGTTGTCTGAGCATGTCTCTATATTTGATCCTATTCTCTGGTTGGTAAATCCTAAGACTGGTTGTAAGGTTGTCTGAGCATGTCTCTATATTTGATCCTATTCTCTGGTTGGTAAGTCCTAAGACTGGTTGTAAGGTTGTCTGAGCATGTCTCTATATTTGATCCTATTCTCTGGTTGGTAAGTCCTAAGACTGGTTGAAAGGTTGTCTGAGCATGTCTCTATATTTGATCCTATTCTCTGGTTGATAAGTCCTAAGACTGGTTGTAAGGTTTTCTGAGCATGTCTCTATATTTGATCCTATTCTCTGGTTGGTAAGTCCTAAGACTGGTTGTAAGGTTGTCTGAGCATGTCTCTATATTTGATCCTATTCTCTGGTTGGTAAGTCCTAAGACTGGTTGTAAGGTTGTCTGAGCATGTCTCTATATTTGATCCTATTCTCTGGTTGGTAAGTCCTAAGACTGGTTGAAAGGTTGTCTGAGCATGTCTCTATATTTGATCCTATTCTCTGGTTGATAAGTCCTAAGACTGGTTGTAAGGTTTTCTGAGCATGTCTCTATATTTGATCCTATTCTCTGGTTGGTAAGTCCTAAGACTGGTTGTAAGGTTGTCTGAGCATGTCTCTATATTTGATCCTATTCTCTGGTTGGTAAGTCCTAAGACTGGTTGTAAGGTTGTCTGAGCATGTCTCTATATTTGATCCTATTCTCTGGTTGGTAAGTCCTAAGACTGGTTGTAAGGTTGTCTGAGCATGTCTCTATATTTGATCCTATTCTCTGGTTGGTAAGTCCTAAGACTGGTTGTAAGGTTGTCTGAGCATGTCTATATATTTGATCCTATTCTCTGGTTGGTAAGTCCTAAGACTGGTTGTAAGGTTGTCTGAGCATGTCTCTATATTTGATCCTATTCTCTGGTTGGTAAGTCCTAAGACTGGTTGTAAGGTTGTCTGAGCATGTCTCTATATTTGATCATATTCTCTGGTTGGTAAGTCCTAAGACTGGTTGTAAGGTTGTCTGAGCATGTCTCTATATTTGATCCTATTCTCTGGTTGGTAAGTCCTAAGACTGGTTGTAAGGTTGTCTGAGCATGTCTCTATATTTGATCCTATTCTCTGGTTGGTAAGTCCTAAGACTGGTTGTAAGGTTGTCTGAGCATGTCTCTATATTTGATCCTATTCTCTGGTTGGTAAGTCCTAAGACTGGTTGTAAGGTTGTCTGAGCATGTCTCTATATTTGATCCTATTCTCTGGTTGGTAAGTCCTAAGACTGGTTGTAAGGTTGTCTGAGCATGTCTCTATATTTGATCCTATTTTCTGGTTGGTAAGTCCTAAGACTGGTTGTAAGGTTGTCTGAGCATGTCTCTATATTTGATCCTATTCTCTGGTTGGTAAATCCTAAGACTGGTTGTAAGGTTGTCTGAGCATGTCTCTATATTTGATCCTATTCTCTGGTTGGTAAGTCCTAAGACTGGTTGTAAGGTTGTCTGAGCATGTCTCTATATTTGATCCTATTCTCTGGTTGGTAAGTCCTAAGACTGGTTGAAAGGTTGTCTGAGCATGTCTCTATATTTGATCCTATTCTCTGGTTGATAAGTCCTAAGACTGGTTGTAAGGTTTTCTGAGCATGTCTCTATATTTGATCCTATTCTCTGGTTGGTAAGTCCTAAGACTGGTTGTAAGGTTGTCTGAGCATGTCTCTATATTTGATCCTATTCTCTGGTTGGTAAGTCCTAAGACTGGTTGTAAGGTTCTCTGAGCATGTCTCTATATTTGATCCTATTCTCTGGTTGGTAAGTCCTAAGACTGGTTGTAAGGTTGTCTGAGCATGTCTCTATATTTGATCCTATTCTCTGGTTGGTAAGTCCTAAGACTGGTTGTAAGGTTGTCTGAGCATGTCTCTATATTTGATCCTATTCTCTGGTTGGTAAGTCCTAAGACTGGTTGTAAGGTTGTCTGAGCATGTCTCTATATTTGATCCTATTCTCTGGTTGGTAAGTCCTAAGACTGGTTGTAAGGTTGTCTGAGCATGTCTCTATATTTGATCCTATTCTCTGGTTGGTAAGTCCTAAGACTGGTTGTAAGGTTGTCTGAGCATGTCTCTATATTTGATCCTATTCTCTGGTTGGTAAGTCCTAAGACTGGTTGTAAGGTTGTCTGAGCATGTCTCTATATTTGATCCTATTCTCTGGTTGGTAAGTCCTAAGACTGGTTGTAAGGTTGTCTGAGCATGTCTCTATATTTGATCCTATTTTCTGGTTGGTAAGTCCTAAGACTGGTTGTAAGGTTGTCTGAGCATGTCTCTATATTTGATCCTATTCTCTGGTTGGTAAATCCTAAGACTGGTTGTAAGGTTGTCTGAGCATGTCTCTATATTTGATCCTATTCTCTGGTTGGTAAGTCCTAAGACTGGTTGTAAGGTTGTCTGAGCATGTCTCTATATTTGATCCTATTCTCTGGTTGGTAAGTCCTAAGACTGGTTGTAAGGTTGTCTGAGCATGTCTCTATATTTGATCCTATTCTCTGGTTGATAAGTCCTAAGACTGGTTGTAAGGTTGTCTGAGCATGTCTCTATATTTGATCCTATTTTCTGGTTGGTAAGTCCTAAGACTGGTTGTAAGGTTGTCTGAGCATGTCTCTATATTTGATCATATTCTCTGGTTGGTAAGTCCTAAGACTGGTTGTAAGGTTGTCTGAGCATGTCTCTATATTTGATCCTATTCTCTGGTTGGTAAGTCCTAAGACTGGTTGTAAGGTTGTCTGAGCATGTCTCTATATTTGATCCTATTCTCTGGTTGGTAAGTCCTAAGACTGGTTGAAAGGTTGTCTGAGCATGTCTATATATTTGATCCTATTCTCTGGTTGATAAGTCCTAAGACTGGTTGTAAGGTTTTCTGAGCATGTCTCTATATTTGATCCTATTCTCTGGTTGGTAAATCCTAAGACTGGTTGTAAGGTTGTCTGAGCATGTCTCTATATTTGATCATATTCTCTGGTTGGTAAGTCCTAAGACTGGTTGTAAGGTTGTCTGAGCATGTCTCTATATTTGATCCTATTCTCTGGTTGGTAAGTCCTAAGACTGGTTGTAAGGTTGTCTGAGCATGTCTCTATATTTGATCCTATTCTCTGGTTGGTAAGTCCTAAGACTGGTTGTAAGGTTGTCTGAGCATGTCTCTATATTTGATCCTATTCTCTGGTTGGTAAGTCCTAAGACTGGTTGTAAGGTTGTCTGAGCATGTCTCTATATTTGATCCTATTCTCTGGTTGGTAAGTCCTAAGACTGGTTGTAAGGTTCTCTGAGCATGTCTCTATATTTGATCCTATTCTCTGGTTGGTAAGTCCTAAGACTGGTTGTAAGGTTGTCTGAGCATGTCTCTATATTTGATCCTATTCTCTGGTTGGTAAGTCCTAAGACTGGTTGTAAGGTTGTCTGAGCATGTCTCTATATTTGATCCTATTCTCTGGTTGGTAAGTCCTAAGACTGGTTGTAAGGTTTTCTGAGCATGTCTCTATATTTGATCCTATTCTCTGGTTGGTAAGTCCTAAGACTGGTTGAAAGGTTGTCTGAGCATGTCTCTATATTTGATCCTATTCTCTGGTTGATAAGTCCTAAGACTGGTTGTAAGGTTTTCTGAGCATGTCTCTATATTTGATCCTATTCTCTGGTTGGTAAGTCCTAAGACTGGTTGTAAGGTTGTCTGAGCATGTCTCTATATTTGATCCTATTCTCTGGTTGGTAAGTCCTAAGACTGGTTGTAAGGTTGTCTGAGCATGTCTCTATATTTGATCCTATTCTCTGGTTGGTAAGTCCTAAGACTGGTTGTAAGGTTGTCTGAGCATGTCTCTATATTTGATCCTATTCTCTGGTTGGTAAGTCCTAAGACTGGTTGAAAGGTTGTCTGAGCATGTCTCTATATTTGATCCTATTCTCTGGTTGATAAGTCCTAAGACTGGTTGTAAGGTTTTCTGAGCATGTCTCTATATTTGATCCTATTCTCTGGTTGGTAAATCCTAAGACTGGTTGTAAGGTTGTCTGAGCATGTCTCTATATTTGATCATATTCTCTGGTTGGTAAGTCCTAAGACTGGTTGTAAGGTTGTCTGAGCATGTCTCTATATTTGATCCTATTCTCTGGTTGGTAAGTCCTAAGACTGGTTGTAAGGTTGTCTGAGCATGTCTCTATATTTGATCCTATTCTCTGGTTGGTAAGTCCTAAGACTGGTTGTAAGGTTGTCTGAGCATGTCTATATATTTGATCCTATTCTCTGGTTGGTAAGTCCTAAGACTGGTTGTAAGGTTGTCTGAGCATGTCTCTATATTTGATCCTATTCTCTGGTTGGTAAGTCCTAAGACTGGTTGTAAGGTTGTCTGAGCATGTCTCTATATTTGATCATATTCTCTGGTTGGTAAGTCCTAAGACTGGTTGTAAGGTTGTCTGAGCATGTCTCTATATTTGATCCTATTCTCTGGTTGGTAAGTCCTAAGACTGGTTGTAAGGTTGTCTGAGCATGTCTCTATATTTGATCATATTCTCTGGTTGGTAAGTCCTAAGACTGGTTGTAAGGTTGTCTGAGCATGTCTCTATATTTGATCCTATTCTCTGGTTGGTAAGTCCTAAGACTGGTTGTAAGGTTGTCTGAGCATGTCTCTATATTTGATCCTATTCTCTGGTTGGTAAGTCCTAAGACTGGTTGTAAGGTTGTCTGAGCATGTCTCTATATTTGATCCTATTCTCTGGTTGGTAAGTCCTAAGACTGGTTGTAAGGTTGTCTGAGCATGTCTCTATATTTGATCCTATTTTCTGGTTGGTAAGTCCTAAGACTGGTTGTAAGGTTGTCTGAGCATGTCTCTATATTTGATCCTATTCTCTGGTTGGTAAATCCTAAGACTGGTTGTAAGGTTGTCTGAGCATGTCTCTATATTTGATCCTATTCTCTGGTTGGTAAGTCCTAAGACTGGTTGTAAGGTTGTCTGAGCATGTCTCTATATTTGATCCTATTCTCTGGTTGGTAAGTCCTAAGACTGGTTGTAAGGTTGTCTGAGCATGTCTCTATATTTGATCCTATTCTCTGGTTGGTAAGTCCTAAGACTGGTTGTAAGGTTGTCTGAGCATGTCTCTATATTTGATCCTATTCTCTGGTTGGTAAGTCCTAAGACTGGTTGTAAGGTTGTCTGCGCATGTCTCTATATTTGATCCTATTCTCTGGTTGGTAAGTCCTAAGACTGGTTGTAAGGTTGTCTGAGCATGTCTCTATATTTGATCCTATTCTCTGGTTGGTAAGTCCTAAGACTGGTTGTAAGGTTGTCTGAGCATGTCTCTATATTTGATCCTATTCTCTGGTTGGTAAGTCCTAAGACTGGTTGTAAGGTTGTCTGAGCATGTCTCTATATTTGATCCTATTCTCTGGTTGGTAAGTCCTAAGACTGGTTGTAAGGTTGTCTGAGCATGTCTCTATATTTGATCCTATTCTCTGGTTGGTAAGTCCTAAGACTGGTTGTAAGGTTGTCTGAGCATGTCTCTATATTTGATCCTATTCTCTGGTTGGTAAGTCCTAAGACTGGTTGTAAGGTTGTCTGAGCATGTCTCTATATTTGATCCTATTCTCTGGTTGGTAAGTCCTAAGACTGGTTGTAAGGTTGTCTGAGCATGTCTCTATATTTGATCATATTCTCTGGTTGGTAAGTCCTAAGACTGGTTGTAAGGTTGTCTGAGCATGTCTCTATATTTGATCCTATTCTCTGGTTGGTAAGTCCTAAGACTGGTTGTAAGGTTGTCTGAGCATGTCTCTATATTTGATCCTATTCTCTGGTTGGTAAGTCCTAAGACTGGTTGTAAGGTTGTCTGAGCATGTCTCTATATTTGATCCTATTCTCTGGTTGGTAAGTCCTAAGACTGGTTGTAAGGTTGTCTGAGCATGTCTCTATATTTGATCCTATTTTCTGGTTGGTAAGTCCTAAGACTGGTTGTAAGGTTGTCTGAGCATGTCTCTATATTTGATCCTATTCTCTGGTTGGTAAATCCTAAGACTGGTTGTAAGGTTGTCTGAGCATGTCTCTATATTTGATCCTATTCTCTGGTTGGTAAGTCCTAAGACTGGTTGTAAGGTTGTCTGAGCATGTCTCTATATTTGATCCTATTCTCTGGTTGGTAAGTCCTAAGACTGGTTGTAAGGTTGTCTGAGCATGTCTCTATATTTGATCCTATTCTCTGGTTGGTAAGTCCTAAGACTGGTTGTAAGGTTGTCTGAGCATGTCTCTATATTTGATCCTATTCTCTGGTTGGTAAGTCCTAAGACTGGTTGTAAGGTTGTCTGCGCATGTCTCTATATTTGATCCTATTCTCTGGTTGGTAAGTCCTAAGACTGGTTGTAAGGTTGTCTGAGCATGTCTCTATATTTGATCCTATTCTCTGGTTGGTAAGTCCTAAGACTGGTTGTAAGGTTGTCTGAGCATGTCTCTATATTTGATCCTATTCTCTGGTTGGTAAGTCCTAAGACTGGTTGTAAGGTTGTCTGAGCATGTCTCTATATTTGATCCTATTCTCTGGTTGGTAAGTCCTAAGACTGGTTGTAAGGTTGTCTGAGCATGTCTCTATATTTGATCCTATTCTCTGGTTGGTAAGTCCTAAGACTGGTTGTAAGGTTGTCTGAGCATGTCTCTATATTTGATCCTATTCTCTGGTTGGTAAGTCCTAAGACTGGTTGTAAGGTTGTCTGAGCATGTCTCTATATTTGATCCTATTCTCTGGTTGGTAAGTCCTAAGACTGGTTGAAAGGTTGTCTGAGCATGTCTCTATATTTGATCCTATTCTCTGGTTGATAAGTCCTAAGACTGGTTGTAAGGTTTTCTGAGCATGTCTCTATATTTGATCCTATTCTCTGGTTGGTAAGTCCTAAGACTGGTTGTAAGGTTGTCTGAGCATGTCTCTATATTTGATCCTATTCTCTGGTTGGTAAGTCCTAAGACTGGTTGTAAGGTTCTCTGAGCATGTCTCTATATTTGATCCTATTCTCTGGTTGGTAAGTCCTAAGACTGGTTGTAAGGTTGTCTGAGCATGTCTCTATATTTGATCCTATTCTCTGGTTGGTAAGTCCTAAGACTGGTTGTAAGGTTGTCTGAGCATGTCTCTATATTTGATCCTATTCTCTGGTTGGTAAGTCCTAAGACTGGTTGTAAGGTTGTCTGAGCATGTCTCTATATTTGATCCTATTCTCTGGTTGGTAAGTCCTAAGACTGGTTGTAAGGTTGTCTGAGCATGTCTCTATATTTGATCCTATTCTCTGGTTGGTAAGTCCTAAGACTGGTTGTAAGGTTGTCTGAGCATGTCTCTATATTTGATCCTATTCTCTGGTTGGTAAGTCCTAAGACTGGTTGTAAGGTTGTCTGAGCATGTCTCTATATTTGATCCTATTCTCTGGTTGGTAAGTCCTAAGACTGGTTGTAAGGTTGTCTGAGCATGTCTCTATATTTGATCCTATTCTCTGGTTGGTAAGTCCTAAGACTGGTTGTAAGGTTGTCTGAGCATGTCTCTATATTTGATCATATTCTCTGGTTGGTAAGTCCTAAGACTGGTTGTAAGGTTGTCTGAGCATGTCTCTATATTTGATCCTATTCTCTGGTTGGTAAGTCCTAAGACTGGTTGTAAGGTTGTCTGAGCATGTTTCTATATTTGATCCTATTCTCTGGTTGGTAAGTCCTAAGACTGGTTGTAAGGTTGTCTGAGCATGTCTCTATATTTGATCCTATTCTCTGGTTGGTAAGTCCTAAGACTGGTTGTAAGGTTGTCTGAGCATGTCTCTATATTTGATCCTATTCTCTGGTTGGTAAGTCCTAAGACTGGTTGTAAGGTTGTCTGAGCATGTCTATATATTTGATCCTATTCTCTGGTTGGTAAGTCCTAAGACTGGTTGTAAGGTTGTCTGAGCATGTCTCTATATTTGATCCTATTCTCTGGTTGGTAAGTCCTAAGACTGGTTGTAAGGTTGTCTGAGCATGTCTCTATATTTGATCCTATTCTCTGGTTGGTAAGTCCTAAGACTGGTTGTAAGGTTGTCTGAGCATGTCTCTATATTTGATCCTATTCTCTGGTTGGTAAGTCCTAAGACTGGTTGTAAGGTTGTCTGAACATGTCTCTATATTTGATCCTATTCTCTGGTTGGTAAGTCCTAAGACTGGTTGTAAGGTTGTCTGAGCATGTCTCTATATTTGATCCTATTCTCTGGTTGGTAAGTCCTAAGACTGGTTGTAAGGTTGTCTGAGCATGTCTCTATATTTGATCCTATTCTCTGGTTGGTAAGTCCTAAGACTGGTTGTAAGGTTGTCTGAGCATGTCTCTATATTTGATCCTATTCTCTGGTTGGTAAGTCCTAAGACTGGTTGTAAGGTTGTCTGAGCATGTCTCTATATTTGATCCTATTCTCTGGTTGGTAAGTCCTAAGACTGGTTGTAAGGTTGTCTGAGCATGTCTCTATATTTGATCCTATTCTCTGGTTGGTAAGTCCTAAGACTGGTTGTAAGGTTGTCTGCGCATGTCTCTATATTTGATCCTATTCTCTGGTTGGTAAGTCCTAAGACTGGTTGTAAGGTTGTCTGAGCACGTCTCTATATTTGATCCTATTCTCTGGTTGGTAAGTCCTAAGACTGGTTGTAAGGTTGTCTGAGCATGTCTCTATATTTGATCCTATTCTCTGGTTGGTAAGTCCTAAGACTGGTTGTAAGGTTGTCTGAGCATGTCTCTATATTTGATCCTATTCTCTGGTTGGTAAGTCCTAAGACTGGTTGTAAGGTTGTCTGAGCATGTCTCTATATTTGATCCTATTCTCTGGTTGGTAAGTCCTAAGACTGGTTGTAAGGTTGTCTGAGCATGTCTCTATATTTGATCCTATTCTCTGGTTGGTAAGTCCTAAGACTGGTTGTAAGGTTGTCTGAGCATGTCTCTATATTTGATCCTATTCTCTGGTTGGTAAGTCCTAAGACTGGTTGTAAGGTTGTCTGAGCATGTCTCTATATTTGATCCTATTCTCTGGTTGGTAAGTCCTAAGACTGGTTGTAAGGTTGTCTGAGCATGTCTCTATATTTGATCCTATTCTCTGGTTGGTAAGTCCTAAGACTGGTTGTAAGGTTGTCTGAGCATGTCTCTATATTTGATCCTATTCTCTGGTTGGTAAGTCCTAAGACTGGTTGTAAGGTTGTCTGAGCATGTCTCTATATTTGATCCTATTCTCTGGTTGGTAAGTCCTAAGACTGGTTGTAAGGTTGTCTGAGCATGTCTCTATATTTGATCCTATTCTCTGGTTGGTAAGTCCTAAGACTGGTTGTAAGGTTGTCTGAGCATGTCTCTATATTTGATCCTATTCTCTGGTTGGTAAGTCCTAAGACTGGTTGTAAGGTTGTCTGAGCATGTCTCTATATTTGATCCTATTCTCTGGTTGGTAAGTCCTAAGACTGGTTGTAAGGTTGTCTGAGCATGTCTCTATATTTGATCCTATTCTCTGGTTGGTAAGTCCTAAGACTGGTTGTAAGGTTGTCTGAGCATGTCTCTATATTTGATCCTATTCTCTGGTTGGTAAGTCCTAAGACTGGTTGTAAGGTTGTCTGAGCATGTCTCTATATTTGATCCTATTCTCTGGTTGGTAAGTCCTAAGACTGGTTGTAAGGTTGTCTGAGCATGTCTCTATATTTGATCCTATTCTCTGGTTGGTAAGTCCTAAGACTGGTTGTAAGGTTGTCTGAGCATGTCTCTATATTTGATCCTATTCTCTGGTTGGTAAGTCCTAAGACTGGTTGTAAGGTTGTCTGAGCATGTCTCTATATTTGATCCTATTCTCTGGTTGGTAAGTCCTAAGACTGGTTGTAAGGTTGTCTGAGCATGTCTCTATATTTGATCCTATTCTCTGGTTGGTAAGTCCTAAGACTGGTTGTAAGGTTGTCTGAGCATGTCTCTATATTTGATCCTATTCTCTGGTTGGTAAGTCCTAAGACTGGTTGTAAGGTTGTCTGAGCATGTCTCTATATTTGATCCTATTCTCTGGTTGGTAAGTCCTAAGACTGGTTGTAAGGTTGTCTGAGCATGTCTCTATATTTGATCCTATTCTCTGGTTGGTAAGTCCTAAGACTGGTTGTAAGGTTGTCTGAGCATGTCTCTATATTTGATCCTATTCTCTGGTTGGTAAGTCCTAAGACTGGTTGTAAGGTTGTCTGAGCATGTCTCTATATTTGATCCTATTCTCTGGTTGGTAAGTCCTAAGACTGGTTGTAAGGTTGTCTGAGCATGTCTCTATATTTGATCCTATTCTCTGGTTGGTAAGTCCTAAGACTGGTTGTAAGGTTGTCTGAGCATGTCTCTATATTTGATCCTATTCTCTGGTTGGTAAGTCCTAAGACTGGTTGTAAGGTTGTCTGAGCATGTCTCTATATTTGATCCTATTCTCTGGTTGGTAAGTCCTAAGACTGGTTGTAAGGTTGTCTGAGCATGTCTCTATATTTGATCCTATTCTCTGGTTGGTAAGTCCTAAGACTGGTTGTAAGGTTGTCTGCGCATGTCTCTATATTTGATCCTATTCTCTGGTTGGTAAGTCCTAAGACTGGTTGTAAGGTTGTCTGAGCACGTCTCTATATTTGATCCTATTCTCTGGTTGGTAAGTCCTAAGACTGGTTGTAAGGTTGTCTGAGCATGTCTCTATATTTGATCCTATTCTCTGGTTGGTGAGTCCTAAGACTGGTTGTAAGG